>JARQOC010000004.1:428112273-428164118 GCA_033576535.1 Allobates femoralis | reverse complement strand
AAAAAGATTTATGGCTTGGAAGAAGATAAAAAAAAATCCAACTCAGATACTCTAGGACTCCAAGAGTAGAATTGTCTTCTAATAATCTCCCAAATATTAATAGCAAAAATGATATGCATATCGCTAAATCCTCAAACATTAAAAAATACACGCGAGTGATAACAATTATTAAAATACGATTTCATTTGAATATATTTCAGAAATTACAGATGAAAATGGAATCTATCATATTTTTATATCTTAAATCAACAATTGTCTATTTATATTAGTAAATATTTATGCTCCCAATAAGAGACGGATAACTTTTTTTAATAAGGTAATTAAAATAATTTGTGAAATACAGGAAGGGAAACTGGTCCTATTAGGGGAGTTCAATAAAAACATTTGCTCATCATGTAAATAAACAAGGCCAGACACCCAACTACATAGACCAAAATAACAATATGTTAATTATGGATCTCAGAAAATAGTAACATAAATTAAGTTTATTTACTTTTACCAAACATTATATTTTTTCATCAATAAAATAATAAAAAAACTTTAAAAATCTGGCATCTCCATAATAAGTTCATTAACCTTGAGAATCTTAAGAGCCATGAAAAATTAAACCCCCAAAACTCTGTTGAAATTGTGTGTTTTTTCACAATTTCATCTAACATGGTATTATTTTCTCTTTTTTCTAGTACCTCATGTGGAAAAAACGGATGGTGTCATCTAAAAGACCAACTAAGGCTGGCTTCACACTAGAGTTCCCCTCCGCAGCGTCCTGTGGAGGGGAACTGCGAGCTGAGCGCATACACCGCAAGTCCTTATAACATGGGGACGCGGGTGTATGCACTCAGGTGCAGATTGCGTGCGCACCCTGTGCACACCCATTCACTGCCATGTATGATTTGTACACATGCGCACTGCATTCCTTTGTTTAACAAGGGAATGCATAGAAGCTGCATTTGGCTGTGTTCGGTTGTGATTGCGTTTGGATGCGCCCTCCTCCGCCCTCCAAAAGCACCAAGTTGCATTTTTTGTGCGTTCACAGGCGCTTGTTTAATCAGCAAGCGACTGCAAGCACACAAAAAATGCATGAATGTCAATGGATCAGCAGTGTCCTCCACATGACAGCGCAGAAGAACACTGCGGATCACATTGAAATCTCTCCTTGAGGCAGCTGCTGATGTCCTCATCCCGGCCGCTACTGATCTCCTGACAGTGTCGGCATGGGAGAAACAGCTGATGTGATAGCTGTTTAAATCTCCCACGCCGACATCACCTCTTCGGAGTCGGGAGATCAGCGGTGGCCGGGAGAAGGAGATCTCCGCCGCTGATCTCCACCTCCCACCCACCGCCGAGACAGCTGATTGGCTGGCCAGGCACCATACTGATGTGAACGCATGCGGAGATTCTCCGCTGCGTTCACACCAGTATGGCAGCATTTGCACTGCGTTTGCATCTGCGTGCCCTCCACATGCAGACACAAACGCTAGTGTGAAATCATTTTCACTCCTGGACTCAGAGGTGTGCAGACGTGCCTGTTTGCTCTCTGCCAGACTGTGGAGACAATAGGGCGCCTTGCTAGTGGCAGCCCATTGCAGCAGCTATTATTTTATTTTATTTTGTTTGTTACAGTTTTGCTACAGTCTTTGTACCTTTCCTGATGTCTTTTTGGACCTCCAATTTCAACCTTGGATCTATGCAATGTTTTCATCTCGTGGATTGCGACGTTCCTGCACGCTGGTCTGCTGTGGGATGGAAAATGCAGCACACCCCCACACTTTCTACTGCCGCTGAGCACACAGCATATGTTTTTCACCTGGATCCTCCACTACCACTCACAAGTCCCCTGCTGGCATGGCCACTTTGGGGTACGCAATATGGTCCATCTCAGCTAATACTACCGATGGATGTATGCTGTTGCCCACAGCCTGTGTCAGTGATACAGCCATATGTGCTCGGCGGAGAGCACCGTATACAATTTGCCACGGAGAGGCCTCGTGGGATTGATAGAATCACTGATTGGATGGTTGTCCCTAGGTCTGTCGCTAAACGAGTAGTGTATTCAAGGAGTCATCTTCTGGAACTGCGCAGGACAAAGTCTTGTCCAGCAGTTGCAATACCACATGTTCCACGGGAAATGAGGAGACGTTTCAGAGGTTGCAGAGCAGGCAAGAAGATCAGGTCCTGGAGGAGAAGGTTTAAACCTGCGGTCCCATCCATCATCATGGGTAATGTACGATCGCTTGGTAACAAGTCGGATGAACTGCTGGCTCTGTGTAAGACCCAGAAGGAGTTCAGGGAATGCAGTCTCATGTGCTTTACAGAAACCTGGTTGCATGAGGACGTACCAGATTCAAGTGTATCGGTACCAGGGTTTCAAATGGTTCGGGCAGACAGGGACAGAGTGAAGTGCGGTAAGAAGAAGGGTGGAGGAGTGATACTGTACATTAACAACAGATGGTGTAATCAGGGGCATGTAACAGTAAAGGAGAGACATTGTTGCCCAAACATTGAACTATTAGCAGTGGGCCTCAGGCCTTACTATCTGCCTAGAGAATTCTCTCTTGTTATTGCAGTAGTGTCGTATATACCACCATCTGCAAATCCAGAGGCAGCTGGGAAGTACTGTCTGGGGTGATTGCCCGGCTTCAGACGAAACACCCTAACTCTCTAACTGTCATTTCTGAGGATTTTAATCGAGCCAAGATCTCATTACCAAAGTGTATTCAATATGTCAAATGTTCTACAAGGGACAATTATATATTGGATCTCCTCTATGCCAGTGTTAAGGATGCTTACTCATCATCTGCATTGCCCCCCCTGGGGAAATCTGACCACAACCTCATACTACTGTCTCTAGCCTATCAACCAGTTGTCTGCAAACAACCAGCGACAATTAAACAGATAAGGAAGTGGTCTCCGGCAGCAGAGAAGGGGTTACAAGACTGCTTTGATTGCACAGACTGGGAGGTGTTATGTGCCAGGGAACCTAATGATGATGTTAATGAGGTTTCCGGGAGAGTTACTGATTACATCAACTTTTGTACTGACAATATTGTACCTATTCATGAGATTCGGTGTTTTGCAAACAATAAGCCTTGGATTACAAAATAATTGAAACATCTACTAAACAGGAAAAAAAAAGCTTTTAAAAGGAAGGACAAGGAGGAAATGAAAATTGTACAGCGAGACTTAAAGGGGAAAATTAAGATTGCCCGTGAAGCATTCAGAATTAAATTGGAAAATAAATTGTCACACAACAACTCCAGAGAAGTGTGGGCTGGAAAGAAGCTATTGACTGGGTTTAAGGCAAGGTCAGATCAGGGGGGTGGGGGGCTGATCATGGCTAATGAAATGAATGAGTTTTTCAACAGATTCAACAATAAATGTGCGATGTCAACAGGGGAGAGGGCCGGGGAGCGACAAGCAATATCAACTGGGGGGAGGAAGTTAGAGACTTTCTTGATCTCCGAAAATGTTGTGAGGGAACAGTTTAGTAAGCTGGTCATTGGTAAAGCAGCAGGGCCTGATGGTATCTGTCCACGTGTCCTCAGAGTGTGTGCAAATCAGTTGTGCACTGTCTTCCAGTGTGGGGGAAATATGGCAATTTCCTATAGATTTATAGAATAGCAATATGTCTTATAATCATTAATATGTTTGTAATAATACTCGGAATGAAATATTAAAGTTTTTTCATATTTACTCATATATATAGTAGATATAGACGGTTCTTCTTTCTATATCTCTTTATATTCTTTCTGTCTATTTCTTTGTCTCTCTTTCTCTCTTTGTATACTCTTCTTTGTCTGTCTTTCTCAATATATCACTATATCTATCCTGATTACTTTGCTCTCTCTTTCTCTCTCCTTCATCCATTTTGTCTGGTCATCACTGCCTCCATCTTAGGCCTTCCCTCAGGCCTCTTGTGCTATTTTACGTGTGAGTTTAAGTCTTACAGAATATATGGACGCAGCTGGAAGGAGACACAGAATTGGGGGATGGACGGGAATAACATAGATAAAACCTGTCTATGAAGGCTTCTATTGAAGAAAGTGTTGAGAATGGAATGTGAGACGACCTTCAAGTTACCGTCTGCCAGCTCGGAGATGACACCGAGGAGAGAGGCGTGAACTCAAGAAAGAAGATAGCATACTAATTACAATTAACCAATCTATACGCGTATATTAGCATGCAGACCACCTAACACCCTAGTTAATACACCCAGTTTTGAATACTCCCGCCTAGTTCATTGGAAGTATAAGATGTGTTGTACTCCGGAAGCAAGTTAGTTGTTGCTGTGATGTTGCCATTGTAGTTACTTGATGAACATAATATAGGTTTGAAACAGATCTCAGTCTGATTTATTCTTATAGTGGCGCCATATGTTCATAGTCTAATTTGGAATGACTAGTGAATGAGCAATTGCCGTGCTTACACGACCCCGGCAATTTGGCGCCGCAACGTGGGGCGTGAGCCAGCGGTCCACGACCCTTCGGACCCACGCGTGGATGCCAGTGGATGATATCCGTGACGGCTGACTTCGAGGCTTGATCACCCTCAAAGATACGGTAAGTGGAAGTCACATTCATATGTGTCGCCCTTACTCGTGTCCTCAGCCGTTACTGATTGTTCTGTGGTGTTTAGTGGGTACGAGGGGGGGTAAACGGTCAGTGATGAGGCCGTGCCGTGTGTGACCCAGTGCCACGCTCTGAACCAGCAACAGCGAGACACGTCGCCTTCTGCGCGTGCCTGTGTATTCATCACGTCTCCTCCACTGGTCATTAACATTCCTCGCTTGTTAACCCTTCCCGTGATTGTTATTGTGTATTGACGTAGAGTGAGAACTTGGTAGAATTGTGTGCTGGGGACGGCTTGGTGAAAAGAGACGCAGCCTCTGTGATACAGTGAGGGGGGGCTCCTCCTGAGCAATTGAAATACTGTAGCAAAGCAGTCTATAAGCACTGGTGCTCAGATATAGGAGAGTACGGAAGCTGGCAGGCTTTTATACTCAAAAGTGCATGAAGCCAGGGCTTTGCACTTCTTGGTCCGGAGACGGAGCGTGGAGCCAATTGGCTCCATACTTCGTGTAAGAAAGGGATACGGAATCAGTAGACTCCGTGTCCGGAGGCACATTAAGCCTGGGCTTTGTGCCGGGCATTCATAAGGTGCATAGTAGCCAAAGGCTCCGCATCTGTGAATAGGTTGGCAGAGCGTGGAGTCTGTAGACTCTGTGCTGAGAAGTACATTGTTTGTACTATAGAGACAAGTATAAAGACACAGGGCTTTGTGCTTGTCTGTCCGTGGAATTGCAATTCTACTACGTGGAGCTGCCATTCTACGTGGTGTGGTACATGGTAGCCAGGGCGCCGTACCACTGGACTGAATATAGAGACAAGAGGCTCGGTATTCAGTCCGGCACGTGAAGCCGGGGTTTCGTGCTTTAAGGTGAGAGTGTATGAAGCCTGGGCTTTGCACTCAGTAAGACTGGAAGTATGTGGTACTAAGTACTGGGTACTTATTGAAGTTGATTGAAGGTTGGGTAATAGCCAGGGCTTTCCAACCGAAGGTTGGGTACGTGGAACTTAAGTTCTGCCCCCTAGGGAAGAGCAAAACAAACACATAGTAGCCAGGGCTCTGTGTTTTTCGGTGAGACGTCACCATCGGTACAGTGGGGCTAGCTGCCTGTACCGTTAATACACCGTGCGTGGAGCCTGGGCTCCGTACAGGTGAAAGCCCAGTGTTGATTGCTGTTGTTAAACGTTCTAATCTGCAGATAAGGCGTAGTATTTGTGAGTTATGTTGCGTCTCGTAGCACGGAGGAAATCCATTCCCAACAAGTTGGATGAGGATGTAGCAGAGGCAAAAACGTTAGTGGAATCACGGGAAGGAAGGAAGGCTGTTAGGAATGTAGAGAAGTTGTACAGGTTTGCCTTTGTGATCCAGAAAAAAAAAAAAAAAAAAAAAAAAAGAGGGCAAGTTGAGAGATAAAGGTCTGTTGGACCAAGCGCAAGCTCACCTGCGAGTTGCGCTGAGCTTGAACAAAGAGGTGGATGGAGAAGGAGGTTCAGAAAATGCAGAACCTGTGTTTGGTTATAAAAAGTTTGTTCCTGATGATTCTCAAACATCTATTGTAACAGATAGTAAAATGGCCGCCATGCCATTGTTATTGAGTACGCCATCCCAGCCACCACCCTATAATGGCGGCGATACAAGGTCCCCGGAGGTGTGGGTGTGTTCCTAACTCCAAAGTGGTTAGGATGAATTAGAATAAGGTGTATATAATCTTATGGAGATTATTCTGTTTTATTAAAGTCACACCGACTGCCACTACACTCCATTCATGGTCCGTCTATCAATATATTTTACTATTCTTCCTGTCATGGAAAGTTCTTGAAGTTATAAAGAATAAATGAAAAATTAGATATTAAGCTATGGGATTTCAGATAATGGCTAGAATTGTTAGTTGTATATAGCTACAAGTGTGAAACAGTTAATCAAATTTGTAAACTCAGTTTGGGAGAGAAGGATTTCTTTCTTCTATTGAATTCCTTATCTAAAACAGATGTGTATGTAACCTTGTAGAAGCTGCCTATGTAGCAAGAAGGCAAAGGGGGGAGGGAAGGTGGAATCTGCACACTGTGACATGCAGACTGGAATCTTATCCATCTTTCCAAGGATCCTGAATGGCAAGATTGAATTTTTCACATTTATGGTAGTTTGATATTAATAATAATGTCTAATATTGAATACAATAATAGTAATCAGATTTTTATTGATTTATATGAGTGAATGTTGTCAATAGCCATCTGCAGCACAGGGATAATTTAGGTTGTTGTATGTTTTAAAAATTAAGCTATCTAGAGGGAAGATTAATATACTGAGCGCCCAAGGGGAAATAATATATGTATTGACCCTGTGGGGAGGTGGTACTAGACAGGAAAGTCTAACTACAATGTGATGAAGTTATTGTTAAGGTAATGGATCCAGAATGTATAAGGTATATCGATAAGCAGGAATATAGATTGTATCTTAAAGGGACACTCAATTGAGTCAATGTGAGATGTTAGAGATGGAAATTAGCAAGTTTGATGAAAAAAAAAAAAAAAAAAAAAAAAAAAAAAGGGGGGAGGTGGAAAGACAAGAAAGTAGTTAGGTCCTTTATCAGAATTGTGGATATCTTGTGGGTATGTCACGGCCGAAGAGTTTGAAAATATGGAAGGGAGTGAACCACTCCACTCCCCCACACCTCCTTAAATTCTTTCTATTAGAGCAGCCTTTGTTCTTTACTGTGTGAGATTATTTTTTGTAGTCCGTCATTTATTGTCCAGTAACAGAAAAATATTCAAAATAACTAGTAGAAAGTTGCAATTATATTGTTGAATAAGAATTTTCTGATCTCTGAAATTAATACAAATTTTTTAAGTTTTTTATTGCAGATATGTTTATAGACCAAAGAGACTTTATGCTGGATAATGGTAGGATCCTCACATGAGGTAATCAGAATGTTTGGTTCTGACTTGCACTTTCTGAGCGAATGGAGCAATTTCCGGTTGAAGAATTCCTTAACAACACGGTAAGCCTACTAAATGCAGTATTGGTAAATCACAGTGAGGTAAACACCATGTTATCAGTCTAGGATGGTATAATCACACTGACAATCACCACAGGTGTCCTGTCCTCTCGGAGGTAGAAGGCAAGCTACAACAAAAGGTAGGAAAGGTAATGGCGGGTGGTTGCCCCATCCCAGCCGGGTTGTGTCTGGCGGCCTGAGCCCTCTCTATAGTCGACTGCCTTATAGGGACTGACCGAACCACTAACAGTGTTAAACTAGGAGTCGTGAGAGTGGACAGGGCAGGCCATGATGTCTCTCATCAGCAAAGGTTAGACTGGTCTCTGCTTGGCCTCACTTTACACCTCAAAATAGGTCACGGGTGAGATCAGGTGAGTACCTCCTAGTTCGCTCATGGTACAGGTAAGCTGTGTATACTATCCTGCATTATTCTTGCACACAACACAACTCAGAAAGGTACGGGCTTCGAGCGGCAATCGCTCCATGAGTTTGGAAATCGCAAGTAGTGAGCGGACAAGGAAACCAAGAAAACTGTATAAAAATTATCCCAATATGTGTAAATCTCTTTTTCCTATCCAAGGTATTATAGAATGCCAAACACACCCTGGTTAAAATGTTTTTAGAATAAGTAAGTACAGGAGTACATAACATGGTTCTTGTATGATTTTATTGTGTATCTCTTTTCTCTTGTGGATAACTGTGCTTATTTGCAGATATTTAAGAAGTTCATATCTTTTGTATACCCTCCATAATGATAGTGGTATATGATAAAGTGTTCAAGGGAGGATGAGTCTTGTATTTTTAAGGTTATATGTTATTAATAGTGTAAATCTGATACACAATTCCTCAGGCCGTTTCTAATATGTTCTGAGGTTTTCGTTAGTAGGAACCTTTAAACTGGGATTTTGTAATGAAAACAGCTCTGTAAGTACAAATTTACTCAACTAACATATACGATATATGTATGATATTTATTGGTTGTGTGGGGATGGTAAGCTCCGATCTAGGTTGCCTGATGCCTGGACAGATCAATGCACCCTGGTTAAATTAGGAATGCAGTTCAAAATCTTACCATGGGACCCAGAGCCTTCCAGTGAGACTATCAAGAGAAAGAGAAGCATTGATCAACTCCACATGGGCTATGAGGAAGACCCTCAGGTATACATTGATGCTATTGGTGTGCCAAGGGGGGTGTCTGACCAGTTTAAGGCCCAAAATCAGGTATATGCTGGATTCGCTTCCTTAAATCCACAGGTACAGATTAATAAGAACGTTGATTGGATTAATTACATATATTACAGTGAGCAAAGGTTTGTCAATTATAGCTGTGATGCTTTCCAGGGTATAGTTGAGGAATTAGGCCCCAACACTAGAATGATTCTTCAAAACAGGTTGGCCCTTGATATGTTTTTTAGTTGAAAAGGGCGGGGTCTGTGGAATGGTGAAAGAGGAGGAATGCTGTATATATATATATATTCCGAGAAATTCAGGGGAAAATGGGAAAACCACTTTAGCCCTCAGGAAAATTACTAAATTGGCTGCAGAATTAAAAACTAATAGTGGAGTAGATACATCTTTCTTTTCCAGCTGGTTAGGTGGGCTCAAAGGGTTTTTCCAACAGGCATGTCTGGTTTTGGCTATTCTGATTATAGCAGGGTGCACAATACTCTGCTGTGTGATTCCCTTGTATAGAAAGGTTACTGCAAAGATAGTTTCAGCTCATACCTATCTTTACCGAGAAACTGATACATCTGCTGAAGGAAATATTGAATTAGAGGAAATGCCTAAAGGTATATCCCTTAGACAGTCTAAAAATCTCCCCTATTATCACACCCAGTTGAGGGATTTGAGTTAAGGGATAGAGGGAGAACTCCATGTGAGATTAGTGTAGGGATTCAGATGCCTGGTGCCTTTCACAAGGAAAGAGATTTCTGAGGTGTCTGAATGAAGAAGTCCAAATCATCTCCTTATCCCATCACATGGACAGTCTCAAAGGTTCCTGGATCTAGTAGGGAAATATTAGGTAAATATAGAAAAAACTTAGGGGGGATTGTGGGGGAAATATGGCAATTTCCTATAGATTTATAGAATAGCAATATGTCTTATAATCATTAATATGTTTGTAATAATACTCGGAATGAAATATTAAAGTTTTTTCATATTTACTCATATATATAGTAGATATAGACGGTTCTTCTTTCTATATCTCTTTATATTCTTTCTGTCTATTTCTTTGTCTCTCTTTCTCTCTTTGTATACTCTTCTTTGTCTGTCTTTCTCAATATATCACTATATCTATCCTGATTACTTTGCTCTCTCTCTCTCTCCCCTTATTCCATTTTGTCTGCTCACCACTGCCTCCATCTTAGGCCTTCCCTCAGGCCTCTTGTGCTATTTTACGTGTGAGTTTAAGTCTTACAGAATATATGGACGCAGCTGGAAGGAGACACAGAATTGGGGGATGGACGGGAATAACATAGATAAAACCTGTCTATGAAGGCTTCTATTGAAGAAAGTGTTGAGAATGGAATGTGAGACGACCTTCAAGTTACCGTCTGCCAGCTCGGAGATGACACCGAGGAGAGAGGCGTGAACTCAAGAAAGAAGATAGCATGCTAATTACAATTAACCAATCTATACGCGTATATTAGCATGCAGACCACCTAACACCCTAGTTAATACACCCAGTTTTGAATACTCCCGCCTAGTTCATTGGAAGTATAAGATGTGTTGTACTCCGGAAGCAAGTTAGTTGTTGCTGTGATGTTGCCATTGTAGTTACTTGATGAACATAATATAGGTTTGAAACAGATCTCAGTCTGATTTATTCTTATAGTGGCGCCATATGTTCATAGTCTAATTTGGAATGACTAGTGAATGAGCAATTGCCGTGCTTACACGACCCCGGCACCAGCACCTGTTTAACTGGAGCTTACAATCATAGAGAGTACCAGTTCTATGGAAGACTACTTGCCTGGTGCCGGTTCCCAAGACTACCTTCCCGAGCTCCCATAATGACTATAGACCGGTGGCCTTAACATCGCATGAGAGAATTGTAATTGCCTACTTGAGTCCGAGGGTGTCTGCTTTTACGGACTCCCTTCAGTTTGCCTATCGGCAGAGTCTGGGGGTGGACGATGCTGTAGCGTATCTGCTACAAACAGTACATTCCTTTTTGGACAATGATGGAACCACTGTGCGTGCCATGTTCTTCGATTTCTCCAGTGCATTCAACACCTTACAGCCACTATTATTACGTAAAAAGCTGGTTGAAATGGCGGTTGATGAAGGACTAGTGAATTGGATCATTGATTACCTGTTGGACAAGCCACAGTTCGTAAGGTTGGGGGCGGCCGTATCGGATAGTGTGCGGAGCAGAGTTGGAGCCCCTCAGGGAACGGTGCTGTCGCCATTCCTTTTTACGTTATACACAGCTGATTTTCAGTATTTTCAGAAGTACTCTGATGACTCAGTGATAGTCGGAGGTATTGAGAGAGGCCGGGGGGAGGAAGAATACAGAAGGGTGGTTTTGGACTTTGTTGACTGGTGCCAGGCTAACCATTTAGAACTCAACGTAAAGAAAACCAGGGAGTTGGTGTTGAGTTATGGAAGGTGCATGAAGGATAGCTTACCTATCACTATTGATTGTCAGGATGTGGAGATGGTGGAGAATTTCAAATATTTGGGGGTTCACCTGGACAGCAAGCTTGATTGGAGGTGCCATATGGAGAAGGTTTGCAAGAATGGGATGAGTAGACTTTACTTCCTAAGGAAGTTAAGGTCGTTTAATGTGTGTAGCAAAATGCTTGAAATGTTCTACCAATCTATTGTGGCGAGCGCAATCTTTGCTGCAATAATATGCTGGGGTAGTAGTGTGCGCACAGCTGACGCTAATAAGCTGAATAAACTTATCCAGAAGGCTAGTGCGGCGGTGGGTCTACAATTTAGGACTTTCGAGGAGGTATTAGAGGATAGAATTAATAAGAAATGCAAGGCTATAATGAGCAACAATACACACCCACTCTCTGAACTGTTTGCGAAGCAAAAGAGCACATTCAGCCAGCGTCTAATCCAACTAATGTGTAAAAAGGAAAGATACAGAAAATCATTTGTTCCGACAGCTGTGGGGATGTTTAACAAATGTATAAGTGTATAGCATCCCAAGACTAAGTGAAGTTCTAAGTGTATGGGGGGAATAGGGAGGTACATGTACCAGTCTACCCGCATCAGCTGTTCATATAGACTTATTTTGTAAAGTGTGTAATGTTCTTGATCTTTGTTCTGCTGCTGTATTACTGTAATTTCCTCTGGGATCAATAAAGTTTATCTAATCTAATCTAATCTAATCATCCTTATCCTGCAAAAAACAAACATTCATATTCATATAGAAAAATAAATCAGTTAGACCCGTTGCACATCTATGTGCCTGTGTTTTTGCCTGCCCTGCGCTATTGCAAATGCAATCACAGGGGCATTTAGGGGCTAGTGCAGGCAAGCGCACATATCCTGGAAACCACAAGTAGACATGTAAAAAGAGGTCATAGAAGACAAAGAAAAAGTAGCACACAGAAGAACTCTGGATAAAATAGAAAGTCTACATAACATGGAAGCCGCAGACAGCCAGGAAATGTCCAGGAAACTGCAGTCAGGTTGTGCGATACTGAAAATTGCAGGCAGGTAGGTAATTGTGGAACTGGAAGCTGTCAACTGATTGTAGAGGCGCTAGAAGCTGTAAGGAAATGGAAGACATCCTAAACAGTTCAGACAATTTTCCTAGGCACAAACATAGCCTTAGGCTGGGGTCACACTTGAGCATGACGCCAGCGCTAGAATCTTGAGAAAGCAGCCGCAACCGCAGCACATAGCGGTAACACTGCAAGACAGTGTTTTCCTTTGTGCTCTGCTAAAGTGCACGTCATGCAGCTTGGTGTGTGACCGCTGCTAAGATAAACAGTGGGTTGCTATGGGGCTGCGTTCCACAGGCAGCGCTAGAGCGTTACTGCTATGCGCTGCGGCTGCTTTCTCAAGATTTTAGCGAGTCCTGCAGCCTTAAACGTGACCCCAGCCTTAAAGATTGGTCTAAAATCAAAATAAATTTCATTCTAAACCCCCATCTATTTAGTGCCATAGTCTTTACCTGTTTCTACCTACACTATATCTTTTATTTTCCCATTCCCTGAGTGATGAAACACATTGTGTCAAAATGCAGCAAAAATGTGAGGTGAAACCACTCTAAGTGGTGATCCAATACAGCGAAATGTACGTAGGAGGCATTGGCTGGGAATCTCTTTATCTACCATGTAAATACTACCACTTTAATTCAACGCAATACTTCAATGAATTTTATTAAGATGCTATTTGTCTGATTGATTTGAGGACTATGTAACAATTGTAGTTTGTACTTCTTCCCATTATGTTAGGACCTGTTGTTAGTCCTGCGGGATTATATATGTATGTGCACATTTAGTCTCAAGTATGGAGTGATTTTTCACTGCAGTGTTTTTTGTAGCCACAATTCCATATCCTTTTCTACTTTTTGCTATTCATGTTTATGGAGTAGTTTAGGCACATGGGGGTTTATGAACAGTCCATTTTTCATTAAGAGCCTTTTTTCTTAGTAAAAGAAAAACAAACTGTGCCATAGGGGTATCATTCTTTGTTTCTTAGAGTCCAAAAAAAGGCAAGGGTCAAACCAATATAATATATTACAAACACTAGCTCGTATGGGGAACCAAAAATATTATTGGCAGCTTGCAAGACAGGCTCAAAGGTACATGAAGGGAGTGGCACCTTCCCATAGGCTGGAGCTCAGACACCAGAACCCACCTGAACCGTCCATGCATCAATATTGTCAGACAGAGAAGCACAATAGATCCTAGCCACTTCAACCCCAGTGAACAAGAGAAGCCAGTGCTCTCCAGAATCCACTGGAAGGACTTCTTCCCTAGCATCAGCATCACCTAGGGTATCAACACGGCGATGCCTGGCGACAGGAGCAGAAGCTGCATCAGAACCACATTTAGGGCAACTAAAGCAGGACCTAGTGGTGGGAGTTAGAATTGCAGGAGCAGGTCCATACAAAGACATGTCGCTATCATCTCTTATCAATGGGATATGGTGTTGTCTAGTGGCCAGGCAGGAATAGCATGAGCCAGTAAAGGTGGAGACATGACACCCAATCACTGTGTCCAGCTATCGCTCCATATTGCTGCTCTTGTTCACTTCTAAACTCCTTGCATGTCCATATTCAACTTTCCTCTCACCTCTCATCTCACCCTCTCTTTGATAACCCACAGTCAGGCTTCTGGTCTCATTATTCCATCCAAACTACCCTGACAAAAATTACTAACAATTTACAGCCAATGCTGACAGACAATTCTCTATACTACTTCTTCTAGGCCAGTCAACAGTTCATCTCCCTGCTTTGCAGAATCCTGGATTGTCTATCAGCCATATGCTTCTTGTTCTCTTCTTGCATCCAAAAGCTCAATGTGGACTAATCTGAATTCATTATCTTTCCTCTATCTCACATATCTACTCTATCTGATCTATCTATCATGGTAAATGGCATCATGCTCTCGCCTGCACTGGAAATCCGCTCCTTTGGAGTGAGCATTGACTCTGCCCTGTCCTTCAAATTATACATCCAAACCCTCGCCACTTCCTGTCACCTTCAGCTCAGATATATTTCAAAAATCCATCATTTCCTCAAATCTCAATCTACTAAAATGCTTGTACATGTCCTCATCATATCCTGTCTCGACTATCACATTTTCTGCTAACACTCTAGAACCTCTCCAGTGTGTCCTTAAGGAGCAGAGACCAGACCGGGGTCACCTGTGCAATACTAAAGAAATCCTGAAAATATGCACTGTTGATGGCTATTGAGGACTGGAGTTGGGGAACACTGCACTAGAGCCTACAGACTTCTGCCACATGCAGGTAAACTTTAGCTCACTGCGGAGGGTGAAAGGCCTGTCACACGTGTCAATGTCGCCCGCAATATCGCTCATGCGTCACATATTATTAATCGCCTGAGCGATGTGAAATTATCGCAGGTAAGATGTCACACGCGTCAATATGACCCAGCGATACGGTGATGTCGCCATCTTGCGAGCGATTTTATTTAGTCGCTTGTACGGTGTCAAAATAGAAAATACGCTGCTGAGTTTAGTGTCACACGCAGCGATGCACAAGGTCTACTGAGCGATGAGCGACAGGTTTTACATCTGGCAGTGAAACCTGCGATCGGCGATCAGCGACATGTCGCTGGTTGCATCGCTTGGTCACACGCTTCAATGTCGCTCCTGCGTCACTTTTATGTCGCTCGAGCGACTGAAAATCCGTGACGTACGAGCGACATTGACAGCGATATTGACGCGTGTGACATCCCCTTAAGAGACAAGTGCTGTTTGATTTACAGGATTGGAGATACAGCAACAATGGCAGAAAACACCTAGAGAAATTAATGCTTGTGTTCCTAATGCATTACTAGGTTGTTAAGTAAATGCACAGGCAAATTCTGCTTGATATTGTCTTTAAATATATCAGCAACATCATATATCATCATAACAGGAGAAGATTTACATGGCAAAAACCTTACTAGAAATTTTAACAAACTGTATTTATTCTCATAAAATCTGTAAGAGATGTTAAGAAGAAAATTGCACTTCTAGAAAAGTTTGAATAAATAAATAGACCGAGGAGAGATGCGAAATATTTGTTTACACTTTTTAACCATTTCTCACCATGCCATTAGGTTCTGTTATATCCGTCGTCATGTGTCACATCTCCGACCTCCTCACTACAAACTAGGACCCCCAGTCATATCCAAGCCAGTGCTCACTGGACGTCATAAGGTCTCACCCTCATCGCAACCTCTTGATGTGCAAGAATATTTCTGCCTGGAAGTGGCTAGAAATCTCGGCTTTATCGTTAAGTGGTCAGTGATGCGGTGCACACAAAGACTGAGGGAAGAAGACCGGATAGCAAAGTGAATATTGGTTAAATAAATTAGAAAGAGCTCATATTCACTTCTCCAGCCACCCCGATGCTCGCTGTCTTGTCTTCTTTTTTCCACCATCACCAAAACTTCCAGCTGAATCCAGGCAGGTCGACATTGCAACCTTAAGTAACCTCTGACACCAGAAAACTCACCAGATGACAGATATTAAAGGACAAGATAGCAAGCAGCAAGGCAGCCTTAACCCCTTCATGACTAAAAGCATACCTATACGTCCTGGAAGGGAGTTCATTCCTGACCAATGATGTATAGGTACGCATTGGCAAAAATGCGGCACCATAGTTGTGATAATGGGTATCACAGTCCAGTTCCTGCTTATCCTGTAATCAGGACACTGGACCATGACCTCTCGGGGGGTGGTGTTGCCACCTCACATGTACAATCGCTGTGCTGTGGTTAATTGTTCAAGCTTCATTCCAGCATAAAGGAACAGATCAGTGTCAACAATACAGATTTGACAAAGGACGCAGCTTGCGTCGGAAACATGTCGCCATTGTACATCACAGCAGCTAACATCTCATCGGGCTCTCTGAGTATGGCCAGGGTCACATCTCCATTTTGATCCTAGCCTGCCGCTGTCTGCAACGTTTCCTGTGCGGCGCTGTAAAGCGCAGTCCGAGCCGCTGCCTGTGTGACAGGTAGTGAAGGTAAACATAGGGTAACTAAGGGCAGCGTTTTCTAGCACCGCATAGCGGTAACGCTATGCGGTGCTGGAAAAAGTTCTAAGTTAAAACCGGAATCCAGCAGGCTAGGGTCAAAACGGAGATGTGACCCTGGCCTATGACTGTATGCACCATTTCATCTTGCTGTGTGTGGAAATGTTTTATGAAACCATTTGATTTGTGAATAAATTTCACTTGAACTGGAAGCTGGATCCTTGCTTTTCTACATTTTTATCATACAGCTCACAAAAAAGAGGAATAAATTGGGATCAAATAGTTATATATACATTAAAATGAAAACGTCACCTTGTCCTGCAGAAATCAAGCCACCACCCAGCTCTATCAGAGAAATAATAAAAACATTATAGCTGTCAGAACACAGCAATGCAAAAACTTTTTTTTTCTATAAAATAGTATTAATGGTGTAAGGGTGGGTTCACACTTGCGGATCCCTCCGCAGCGTTCTGCGGAGGGGATCCGCGAGCTGAGTGCAGGCACCGCAAGTCCCTATGTTTAACATGGGGACGCAGGTGCCTGTGCGCACCCATTCACTGCAATGTATGTTTGTACGCAGGCGGATGCCTGCGCACAAATCACACACTCTCGTCCACACCCTGAACGCGATATGTCGCATTCCTGGTGCGGACGAGACTGTGTGATTTGTGCGCAAGCATCCGCATGCGCGCAAATCACATATTGCAGTGAATTGATGCGCATGGCTATCTGCACCCGAGCACATGCACTTGTTAAACATTGGGACTTGCGGTGCCTGTGCTTAGCTTGCGGATCCCCTCCGTAGAACGCTGGGAAGGGGTCCACAAGTGTGAACCCACCCTAAAAGTGTTAAAACAAAAAAAACTATGTAAATGTAGCATCGCTGTAATCGTAATGACCCAGAGAATAAAGCTGTCTTTTTACTTTTACGATATTGTGATTGGCGTAAAAAAAAAAAAACTTAAGAAAACAATTCCTGAGTTGTTGTAACAAAATTCACAATGGAAAATTCCCTGTAATGAGGCAGAGGGAGACACTTTGAACTCCCATCTGGCCTGCAGTCTGGCAGTGTCCTTCCTTCTATGCGTCTTTTTAGGTGTGCACAAAACTGCAGTCATCCACACTTTTGTGCACCTTTAAAGAGAATTACCCCACTGAAAAGAGGCCATTCAGAATTTGGAGTAATTGTGCTGCCTCATTACTGAATGTATCCTTTATGGTACATTTACACGCGGCCACAGGAAGGTAGGAACAGGCAGGCATCGGACACAATTGTGCCTGTTGCCTTGAAAAGACCATGATATGGCCATGATATGTGTATCGTGGTAACCAGTTCAGACAGCAGCCTGCATAGTCACCGCTTATTGCGAGCGCACAGGGAAACGCTGGAAGCAGCGTTTCCCTGTGCGCCCGAGATAAGCGGTGACTATGCAGGCTGCTGTCTGAACTGGTTACCACGATACAGGTCGGGTAACCAGGGACAGCGTCTGCTGGGAAGCGGCCGCATCAACGCACCTGCGCTTCTCTGCCAGAATCTAAGTATTTAGCGCAAGAAGCGCTAAATACTGAAGCACAGGTGTGTGGACAATGCCAGTGAAATTCCTAGAAAAGTTGCCGCGTGTAAAGTACCCTAATGTAAGTGCTCAGCATAGAGCAAAGGAAAAATGTGGACTGATCCAAAATGTTCTGTCCTCAAATCACCGCCAACAGCATTCAACTCAACCCACAAAAAAATATGTCCCCACCAAGGTCCATCATCTAATAATGGAAATATAGGGGCTTACTCATTATTGATAGCACAAAGGCTCTGGAAAAGCGATATGGCTCCTCATCCCCCAAACTGAAAACTAGCTAAACCTGCAGTCCCAAATCCAAATGCTTCACTAACTTCTGAGCCCACCAATGTCTAAGGCTAGGGTCACACTTGGCATGCGTTCTTTAAGGTGATTTTTGGCACCCTGCGTTTTTGCCTGCGTTTTTGCTGATAGATGTGGGGCATCCTTAAAAACACATGCAAAAACGCATGTACCATTTAGTGCCATATATAAACGCATGTGTTTCCCATAGGGCCCGATGTGAAAAAAACGCGTGCGTTTTTGAAAAAGCACCCAAAAATGCTGCTTGCAGTATTTTTTGGTGCTGAGGCAAAAACGCAACCCAAAAACGCATGGTGCATTCAGACATGGGATTTTGCTATTGGGGCATGCGTTTTTTTGCATGGGGGCCAATGGATGCATTTTTGCATGTGTTTTCAGAAAAAGCAAGTCTCAAAAATGCATGTAAAATCTGCAAGTGTGACCCTAGCCTAAACCACAGTTAACGTCCACATGTTTGGCATTGCTGTAGTGAGAAAGCATGCTTAATTTATGTGGTGTGTTTCTCCAGAAGCACAAGCTGGGCACAATGTATGAGAACTACAATATACTTGGCACTGCAAGATCTTATTTGCAATTTTTAATTATGCAATATTCACTGCACTTGACTACATGGGTGTTTTCCATAGATAAAATCGTCATTACAGCCATTGATGAACTCCCAGCGGGGTATATGTTTCAAAATGGGGTCACTAGAAGGGTTTTCTGCTGTTCTAGCATTTAGGGGCTCTGCAAAAGGAGTCCGCAAACTATTATAGGAAAATCTGTCCTCAAAAAATCAAACTACACTCTTTTCCTCCCGAGCCCTGCCATGTGCCCAAATAGTGCTTTTCTGCTACATATGGGGCATCAGTTTACTAAAAAAAAATTACTCAACAAACTTGTTGTCCATTTTATTCTGTTGCCCCTGTGAAAATGGAAATATTTAGCCTAAAATAACATTTTTGTGGAAAATAGGTACTTTTCCATTTGAATGGCTAAATGTATGAAGCCCCTTTGGAATCAAAGTGCTCACTTCGCATCTGGATAAATTCCATGGGAGGTCTAGTTTCTAAAGTGTTGTATTTTGTGGGGTTTTGGGGACACTTCTTCCCTTCTGAGCCCTGCTGTGTGAGCAAACTGTGGTTTTTCACCACATGTGGGTTAGAATGTACTCAGGACAAATTGCCTAACAAATTTTGGGGTCTATTTTATCCTGCTGTCTCTGTAAAAATCTTTTAAAAAGAAGCCCAAAAGAAGATTTTTGTGGAAAAAACAAAGTACTTTTTCATTTTCCTGGCTCAATGTATTAAGCACCTGGGGGTTCAAAGTAGTCACCACAAATCTAGATAAACTCCTTTGGTGGTTAAGTTTCCAAAATGGGGAAATTTGTTGGGTATTTCTACTGTTTACGCACATCAGGGGCTCTTCAAACATGGCATGATGTCCGCTAATGATTCCAGCTAACTTTCCATTCTAAAAGTTAAATTGCGCTCCTTCTCTTCTGGGCATTGCCTTGCGCCAAAAATTGGTTTTCAACCACATATAAGGTATCGGCGTACTCAGGAGGAATGGCACAATAAAGTTTTGGGCCCATTTTTTCCAACTCAAATACGAGTAGATTGCAGCTCACCCAGGCTTCTTCCATATGTTCCTCATGGAGCAAGTAAAAAGGTCCCGCCTTTATCCCGGAAATCCAAATAGTAAGAAGTTGAATCTACCTCTTTAAACATGAAAAATTGTTTAATTTTTTAATTTATTTTACTTTATTTTATTTTCATGAATAAGGATGCACTTGTCATCCGAAACGCATCGAGTAGTAACGCAAATCATGCAATTTTTTTCTATGTATGCACGTTAAGTACAATAAAATAATTTTTCATATTTAAAGAGTCGTATTCACCTTCTTACTCATTCCATTTTCTCCTGTTACCCTTGTAAAAACATAATATTTGAGGCTAAGGTAACATTTTTGTTGGAAAAAGTAAAATGTTAATCTTTTACTTTAATATTGATTTAGCTCCTGTGAAGCACCTGAAGGGGGTAATAAACTTCTTGAATGTGGTTTAGAGCCGCTTGAAGGGTGCAGTTTTTAGAATGGTGTCACTTTTTGGTGTTTTCTGTCACATAGGCCCCCTCAAACTTACTTCAAATGTGATGTAGTCCCCAAAAAATTGTCTGTAAATTTTGTAGGAAAAAATAAACATTTTGTTTCTAACATTGTGCTGATGTAAAGTAGATATGCGTGAAATGTTATTTATTAACTCTTTTGTATGACATTACTCTCTAACGGTATAAAAATAAAAAATTTGAAAATTGTGACATTTTCTAAACTTTTGCCAACTTTCCAATTTATTCACAAACAAAGGCAAAAATTATTGTCCTAAATTTAACACTACCATGAAGCCCAATATGTATCAAAAATGCATTCTCAGAACCGCTGGGATCCGTTGAAGTATTTTAGAGTTATAACTTCTTAAAGTGACATTGGTCAGAATTTAAAAAATAAAAATTACCTGGTCATTAGGGTCAAAACAGGCTCACGGTGAAAGGGGTTACATGTGTGTATTGGTTAAAAAGCCTAATACCTCACCAGCCTTTCCGCTCCTTGCCCTTCAGTCCTCTTCTTTCCAATGTCGCACATAGCATCTGCATCCTGATTTTATGACATGCAGTAACCTCTGGCCCCTGATTTCTAATAAAGAGGCAGTAGATGCTGTGTATGAGGCCAGAGATGCTTCAAGAGGTTATTCCTGACTATTCACAGTGCAAGTTTACAACTTGCAAAGTATGCAAACTTGAATTTAATGGACAAGTTTTATGCAGTTAATGTCTAGAGTCTACAAACTGAAATATCACCTTTTTAGGCCGGCTTCACACCATGGCAGCATCAGGTCCAGGGCTGTCCAGTGTAAACCTGACAGCCTCAGACCCTATGGGGCTGGATGGAACCGGATGGCAGCTATTTGCCATCCGGTTTCCATCTGTCCGTAAGGATCCCGGTGAATTCAGAATTTCCTCCTGAGCACACAAAATGGTGCTTGCAACGTTTTTGTGTCGGGGGCGAAAAATCTACCCACGTCGATCCTCTCAGATCTGGGGTGATCCGGCGCTCCCTTACATGGGAGTCTTTTGCGCCGGATTGTCCCATATCCGGGGGCATCCGGGAACCTAGACTCCGCGTGCTGGAGTTTAGCAGCGAGCTCCCCGCTAGCTGCGATCTTGAAATTTCAGCAGCTGTGGCTACAATTGAGGACTCCATCTGCAAACCAGACCAGAGGGCATATTTCCGAATCACATCAGACAGCCCCAGACCTGATCACACCGCGGTGTGAAGCCGGCCTTACGAATATCACTTTAATTTACACTAACAGTTAACAATTGTATTTGTCAGTTTGTTCCCTTTTTATGACTCTTTGGCTCTAGCTGTTTTTTTGCATTATTCCCTTGTTGCAAGAGAAAGTATAACTGCTAGATGAAGGGGCATACATATAAATAATGGGGACTCACACCAAGAGTATGAATGGTGCCCCCTATTCAAAATTAGGAAGGAAGTCAGCAGGGCCAGCTCCTGGTTTTGTGGGCTTCGAGCAAAAGAGTCACAGTGGAACCCATGCACATTTAGACATGTGCATACACAAACATATATGCAGATACATACACATACAGGCATACAAACATATACATATTTAAAGAAAAATACATATAAATAGGCATATGTATATACACAGTCAAAAACAATGACATACATAGATACATACATCATAAATGCACACACACAGACCCATTATAGATGTTTTTAAAATGGGGAAGCCAGCAACAAGCGTCGCTAACATCAGCTGCTTATCTCCCATCCAGTTTCTCCCAGGCATGTGACAGTGCAGGCTGTATTGCTTGATGGCCATCACTTTAACAGACATGGCCATAAACTGTGCTTTTAATTCTATTTATGTGCCGCTTGGCAGCATCACTGTTAGGAGACAATGAACTGTGTGCATTGAGAATGCTGTATACACATCACAGGAGACATGTGGGCTACAGCATATACATCACATGAGGGATGGGGACATAGACATCACTGTGAGGCATACACATTACTGGAGGCATAAATGTTACTGGGGAGGCATACACATTACTCAGGTGCCTATACACATTACTGGGGGTATGCACATAACTGGAGGGACATACATGTTAGTGGGGGGGGCAGCATACACATTACTGGGGAGACATACATATTACTGGGAGACATACTCATTACTAGAGTGGTATACATGTTACTGGGAGGGCATACGCATTACTGAAGAGACATACACATTACAGGAGGAGTACACATGTTACTGGAGGGGCATTCATGTTAACGGGGGGCATAAATGTTAGTAGGGGTTAAATACAAACATACTAGGGGGGAATATTACAAACACACACACATTCATCAAAATGTAGATTATTTTATAATTCTCCTACATGTAGTTTCAGAAAAATGACTAATTGTGAACCACAAAGAACCATCAAAAGCTTAAAAAAAAACATATTCACTTTTCTAGTCACTTCTTTGGCCTCTTCGCTCCTTACCATTACCTGTCTGTTCCTTAACAAATCTATGTCCAGATCTCAAAGCATAATAAACATAAAATGTAAAAATTAAAAATGTTTTGACTTACCTCACTGCTTACCTGTCTGGACCATCCGCTCTTCTTTGTAACCCACCTGGCATTCATGAACTCTTCTTATCACAGGCATAGGAGCAGAATCCCTGGTCCACTGCATGCAATGTAAAACCTTCCAGCTCTAATAAAGCTCTTGACAGATCTGCCCATGCATGCGCAAGGTCATTGCATAGGTAGTGTCGTCATGATTTTGTGACCTTACTTATGGTTCCGCTGAACGGTCTTTAGACTTGTTAGTGCCGGAATATCATTTGATATGATTTGTGGTCTAGGCTAGACTCCAGAGCATAATAAGGGTCATTGAATGCACAGATATTGACTTCGCTGCAAATCTAATATCCAAAGAAAATCTGCACTAACAGGCAAATTCAAATATTGCCTAATCTGCTCCTCTATAACAATAATCTTATCTACAAACACTATAGTCAATACTTAGAGAATTGAGAAGTCCACCGTCACGTCATACAAAGGGCTACATGTAATGTCTCTCTAACACCCAAAATCCAGAAACTAACAACAATCAATGATAAAGGGTGTCATGGCTTCAATTAAATGCTCCAGGGATTACTTTTTGAGTAGATGGCATACACAATACCATACATTATTAATGGGATTATACCTTTTCATATTTATTTTACCAATAGATATGCATAAATCTAAAATAATAAACAGTTAAGTACAGGGGTTGGACAAAATAATGGAAACACCTGGAAAAATCAACAAAAGTTAATTTAATATGGTGTAGGTCCACCTTTTGCGATGGTTACAGCCTCAATTCTCAGAGGTATGGATTCATACAAAGTGATATCATTGGCCCGGGAGATGTCCACGAAATAGCACCCCAGATCATCACAGAACCTCCGCCATGTTTTACGGTTGGGAGAAGGCAGTCTGGATGGAATGCTTCTTTCGGCTGTCTCCAAACGTACACTCGGCCGGAGGTTGGAAAATGAGGTTAACAATGATTCGTCTGAGAATATCACATGTTTCCACTGCTCGAGGGACCAATTCTGGAGGTTTCTACACCACTGTAAACGCTTGGAAACATTTGTCAGTGGTTTTCTAATTGCAGCTCTTCTGTAGAATCCAGATTTGTGCAGCTCCCCAAGAACAGTTTTTGTGGAAACTGGGTTCTGTAGGTGTTCATTGAGCTAGGCAGTGATTTTCGGAGCCGTGGTCTCCCAATCCTTTCTCACAATTCGCTTTAGAGTCCGACAGTCTCTCTTAGTCAACTTGAACTTTTGGCCGGACCTATGCTTTGCTGTGGATGTTTTTCCTTCTCTTTCAAATGCAGTCATTGCTTTGGAGTCAGTACCTCTTGACACGCCAAGCATTCGGGCACTTTCTGTTACACTAGCGCCTGCCATATGAGCACCAACAATTTGGCCTTTTTGAAAATCCGAAGGGTCTGCCATTGGTATCAGGTTCTCATCAATGTTCTTACAATTCGGCAAAACAAACAGTTAATTTACATACACATATCACTTAACACAAATAATCAACTACAAAACATTAACATATGTCACGGTTTGCATGTTTATAACATGTTCGAAGATTATGATGCTAAAACGTTAGGTGTTTCCATTATTTTGTCCAACCCCTGTACTTATGTGGCACCCCAAGGGTTAATGTGCCACAGAAACATCAACACAGGTTTACTCCCCACACAACACTACACTAGAAAGTGGGAGGAGCTTAGGTGGCACCTGCAAGAATGGGAGGAGCTAATGTTGTTTACCTCAGAGCAGGAGTGACAGTTAGTCAGTTAGTTGAGAGCAGGAGCAGAGTCAAGTAGAAGTGGAGGTCCTGAGAGGTCTGAGGAAAGGAGTCAGAGGAACAGAGGAACATACCCGGGATAAGAAGTTATCCAAAAACTTAACCCCGGAGAGGCGCTTAGGACGGATACCGGATCCGAGGCTGTGCCTGGGACAGACAGGACAGTGAATACCGGAATAGTGAAGGTCCACCATCTTCACTGTACCATAGCAAAGCAACACGGAGGGGTCAGTAACACAGAGGACTCAAGTTGCCTAGCAGATTGGTACCCGTGAGGGGAGACAGGGCCAGCAGTTCAGCTAAACGCGGCAGCAGGGCCACACACAAAGTGCAGAAGTAGGAAGCCAAGGACCCGGTCAGGTTGGGAGCAACCCGGCCCCGGTACAGACTCCGTGGACAATACTTTGTTATACCATCTGCAAGTAAAGACTTGGAAAACGACAACAAACGTGAGTGTGTGTGATCCTTGTGCTGAAGCCCCACTCTCCCTCATAAACTGCCATTACCTCTACTCTCATCATCTCTACTGCTACTCCTACTCTCAACATCTGCAACCACCATCACAGACTTTAACTACCACTGCCCCAGGGAACCAGGCTCTACCTGCAGAGAGCCGTTCCATCTAAAGCTGCCAAAACATCATCCCTGGGTTCTACAGCAGCGGTGGTCACCCTGACCACAACCCGTGGGTGGCGTCACGACAAACCTAATCCCTTGTAAATACACCCCATTTACTTGTGCTAACCCGGGACACGGTCCGGACCAGTACCGCCGTGACATTCCCCAGCAGTACCCCGGTCCAGCACCAAGTACCCCCGTCCCAGTAGGCTCCACACTTACCTTCTCAAGTTCAGTGCTGCCTCTCCCTGGATGCTCTGGTCTTTGTTGACCTGCTGCAGTACTGAAGTCATTGAAGTCATGTACACACTGCACCTCTACACTGCAGTCACTTGATTGATTTAGTTGCAGCGGTGAAGTGCACTGAGGATGTGATGTCACTACTCCAGCTGATCAAAAATAATCGGAGCATCAACAAAATGCAACACAAAACCTGAGGAAAATGAGGGTATTTGACTGTGGCTAAGGGAGCATCGTGCACCGGAAATGTGTAAGATGTTGCTCCCATGTTGTTAATCGTATGGCCTTTAATAAATGTTGAAGATACTGTATGTCTTTTGATCTAATTTGGAGCTGCTGTGTCTCCTTTTTCTTTTTGCTATTTGGAATTTGAAACTTTAAAAAGGACAAGCATGTGCAAGTCCACTTATTTATACGGTTATTGAATTTCTGTTTTACTTTGTGAGAAAATAGCAGTTAGTGGAAAGAATGTTTATGGGCAAAGTGGTAAAAATCTCTAGAGGAAAACATATGCATATGATGAAAATAAAATGTAGTGTAAATGTATCCAACGTTAAGCAAAACACATTAGTCTGACATAAAGTCTGCAGCCAGAAATAGTAATCTACTTATGAAATTATAAATACTAAGTAAAAGAGGTAAGAAATAATTACTGGATTGACTTATATTCTGTAACTGTTTTATACAGAAAATAGAAACATGCTCTTAAAAATATTAAGTCTTCTTAAGAAAATAGTAACAGATCAGGGATCACATGCACATAAATGGGGCTTTACATGATGACAAGAGATGGTTTAATCAAGTAACAAGACTTTTTTAATTCATGTTTTTCCAAGTACCGTATAGACTCGAGTATAAGCCAAGTTTTTCAGCACAATTTTTATGCTGAAAAGTGCCCCCCTCGGCTTATACTCGAGTCTATACACTATATACTCGAGCCTGAGTGTTTGGGGGTGGTGACCGGGGGCTGGAGGAGGCGGGGGGGGGGGCTGCAGAGTAAGCGGGCGGTCACGTGGGCCCGCTCATTAAATATGCACTACATCCCCCTGTCAATCAGCTGAAGGGGGAGCGGTGTATATTTACTTGCCTCCCCCCTTGTAGGGCTCCTCCATTCTTTGTTATGTGCCCCATGCTGCCGCCACCATAAAATAACAAACGTTCTTACTCACACTTCCGAAGCTCTGCACTGTCTGCGGGCTCTGGGTGTCCTCCCACCGGTCTGCCGGCTTCTAATCATGTGACCGGCGCTTCAGTGACGTCATCGCTGCTGCGCAGCGGTCACATGATTAGAAGCCGGCAGACCGGAGGGAGGACGCTTGGAGCCCGCAGACAGTGCTGAGCGTTGGAAGGGTGAGTAAGAATGTTTGTTATTTTATAGTGGCGGCAGCATGGGGCACTTAAAGGATGGGGGAGCCCTACCAGGGGAGAGCCCTGCAGGGATGGGGGAGCTCTGCAGGGATGCTGGAGCCCTGCAGGGATGAAGGAACCCTGCAGGGATGGGGAGCCCTGCAGGGATGGGGGAGCCCTGCAGGGATGGGGGAGCTGTACCAGGGATGGGGGAGCTGTGCCAGGGATGGGGGAGCTGTGCCAGGGATGGGGGGGCTATATACCAATAATGGAGGCTATGTACTGTGATGGGGCAATATACCAGTAATAGGGTGCTATATACTAGTGATGGAGGCTATGAGGGGCTATATACACCATTTTGAAGGGCTAACTACAGTAATGAGGGATTATATACCAGGACGGGGGAGTGCTGCATTTCCCACCCTAGGCTTATACTCGAGTCAACAGGTTTCCCCAGTTTTTGGGGGTAAAATTAGGAGCCTCGGCTTATTTTCGGGTGGGCTTATACTCGAGTATATACGGTATAAAGTATAAAAAACTAGGGCTGGTTTAACACCACATTTTTACCCTGTCAGGATGTGTCCGGTGTTTTGCAGGAAGCACCCGACATAGCCTGACAGCTCCGGACAAACAGAACTGAAGGGCAAATATGCCTTCAGGTCCTGTTTTCTGCCAGAATCGGCAGTCCGCGGCTGAAATGTCAGGATCCCGGCTTGCAAGAACTAGACACGTTCCTGAAATCGCAGTGGAGAGCTCTCCAGGTGCTGAAGCTCAGAGCCAGCCAGCGCTGAGCTTCAGCATCCAGCATCCGGGAATCGGACACATTTTTTTGTCATGTCCAGCGCCCATAGACTCCAATGTTATTGGGTGCCGGATCGGGCCGCATCCGGGATTATCTGGGTAGATCTATTTTTGTGTCACTTTTTGCCTGGACACAAAAATGCTGCAAGCTGCGATTTTGTGTCCGAGGGAAAAAAATTATTTATCCCGGATTCTCCTGGACAGATGGAAACCAGATGGCAAGTAGCAGCCATACAGCCCCACCTGGCCCCATAGGAATACTAATGGGCCAAAATTGGATCCAGGGCTGTCCCGTTCACACCAGACAGCCCCGGATCACAAAAAACGTGGGGTGAATCCAACCTTATTTGTAGAGCATACTACCTAGTTATGATAAATATAACTTATATAAATATATATTATGGCCAATGTGAAGCACACCAAATTTTGACAGTATCCTTAAAAAATATTAGACCATTTCTCAAGGGCAAGAATCTCTACTTTAAGTTCAAATCAGGCGACTATAATGTCCGCACCAAAATTTTCTAACACATCTGAAATCAAGCCTTTTTGGACTTTGAGGTATGCTTGAGATTCAAGTCCTGTTGGAAGATCCAAAGATCCCAAGCTTCATAAAGCCAGGAAACCATCTTGCATTTCACACCATGCTGGTTTCCATTGACAGAGGAAGCTGCCCTAGAGTACTTTCGGACCATTGCATTGCTTCACTGTAGGCAGGGTGTTAATTTCAGGAAATACTTCGATTTTCTTATGCCAGTCACATTGCCAATCCAAAAACCAAAAAGTACCAGTTTTGTTTAACCCTAGAACGCATACCTGGGGCCTCGCAGGCCTGCTAGGGTACTTGTTTTCTATTTTCTGCAAGATTACTTTAGTTAGAATTTTGAAACTCTAGGTATTTTTCAGGTATATAGTTGTTAGAAATTTCCAGTTTTTCATATATTTTTATGTTATAGGCATTTTGGAAAAACAACCTCTTTTTGGGACTACCCCATAATCACATACATGGGGCCTTTTAGGTCTGCACTTGGTTTTCATGTGATCCTCAGTCTTTTTGTCTGTACTGTTGCTGGGGAAGACGTTGTCTTTATTACTCAGTCTTTATGACTCTGCTGTTGCTGGTGAAGAATGTGAATTCTTCCTGACTACATTGTCATGTGATCTTGGGAGGGAAGCTCCTTCAAAAAGTCATGCGTCTCTGATATCATTGCAGGTCATGAACACACAGGAACATGAGGACAGACAACATCCTGCTCATTGTGTGCTACTTGCTGAAGAGACTTTGGAGGAAGGAATCCGTTTTCTTGTTTCTGGAAAAAGAAACTTTCTGAGCTTCAAAAATCCAGAGGATTCTATTGAACCTAAAAGTAAGTGGTGACCTGCTGAAGGTAAGAGGAGGGGGGCTGCACCTTACCTTTAGCACACACACTAACAAATAGTGCACAATCCTGATTGTAATCATTTTTTTTTATCTTAGTTTACTGACATTTAAAGTTATAATGGCACAGTCTACATCCAGGGGTTTGACTGACCAAAAAATTGAGACAATCATTTTTGATAGTGATGAAGACAGTGAACTTTATCCGATGAAGAGTACATGCAACCAGCTAACGTCTCTACTTCATCGTCAAGTGATTCTTCAGTTGATGAAGAAGTAGTGGAACCAGTAGAACATACAAATAGAACATCCAAAACTAATGTTTTTTGGAAGAGTACTGCTGGGGTTCTTGGACGCACCCTATCACATAATATTATGAGAGTTGCTGAAGGCTCTGTAGGAATTCCCCAATTCTTGTCCAAAAGAGATGTTTTATATTGAGAGATGAAGAGATTATAATCTTGCAGATTAGGTAGTTTTGTGTACTAACTTAGAATGAAAACATATCACTTCAGGAAGAAAAAAACATGGAAAAATATAACAAAAGAAGAACTATATGGTTATATTGTCCTTACTCTTCTGGCAGGGTATATAAAATTTTACGATGTTCCAATCAGAGAATTATTTCTGAACCCTTTTTCAGATCCACACTACAAAGCTACAATTTCAGTCAATAGATTTGAGAATATTCGGAGAAGCCTTCGTTTTGATGATAAGAGAACTCGTCCTGTGAGGTTGGAAACAGATAAATTAGCCCCTATTAGCTACATCTGGAATCTTTTCATCAAAAACTGTACAAAGCTTAGCCATTTTAATGACAATGTGACAGTGGATGAGCAACTTCTTGCCTTTAGGAGATGTTGCAAATTCATTCAGTATATGCCCAGTAAACCTGACAAGTATGGCATAAAAATTTTCTGGATGTGTGATTCTACAAGCTATTATGGCATGAATGGTCTGATTTACTGTGGCAAAGAAGCTGATGCTCCAGTCTAGAAAGACCTATGTTCTGACATAGTGAAAACACTTGCAGCACCAATTTTCAATTCTGGAAAAAATATAACAATGGACAACTACTTTACCAATCTGGAACTGGGCAAATTTTTGCTTCAGAAAAAACTCACACTTGTTGGTACTATGAGGCCAAACCGCAGCAAAATTCCTCCAATCATGAAGCACAATCCCAAGAGACCACTTTATGAGAGTGTCTTTGGTTGCTGCAATCAAGCTACAATGGTATCTTATAAAGCAAAGAAAGAAAAATCTGTGATATTACTGAGTACAATGCATCATGATGGAAGTATTGACACCGATGACAGGAAGCAGAAACCTGAAATCATACTGCATTATAATAAAACAAAAGGAGGTATGGACAAGATGGATGAAATGATTGGAGAGTATTCGTGCAAGAGGCAGACAAAACGTTGGCCAGTTGTCATTTTTTATAATATCCTTGATGTGTCAGCCCTCAATAGCTATATTGTTTATAGTGAAACTCATCCAGAATTCCATGACAACAGGAAGGACAAGAGACGTCTATTCTTGAAGGAACTTTGCTGTGAACTTTTGATGGCTACCATGATGGAGTGAAGCAACATGAAATGCTTGCCAAGGCAAATTACGGAAGCTATGATCCGATGTGGTATACATTTTCAGGAACATCCAGAGCCAAGAGGAAAAAAAAGAAAGCGCTGTTATGTTTGTCCAGCAAAGAAGGAAACAAAATCTGACTGTTTCTGTACTACTTGTGGACAAAATGTCTGCAAGGAACATTCTTCTGAAAAAATAATATGTGAAAATTGTTGAAGTAATCGGTAAAGTTGAAAAGGAAAGTTTTTGAAAAGAAATATTCCTGCACCATGTTTACTACAACTTTTATATAAAAAACTTTTAGACAAAAAAATCGTTATATATATATATATATATATATATATATATAAAATTATATAGAATGCACATATTGAGCGTTTTAAGTTGGTGTAATTACTTTTTTTTTGTTTTATGCACATAATTATAATGTTTTGAAATATTCACATCTCAAATAAACTTTGAAAAGTATTTCTATTTGAGTTACTCCATGTTATTTGCACACGGGCCTAAAAGGCCCCAGGTATGTGAAAGTGTAGATTTCTATGGTTGCGCGTTCTAGGGTTAATAACACTATAGAACAGAAATTCAAAAATTCTAAACTTCTGTGTGCTATTTATATTGTTTTGTTGGAATTTTGGAGAGACAATTTAAGTGCAGATAGGGTCTTAATTTTTACATATAAATCGTAATGTTAGTTACAGGAAAAGTTCAACTTAGGTGGTTGTGAGAGTCACAACCACTATTTACACATATAACACCTGCTGAGGACCCATGTGGAAAGTGCAGGTTGGTGAATGGGGTATAAACATGTGCTGCTTTTTTTACTAAGAAACAATATCAGATCAGTCCATACAGATCATAGGTGATTTATTAAGTCAACGCATTTTAAAGTCACCACAAGCTTCTTCCTCGCGACATATGATTTATCCTAAGGAAGAAGCTCATGGTGGCTTCAAAACATGTTGACTTACTAAATCGTTTGTGATCTATATGGACTGATCTGATATTGTTCTTTGGTAAAAACAGCAGCGCATGTTTATACCCCATTCATCACCCTACAACAGAGGTCCCCAACTCCAGGCCTCGAGGATTTCAGGATTTCCTTAGTATTGCACAGGTGTTAATGTGATCAAATGCACAGGTAATGATTCCAAGCCCTGTGCAATACTAAGGAGATCCTGAAAACATGCACTGTTGGCGGCCCTCGAGGCCTGGGGTTGGGGACCCTTGACCTACACCGACATCATATATTGTTTTGAGCATATTGAAGCCAACTTTTATTGGGCTATTTGATCAGTAAAATAGTTTGTCTTGGAGGTCGGGTATGTTGACCGTAATCATTTAGTAAGCTTCTTATTGTTTAATCTGAAACCTCGGTGCCTGCTGCCACCAGATCTTGCTGCAAGTCTTTTGCAGTCTCTTGAGAGTGTCTCCTCTGTAATTTGAGGGCAAACAATTATAAATTCCTCTTTATGAGGTGTTTAAATTGTTCTTGTTTCATTGCTTTAGTGCAAAAAAGAGTAGTTTTGTAAAATTTGGAAATTTTACAAATGAAATGGTATTAGGAATAAGGGCCACTTTACACACACCAATTTATCTGTCCAACTTCTGACCAACTTACTGGTTGCAGTGAAATCATGGACACATTGCTCCATTTTGTGGCTGTGTACAAATGGAACAATGTGTCCATGATTTCACTGCAACCAGTAAGTTGGTCAGAAGTTGGACAGATAGGTTGGTGTGTGTAAAGTGGCCATAAGGGTTGAATATACTTTATTTCAACTGTATATAAATAAATTTCTAACATAAGAAAATAAAATATATTTATACTTTCAAAGTGAGTTTGATGTTAGCAAAATTATTTATATTTTACAATTTTTGGCATCCACAACGAGCTCTAGAACAGTCTGGATTATGATATACCGTATATACTCGAGTATAAGCCGAGTTTTTCAGCACAAAAATTGTGCTGAAAAATGCCCCCCTCGGCTTATACTCGAGTCAGTATATGGCTGAGTGTGGGGGGGCGGTGTTCGGGGGCTGGAGGAGGCAGGGGGGAGGCTGTACAGTGAGCGGCCGGTCACGTGGGCCGCTCATTAGCGCAATGCAATATGCACTGCATCCCCCTGTCCATCAGCGGCAGGGGGAGCAGTGCATATTACATTGCACTGTGTATGCGCCCCCCCCCCACAGGTTACTGCCCCCCATGCTGCCGCACACCTTAAAATAACAAAGCATTTATTCTCACCCTCCGTCGCTCTGTCACAGCTGCGTCCTCCGGTCCCTGCTTCTTCCTGCTTTCGCCGGCTTCTTGTGACCGACGCCAGCAGATGACAGCAGATGACGTCATCTGCTGGCGCCGGTCACAAGAAGCCGGCGAAAGCAGGAAGAAGCAGGGACCGGAGGACGCAGCTGTGACAGAGCGACGGAGGGTGAGAATAAATGCTTTGTTATTTTAAGGTGTGCGGCAGCATGGGAGGCAGTAACCTGTGAGGGGGGGCGCATACCATGGCTAAGGGGCCTGTATACAACTGCTAAGGGGCCTGTATACAACTGCTAAGGGGCCTGTATACCACTGCTAAGGGGCCTGTATGCCACTGCTAAGGGGCCTGTGTACCACTGCTAAGGGGCCTGTATACCACTGCTAAGGGGCCTGTATACCACTGCACAGGGGCCTGTATACCACTGCACAGGGGCCTGTATACCACTGCACAGGGGCCTGTATACCACTGCTGAGGGGCCTGTATACCACTGCTGAGTGGCTTGATACGAGGGAGTGGGCTCTATACCACTGCTGAGGTGCCTGTATAATACCACTGCTGAGGGGCCTGTATACCATTGCTGAGGGGCGCTATATACCAGTGACGGGGGGCTATATAATAGGATGGGGGTCTGCTGCATTTCATACCCTAGGCTTATACACGAGTCAATAACTTTTCCCAGCTTTTGGGGGCAAAAGTAGGGGGGTCGGCTTATACACGGGTTGGCTTATACACGAGTATATACGCTAATTATGGAAAAAAATATTTAATTTATATTGTCAAAAAATTTAATCTTCAGGAAAACAACTAATTGTCTCCACTGAATCTTCTGCTTGTGGAAATTCTGAAGAAATTCATGCTAGATTTAACAATTAAATTATTAAGTATGCGAGGAAAACTCCTTTTTAGAGAAGTGCCAGATTAATCCAATCTGATGAAGAGGCCTGAGTAATCTGAAAAGTTAGCAACTTATTACCATCTTTTCATTTAACCATTTAAAGGAATCAACCATTGAGAACCCTCAATTCCTTTTATATTTTTCAATATATTATTATCAAATTCATGAACAAAGTCTTGAGTCATCATTCAAATGGTTTTAGCAAGTCAAATCTACTACTTCATTTTTGACACACCATGAAGCACTTTCATATAATGCAAGTAAATACGTATGTTGTGGAAATCAATATTGCAGGGATGATTGATCATTATTCATTATTACAACTTTTATATGTAGGGTCTACCCTCTGCAGATAAATCTATTAAGTTAAGCTTAAATTTATTTCCTTTCTAAAATGTCCCTAAAAATGGGAAAACACAGCGTGTTTTAAAAACACCTCTCTTTAGACAAGCCTATCACCTCAACTCTGAATGGAAAGTAAGTGGGGAAGAGGAAGTCATAGAAAGTGAAGCCACCTTGTAGATTTTCCAAAACAACAGTAAAATATATTTATTTAAATAGATCAAACCACATGAAAAACCACACAAAGAATAAAAACTGTTAAAATTGGCAACCATTAGCCAAATGCTACTTCCAATGCCACTTGTACTCTGTCTCATATGTCTATTGTACTCTGTCTGCTTCATATGCCACCTGTTCTATGTCTCATACAGCTGTGGCCAAAAATATTGACACCCCTGCAATTCTGTCAGATAATGCTCAGTTTCTTCCTGAAAATGATTGCAATCACAAATTTTTTGGTATTAGTATCTTCATTTAATTTGTCTTCAATGGAAAACCACAAAAGAGAATGAAGCAAAAAGCAAAACATTGATCATTTCACACAAAACTCCAAAAATGGGCCAGACAAAAGTATTGGCACCCTCAGCCTAATACTTGGTTGCACAACCTTTAGCCAAAATAACTGTGATCAACTGCTTCCAGTAACCATCAATGAGTTTGTTACAATGCTCTGCTGGAATTTTAGACCATTCTTCTTTGGCAAACTGCCCCAGGTCCCTGATATTTGAAGGGTGCCTTCTCCAAACTGCCATTTTTAGATCTCTCCACAGGTGTTCTATGGCAGAGGTTCCCAACTCCAGTCCTCAAGGCACACCAACAGTGCAGGTTTTCAGGATTTCCTTAGAAATTGGAATCATCCCCAGTGCAGGTGATTCAATTATCACCTGTGCAATACTAAGGAAACCCTGAAAACCTGCACTGTTGGTGTGCCTTGAGGACTGGAGTTGGGAACCTCTGTTCTATGGGATTCAGGTCTGGACTCATTGCTGGCCACCTTAGAAGTCTCCAGTGCTTTCTCTCATACCATTTTCTAGTGCTTTTTGAAGTGTGTTTTGGGTCATTGTCCTGCTGGCAGACCCATGACTAGGGATGGGCGAATCTACTCGCTAGGACTCATTACTCGGCGAGTAGTAAGGGACTCGCAGGACTCGGTACTCTGCGAGTTTCCCAGCGTTTACTCGCACGAGTCCAATGCAAATCAATGGCAAACGCTGACAAAACTAGGATTGCCATTGTTTGCATTAGACTCGGCTACTGTGCCAGTGATAGCAGGGAAACTCGCAAAGTAACTGCTGTTACATTGCGAGCCGAGTCCAGCTGTCTTCTCTGTGCAGCTCCAGGGTCCTAGAGCCCACCTGCTCACAGAGATGATGTAGCAGAGCTGAGATTGTTCTCAGTCTGCTCATTCCCTGTGCATAGACATCTATATCTACGCACAGGGGATGTAGCAGAGAGGACATCGCGTTTTGGACTACGTCGGACGGAAGAGGATTTTTTTAATTAAAGATGGAGTCCCTAATGGCTTTTTTCTTTATTTCAAATAAAAAATTTTCTCTGTGTTGTTTTTTTAACCCTTTATTGGAGACTCTTAGTGGCTGGGTCAAACGTGGCCTGACATTAAGAATCTCGGGCTTAATACCAGCTTGTATAACAAAGCTGGTATTAACCCCTTTATTACCCAGCGTGCCACCGCCACCAGGGCCGCTGGAAGAGCGGGGTTCAGCGCCAGAGGATGGCGCTTCAATGAACGCCCCATCTTCTGGGGCGGCTGCGGGCTGCAATTTGCATCGGGGGGGTGCCCAGAAAGCTTGGGCCTCCCTGCACTGCGGATTCCAGCCCCCAGCTGCTTAGATGTACCTGGCTAGACATAGAAACTGCGCGGAGCCCCACGCATTTTTTTTTTATTATTTCATGAATTTCAGAGTCAGAGTCTCAGAGTCAGAGTCTCAGAGTCAGAGTCTCAGAGTCAGAGTCTCAGAGTCAGAGTCTCAGAGTCTCAGAGTCAGAGTCTCAGAGTCAGAGTCTCAGAGTCAGAGTCTCAGAGTCAGAGTCTCAATGTCAGAGTCTCAGAGTCAGAGTCTCAGAGTCAGAGTCTCAGATTCAGAGTCAGAGTCTCAGAGTCAGAGTCTCAGAGTCAGAGTCTCAGAGTCAGAGTCAGAATCTCAGAGTCAGAGTCTCAGAGTCAGAGTCTCAGAGTCAGAGTCTCAGAGTCAGAGTCTCAGAGTCAGAGTTTCAGAGTCAGAGTCTCAGAGTCAGAGTCTCACTCAGAGTCAGAGTCTCAGAGTCAGAGTCTCAGAGTCAGAGTCTCAGAGTCAGAGTCTCAGAGTCAGAGTCAGAGTCTCAGAGTCTCAGAGTCAGAGTCTCAGAGTCAGAGTCTCAGAGTCTCAGAGTCAGAGTCTCAGAGTCTCAGAGTCAGAGTCTCAGAGTCAGAGTCTCAGAGTCAGAGTCTCAGAGTCAGAGTCAGAGTCTCAGAGTCAGAGTCTCACCCTCAGAGCCAGAGTCAGAGTCTCAGATTCAGAGTCTCACCCTCAGAGCCAGAGTCAGAGTCTCAGAGTCAGAGTCTCAGAGTCAGAGTCTCAGAGTCAGAGTGTCAGAGTCAGAGTGTCAGAGTCAGAGTCTCAGAGTCAGAGTCAGAGTCAGAGTCTCAGAGTCTCAGAGTCAGAGTCTCAGAGTCAGAGTCAGAGTCTCAGAGTCTCAGAGTCAGAGTCAGAGTCTCAGAGTCTCAGAGTCAGAGTCTCAGAGTCTCAGAGTCAGAGTCAGAGTCTCAGAGTCAGAGTCTCAGAGTCTCAGAGTCAGAGTCTCAGAGTCAGAGTCTCACCCTCAGAGCCAGAGTCAGAGTCTCAGATTCAGAGTCTCACCCTCAGAGCCAGAGTCAGAGTCTCTGAGTCAGAGTCTCAGAGTCAGAGTGTCAGAGTCAGAGTGTCAGAGTCAGAGTCTCAGAGTCAGAATCAGAGTCAGAGTCTCAGAGTCTCAGAGTCAGAGTCTCAGAGTCAGAGTCAGAGTCTCAGAGTCTCAGAGTCAGAGTCAGAGTCTCAGAGTCTCAGAGTCAGAGTCAGAGTCTCAGAGTCTCAGAGTCAGAGTCAGAGTCTCAGAGTCAGAGTCTCAGAGTCAGAGTCAGAATCTCAGAATTTCATGAAATAATTTAAAAAAAATGCGTGGGGCTCTGCGCAATTTCTATGTCTAGCCAGGTACAGCTAAGCAGCTGGGGCTGGAATCCGCAGCGCAGGGATGCCCAAGCTTTCTGGGCACCCCCCGCTGCAAATTGCAGCCCGCAGCCGCCCCAGAAGATGGCGCGTTCATTGAAGCGCCATCCTCTGGCGCTGAACCCCGCTCTTCCAGCGGCCCTGGTGGCGGTGGCACGCTGGGTAATAAAGAGGTTAGGGCCAGCTTTGTATTATCAGCTGGCCCTAAGCCCGAAATTTATGGCGGTCACGCCAATATTAGACATGACCGCCATGAATTTCTATTAAATTGTTTTAAAAAAAACACAACACAGAGAAAATTTTTTATTAGAAGTAAAAAAAAAAAGCCATTAGGGACTCCATCTTTAATTAAAAAAATCCTCTTCCGTCCGACACAGTCCAAAACGCGATGTCCTCTCTGCTCATCCCTGTGCATAGATATAGATGTCTATGCACAGGGAATGAGCAGACTGAGAACAATCTCAGCTCTGCTACATCAGGCAGCAGGCGGGCTCTAGGACCCTGAAGCTGCGGCAGCCAGCACACAGAGCAGATAGGACTCTTATCTGTGCGAGTTTCCCAGCGATTACTTGCAAAGTAAACGAGTCCAATGCAAATAAATGGCAAAACTAGGATTGCTTCAGGCTGAAGCTTCCGAGACACATCTGCGATTTGTAAATCTCACACTACTCGCTATTACTCGCTTCCCCATTCATTAACATTGGACTCGCTAGACTCGCAACGAGTAGCGAGTCCCGGGCTCGGACTCGCTAGAGTCAAGCGATTCCGAGTAATTTAGGATTCGCCCATCACTACCCATGACCTCTGAGGGAGACCCAACTTTCTCACACTGGGCCCTACATTATGCTGCAAAATTTGTTGGTAGTCTTCAGACTTCATAATGCCATGCACACGGTCAAGCAGTCCAGTGCCAGAGGCAGCAAAGCAACCCCAAAACATCAGGGAACCTCCGCCATGTTTGACTGTAGGGACCGTGTTCTTTTCTTTGAATGCCTCTTTTTTTCTCCTGTAAACTCTATGTTGATGCCTTTGCCCAAAAAGCTCTACTTTTGTCTCATCTGACCAGAGAACATTCTTCCAAAACGTTGTAGGCTTTCTCAGGTAAATTTTGGCAAATTCCAGCCTGGCTTTTATATGTCTCGGGGTAAGAAGTGGGGTCTTCTTGGGTATCCTATCATACAGTCCTTTTTCATTCAGATGCCGACGGATAGTATGGGTTGACACTGTTGTATTCTCAGACTGCAGGACAGCTTGAACTTGTTTGGATGTTAGTCGAGGTTCTTTATCCACCATCCGCACAATCTTGCGTTGAAATCTCTTGTCAATTTTTCTTTTCCGTCCACATCTAGGGAGGTTAGCCACAGTGCCATGGGCTTTAAACTTCTTAATGACACTGCGCACGGTAGACACAGGAACATTCAGGTCTTTGGAGATGGACTTGTAGCCTTGAGAATGCTCATGCTTCCTCACAATTTGGTTTCTCAAGTCCTCAGACAGCTCTTTGGTCTTCTTTCTTTTCTCCATGCTTAATGTCGTACACACAAGGACACAGGACAGAGGTTGAGTCAACTTTAATCCATGTTAACTGGCTGCAAGTGTGATTTAGTTATTTTCAACACCTGTTAGGTGCCACAGGTAAGTTACAGGTTCTGTTAATTACACAAATTAGAGAAGTTTCACATGATTTTTCTAACAGTGCAAATACTTTTGTCCATCTCCTTTTTTATGTTTGTTGTGGAATTAGATCCAATTTGGCTTTAGGACAATAATTTTTGTGTTTTTTCATTGAAGACAAATTAAATGAAGATAATAATACCAAGGAATTTGTGATTGCAATCATTTTCAGGAATATACTGAGTATTATCTGACAGAATTGCAGGGGTCATATCAAAAAAATACGGTGATTTATGCAATAAAAAATTAAATTTTATTGAAAAAGTTAAAAATAGTACATACAACAATTATGTGTTTTACTAATAAGGTTTAAGGTTTCACAAATTTCAGTGCTTGATAGCTTCCTATGTGAGAGATAGGTAACTATTACAGGTTTTTGTTGTTTATTACACTTGCATTATACTTTTTGCTGAGACCTGTCTATAAGCTTATCTGAGAAGATCACTGTTTAATGTATAGGGTGTATTTGCAGATCTGTACTATATATTTATTACACATCTTTATATAAAAATTGGTTTTGTAACTGTAGATATATTTGTACTCCTATTTAAACCTTATTAGTAAACACATAATTGTTGTATGTACTATTTTTAACTTTTTCAATAAAATTTAATTTTTTATTGCATAAATCACCGTATTTTTTTGATATGATTTAATCTGGGTGAGCAACCTCTTTTCCATGAATTAGTTGGATGATTATAAGGTAAGAAAGTATCATCATCTTCTGTATTTGCCTAATTCTGGTATATATATTTGCTGTGTATTTTCACAGATAAATTCGAGCTTACAGACATGGATTACAAGTCCAGAGATATAGCCTGGCAGGCACAATGTTCAAAGGTTTTTAATGGGGGGGTTATAGGGAATAATTCAGAAGTTCAGAGGGGAAAAATTGAATTACAGACCTCCACTAAACGCCTACTACACCGACGCACCAAAATATGGTGGAATAAAGCGTTTTTAGAAAATTATGTAACGAAAAAAATGGTCCCTAGAGGGCTTCGTATTCAGGTTTTTCCATCCTTTCCTGTAGAAGATCTTAATTTTATTGCAAGGTGGGAAGAGGTCTGTACCAATGGTTCACTTAAATTGATGGAACTATTGGTAAATTATAATCAAACATCATTTGAGAGTCTGGAGAAAGAACTAGATAGCACCTATGAGAAACTGAAACAGGTCTCCACTACAGAGGAGATTCTGGCTTTTGACTCTCTCATGACAAAAAACTCAGAGGAATGGGAGAAAACTATAAGGGAGACCCACTCTAAGAAGCTGACTAGAGACCTTGGCGATTATGAACAACAGAGAGTGTATAGATGGCGAAGGAATACCATACAAAGAGATAATCAGCGGTCAGAGTCTGTGTCCTCACAAGCTTCATCTGGTGGGCTATCTGCAGCAGGTTTTTCACCAATGACAACCCGATTTAGAAATAAACGGAAGGGGAATTATCAACACCCCGGGAGTAAAAGACCAGCGGTTTTCCCAGAGACATCAAGGGTAATTAATCTCTCCAACCATGTATTTTCAGATGTAGAATTGGCAGTATTATCTAGAGGTTTTTCTTTTTCACCTAGCTCACGTTTTGATGTTTTTTCTGCAGTAAAAGATCTGCATATATTTGCTAGGACTCTGATGTTGAAGAGGTGGTTTCATAAAGGAAAACAAGAGTCCGATTCCCCCTCAGAAGGTGAGATTATGGGAATTTTAGAGGATTTGGCTTTGGAGCACGGTCAGTCAACTATGGGAAAGGTCCCTGACTGTGTACGTACACGGTCAACATACTTCCCACCCTTGTCCGCATGCCCTAATGTTGAACTATTTGTAAGGTTGGTAACCGAGGAGTTTTCAAAGATTCCTACTGGGATCTATGCGGACAACCTCCCAAGGGCTGAACGAGAAGCCTTGGGGAGATTAAAAAATTTAAAAGATATACAGGTGAAGCCTGTGGACAAGGGTGGGAATGTTGTAATATGGCCATGTGATCTTTATGAGAAAGAGGCGTACAGACAGTTAAGGGAAAAATCGTGCTACCAAAAACTAACATACAATCCTTTAAATTCCTTTTCCCTTGAATATAAGAAAATTTTGGAGACAGCAGTGGGAAAGGGGGTGGCTACTAAACAACTGTTAGATGCCATATGGGTTAAGGAACCAAAAATCCCAACTCTATACCTCCTGCCCAAAATACACAAGGGTAAAGAACATCCACCTGGGAGGCCAATTGTGTCAGGAGTAGGGAACTACCTCGAAAAGGCTAGCAAATATATAGATCATATGCTGAAGCCCCTAGTAGAAGAACTACCATCTTACATCAAAGATACGGGTAGTTTCCTGGAGAAGATTGACTCGGTGCACCTTGGTGACGGCTCGTTGATGGTGACATGTGATATTGAAGCCCTTTATACTAGTATCCGTCACCAAGATGGGCTAAAAGCGGTGGAGTACTTTCTCTCCATGACATCACGACCAAGGGAGGAAAGGGAGTTCATTCTTGAACTACTGGACTTCGCCTTGAAACATAATTTCTTTTTCTTTGGGGGGTCCCTCTACCTACAGCTCCAGGGGACAGCAATGGGGGCTGCTTTTGCCCCCTCATATGCTAATTTGTTCCTGGGGCTGTGGGAGAGGGACCTCTTTATGTCAGATCAGTTACAGTCGATGGACCGTGTCCTTTTGTGGACACGGTACATCGACGATGTATTTCTGATCTGGCAAGGTAGTTCAGAAGAATTGGAGGAATTCTTCAAACACCTTAATACAAATTAGAAGAATATTCATCTGACCTACAAGTTTAGTAGGGACGCAATTGAATTCCTAGATGTAATGGTGAAGAGGGATCCCACAGGGACACTTCAGACGGATTTGTTCCGTAAGAGTACGGTGACAAATTCTGTTCTGCAAGCTTCCTCAGCACATCCCGCTCATGTGGTAAATTCTATTCCAACTAGCCAATTTCTCCGCATTAGAAGAATCTGTTCTTCTAATGAGGACTTCGAGAAGCGAGCAGAGGAATTGAAATTAAGAGGCTATAGCAGGAGATCTTTGAAAAAAGCATATAACAGAGCGAGGAATAGTAAGAGACAGGATCTGCTATATTCAAAAAAAGAAACACGCGGTAACCAAAAAGTGAAAATGATCACGCAATACCATTCTAATTGGGAAAAAATGCGAGACTGTATGACCAAATTCTGGCCCCTATTGATGACGGACCCAATTCTACAACAATATCTCACTCCAAGACCTATGGTTGTGGCCCGAAGAACTAGAAATATAAGAGATATACTTGTAAGGAGCCATTATGACAAAAGTGATCAGAGCTTCCTACCATTTGGGAATCGCCGCGGTAGACAATGGGGTTGTAAACCTTGCGGAAATTGTATTGCCTGTCCGAATATAGAGAGAGCCTCCCACTTTCTGTCTTCGGACGGTTTAAGGCAATTTAAAATAACCCAACAGATTGATTGCTCTACGAAAGCCGTTGTATACTATGCAACATGTCCATGCTCTAAAATCTATATAGGCCTCACAACAAGATCTATGAAGGTGAGAGTACGGGAACATGTTTTAAACATTATCGCAGCAGAAAAAGCCGAGAGTGATGCAGAAATAGAGACACTCCGTACAATCCCCAAACATTTTAAATTAGTTCATAATTATGACCCCTCCGGCTTTAGAGTAAGAGGGATCGATAAGATAGTGCTTGGGGTGCGTGGGGGCAGTATAAGTCAGCTTCTCGCACAATGCGAGACAAAATGGATCTGGGTGTTAAATACAATGCAACCTAGAGGGCTCAACGAGAATATCAGTTTTGTTCCATTCCTCTGAATAAAAATTTCCCTTCTCTGAACTCTGAATATATTTTTAATATTTTTAATAAATTTATTTTAAAATTTTTTTTATTTCTTTGTGTATATTTTGTGTTTTATTAAATTCCACCATATATGTGATTCTCATGTTTTGTTTTTACTTTTCTTCTCTAGTTTATTTATGTGTCTTGGATGCTCTTATATTTCTATAATCTGCTATTGATTCTTGAGAAGAATGGGCTCCTCTCACGTCACAAGAGAAATGCGAAACCTCCTGTTCTGATTACAAGAAGATGATGTGCAAATATGGAATGAATGCTTCTGTATATTATCTCTCTATAGCAATTGTTTCTTTAAAATAATAGTATCTGGTATAATAACCCTAAATACATGATATTTGGCATGTTGCTGTATGAGATAATTATTAGAATATAAAGTAACTTTCCATGTAGAATAATTTTAGATAGGTTTGGCACACTATTGTTTTGATTTATATATTACTCATAGTTTATACAAGAATCTAATTGATTAACCATATAGGTTGTCCTTACTTTCCCCCTGCCTGCTGTGCAGCGCCGGATCCTTACAATGAGCTCATCGCTGTGAAACACACTAAGTCCCGTCAGTGACCTGGTGCGCATGCGCGGGGTGGTGCCTTGTGATGGGATCATCCGCGCGTCAATCACCGCGGCCGCCGGGATTCTTATGACGACTTACGCCCATAAGGGCGGATGTTTGACTCTTGTATCCACGGCGCCCGCGATGACGCGGCGGGATGATCAGATCCGGACACAGGACCCCGCACATGCGCCGTCTTTCTGGTTACTATGGCAATGAATGATGCAATAGGGAGGTGGCCATAATACCAGACGCTTGCAGTCTGTGATTATACAGGGATGATGCTCAGCTGTTTGTTGGTCAGGTGCTGCATAGCAGATTCGGGGATTGGTCACTACACACTATAAGATGGTGGATAATGGGAGCTGTAATCACTCCTGGATGAAGGCGCAAGCCGAAACGTGCATGTAGAGTGCAGCAAAGTCTGTAGATACACCAGGTAATCACCCTTTATTTATTTATTTTTGATTTTCACTGCTGGGATAACTTCTTTCACAAATTTCAGTGCTTGATAGCTTCCTATGTGAGAGATAGGTAACTATTACAGGTTTTTGTTGTTTATTACACTTGTATTATACTTTTTGCTGAGACCTGTCTATAAGCTTATCTGAGAAGATCACTGTTTAATGTATAGGGTGTATTTGCAGATCTATACTATATATTTATTACACATCTTTATATAAAAATTGGTTTTGTAACTGTAGATATATTTGTACTCCTATTTAAACCTTATTAGTAAACACATAATTGTTGTATGTACTATTTTTAACTTTTTCAATAAAATTAAATTTTTTATTGCATAAATCACCGTATTTTTTTGATATGATTTTATCTGGGTGAGCAACCTCTTTTCCATGAATTAGTTGGATGATTATAAGGTAAGAAAGTATCATCATCTTCTGTATTTGCCTAATTCTGGTATATAGAATTGCAGGGGTGTCAATACTTTTGGCCACAACAGTATGCAGTCTGTACTCTCTATGTTTCATATGCCGTCCATACTGTCTCTCTCATATTCAGCCTGTACTAGGTTTGTCTCATATGCTGCCTGTACTCTGTCTCGCTCATATGCTACCTGTAATGGGTCTCATATGCTGCCTGTACTTTTTCTGTGTTATATATCGCCTATAATCTGTCTGTATTAAATGCCGCTTGTACTCTGTGTCTCATATGCCGCCTTTACTCTGTCAGTGTTATATGCCGCCTGTAATCTGTCTGTATTATATGCCGCCTGTACTCTGTCTGTCTCATATGCCGCCTGTACTCTGTCTCATATGCCGCCTGTACTGTGTCTCATATGCCGCCTGTACTGTGTCTCATATGCAGCCTGTACTCTGTATGTTTCATATGCCGCCTGTACTGTCTCATATATGCAGCCAGTACTCTGTCTGTCTCTTATGTCACCTGTACTCTGTCTCTCGCATATGCAGCCTATACTCTGTGTGTCTCATATACTGCCTGTACTCTGTCTCATATGCCACCTGTACTATGTATCATATGCAGCCTGTACTATGTCTTTTTCATATGTCACCTGTACTGTGTCTCATATGCAGCCAGTACTCTCTATGTTTGATATGCGACCCATACTGTCTATCTCATATGCAGCCTGTACTCTGCCTGTCATGCCACCTGTACTCCGTCTCTCTCATATGCAGCCTGTACTCTGCCTGTCATGCCGCCTGTACTCCGTCTCTCTCAATGTAGTCTGCACTCTGTATCTATGTCTGTGTCTCTGAATGCAGTAGGACAGTTGGCCCAGTGTGACAGTCGGGCCAGTGTCATGATCTGTGTTTTATGTATGCTTATGTAGTGTTTTTTTTTCTAATTGTTTTATACCAAAGAGTGTTATTGCACATTTGCATCTGACCTGTGGATCTCACCTGTGGATGTGACCTGTGGATCTCACTTATGTATCTCACCTGTGGATCTCCCCTGTGGATCTGACCTGCTCTCTGTTTACACCTCTAGTTTGCTAATTCAGTTAAGCATGATTGTCTTTGTAGTTTACCATGATTATGTTTTTATGTATGCTTATGTTGTGTCTTTTTTCTGTTTATTTTGGATTACAGACTCTTAGGCTAGGGTCACATTCGGGTTGCCGGTGCGTTCAAGGGGGTCATGCTGTTTGGCAGGCTTAACACTGTGCTACCGCCATGGTAGCGCCGCGTTAACGCTGGCCATACTAACCTATGGAGATCCCAGTGGTAGCGCGGCTCCAAAGCTGTCAGCAGATGGAAATCTCGCGGTATCTCCTAACACGAGAAAAGATGCTTTCCACAGCGTCTTTGCTCGCGTTAGGAAATATCGAGAGATTTCCATATGACAGCAGATTTATTATTTATTTATTACAAGAGAACTTTATGCATTTTCTTTTGACTTTTCACACCTGTCAGACATTACACATGGGCATGTGTAATGTTCGACAGGTGTGAAAAGACCAAAGAAAAAAATTAATATGGCCTAATATTTTGCTGCTATATAAAGAAAAAATATTTTTAGTTTTGATTTTGTTTAGTTTTTTTCCACACAGAACCTGGAGCAGCACCACTCAACCTGCATTATCTGTTGGAGCAGCCCCTCATCGACCAGCTACCGAGCAGTATGACATGTCCCAATAATCCACCAGTGAAGGAGCAAGAAGGCATGATTTACAGGCTGGGGAGCACTCAGCCAGTCCATCAGGTTTCCCCTACTCCCAGCGTCTGCCACTAGTTTTGTAGGGTCTTCTCGCCAGCACCAGAGGGCCTGGGAGAGGTCACTCATGCCTGAGTTTATACACTTAAGCTCAGTCTTTCAGGGAGGGATGACGGCGCTTGGAGAATGACTGGATAGTGGGTTAAGTCATATGAACACACTTTTCCAGGAAGTCAACAGACACCTTGAATGCCTGGAAGCTGACCTTTAGGGATCGACCCAACATTTTTGTTACCAATGGAGCGGCACATGTTGGAAAGCCTTAAACCTCAACTCCAGATGAATGTGATGAATGACTGTCAGGCTGCTTACAACATGGTTGTGCAGCATTCCCAACCCTCCTAGCAGTCAGGATATTACCATCACACTGGCTTTTCTATGCCTTCACGTCAACAATGGGCAGCCCAGCAGCAGTGGCAGAAGACACCATCAAACACACTGAACACAGCGACAACAGCACTCCCGAGGGATCAACAAGGTGTATATGTGAAAGGCCTGATCCAGCTGACAGGACACTCAAACTATCCACCACCACCAATAAATATTAGGCCACCTCCTCAACTTCCAGCCTCAAGAAAGCAACAGACTGCTGCACCACTGCAGCATGTACCATTCACAGCACTGCAGACTGCAGCACCCTGGAAGCAAAGGGCCTGAAGCCTTCAGAGGCCACAAGTCCCCTTCAGCAGGCCGAAAAAAAAGGAAAGCAATATAAAAAAGATTGCCCTTACTGATTCAGTTCCTCAGCCGGTCAAAAAGACTGGTAAAAAAAAGTGGTTTCTCTTCATTCCAACTCTGTTTCTCCATTCTCTACTCCACCCTTCCAATGTGTCCCTCACTTCCAACTGCTGTCTAAGGCTGGGGTCACACTTGCGTTTTCTTCTTGCAGTTTTGGAGACCTGCATTTTAAAAAAAGCATGTAAAAAAGCACCCATAGGCCCCCATATTAAAAAAACGCATGCCCTAATAGCAAAAACGCATGTGTTAATAGCAAAAGCGCATGTGTGACAGTACCATGCGTTTTTGTGTGCATTTTTGCAATTATGTGATTAGCTGACATCAAAAACGCATGCAAAAACGCATGGTACATTAGTACCATTTAGTACCATCCAAAAACACATGCGTTTTCCATAGGGGCCCATGTTAAAAAACGCATGCGTTTTTAAAACAGCACCAAAAAATAGTGCCCGAGGTGGTCATTGTGTACATTTAGCTACTAATGCTGAGGGGTTGATGGTTACAACCCCTGGGCAATAGTAATACTAGGCACCATAACACCACCATTGGTGCACACTCACACCTGAAGTTGTCTGACCAACCAAATAGAAACAAAATCATTAGTACAAATCATAGTTCCGTGAAATAAAGAGATGACAACATAGGTGTAGTTAAACTTTAACATTTTTATTAAATTGAAGTAAATGTACTTCACCCTTTCATACTATTGATCTAGAGGAAGGAAAAAAAATCCAGTGATGTACTAGCCAATCTTTGCCATTGGATAAAAAAATTTGTTCCTGGACTGAACATATGCAACCCGATTGATTACCAGGATCAACATATATTTAACATAAGGTTTCAAGGGTATTCAACATTAAAAACAACAGTACAATACAAAAAAAAAAAAAAAAATTGTGGCTGCGGTCATAACATTGCGAAGGGATTTGATGTTGTGAAATAAGTGTGTGCAAACTTTACAAAATGAAGAGTGTATAGGAACAGTTATATAACAACATTGGACATGATGGAGAGTGGAATAGTAGGCCCAATGCTTTATTAATCCACAAACACAATAGGGAATAGATGTATACAACTTCAAGAACTTTGATACTATAATAATACATCAATACAATAAAAAAAAAAAACAACATTGGGGATTATGGAGGAAGTGGAATAGTAGGCCCAAAGCTTTATTAATCCACAAAAACAATAGGGGATAGGGGTATACAACTTCAAGAACTTTGATACTGTACCAAAACATCAATACAATAACAAAAATATAACAACATTGGGGATGATGGAGGAAGTGGAATAGCAGGCCCTAAACCTTATTAATCCACATACAGAATAGAGGTATACAACTTCAGTAACTTTGATACTGTACCAAAACATCAATACAATAAGAAAAATATAACAACATTGGGGATGATGGACGTAGTGGAATAGCAGGCCCTAAACTTTATTCATCCACAAACACAAAAAGTGAGGGGGTGGGTGGGTTAACATTATTAAACTCTAACATGTTAGGTAAAGTAATATATCTTCAAAGATATATCTCGCAGAAATGGATTACACCATGTCATCCTGCCATGCCAAACGTCCATTGTCCGAAACGAACAAAGCTGTAAAGTTATCCCTCATTTGGGCTACTTCAACTGTAGTCCTCAGAGGGTGATCTTGGTAATACTCCAATGTGCTTTCAATCTGGTCCTCAATTCGATCCAGTGTCGTCCTTTTACCATGCTGAAATTGTGCAGAACACCGCACGCATCTACAACCTCATTAATTTTCTTGGTTTTAAGATTTATGGCTGTTTCCAAAATTTGCCATTTAGAGGCCAGCAAACCAAAACCGCACTCCACTGTTATTCATGCTCTTGTCAATCGGTATGGTTTGATGAGGTTTGTGCACATTTGAAAAGCCTCATCCGCAACCACAACAAACGGCATTAGCTGTCCATCTGTATTTGGAAGAGGTCTTGCGGTGGAATATTGAAATCGTTCCCATAAAAACCTGCGTCCTATGTCCAAGTTTTTGAAATTCTGTGAGTCATTTCCTTGTCCATATGAACCAAAGTCCATGACTACAAATCACCAGTCAGCATCTGCTATCGCCATGAGAACAATCAAAAAGTATTTTTTGTAATTGAAAAACTCAGATCCACTTCCAGCAGGTTTCAGAATCCCAATGTGTTTGCCGTCCACAGCCCCCAAACAATTCGGAAATTGACAATCTCCAGGAATTTTGCTGATATTTCCAGCCAGTGTTCTGTTGTGGGTTTGGGAGGAATTCTTCATGTAGAATGTCACATAAAGCAGGGCAGATGTCTTCAATAATCCCAGAAAGTGTGGACATTCCAATCTGGAATTGGAATTATAAAGATGACAAGGTCTTTCCAGTTCCCAGTAATATGACAAACAGAAAAGCAAACAAAATAAAAATCAGTACATGGGTTTCTTAACAATAAAACTGTTTACATGTGTTCATATACAAATTTATATACCTCAGGGTCACCAACAGACGTTCCTTTGCAGGAATCGTAGTTATGTGTCCTGCCTTGTGATGGAACTTCAGACATGTTGTAGCAAGTCGTCGAAGCTCTAGTGCGACATCCTAGTGTAATTGAAAAACGCCTCTAGGTTTTCATGAAGCTCAATGTACAAAACATAGTAGGCTCCATGGGTCTGTCGGATATCAGTGATAGGGTGTTGCTAGTGGTCATGACGTTTTTTTCTTTGTATTGCTCTTCTTCTTTCTTCTTCACAAGCCACAGCGAAAGAAAAAGCCATTTTCAATGACAAATCTAAGTTGCGTTTGAAGCTCTCCATGTCAAGATCCATTTCGAAGCTTGATTTTAGCAGCAAAACTGAAGGACTTTGTCTGCATAGGGTTTATATATAGTTTTCCCATGAGACACGCCCATTGGGCATGGCTTGTAACAAGGAAATTCTCCTGGAAAGATTTGACGCATGCGCATAAAAAACGCAAATGCATGTCAAAACACATGCAAACACATGCAACTGCAGCGTTTTCTTGACCGCATGCATACGCACATGAGGCCAAAAAAACCACTGCACATGCATGTGTTTTGACATGCGTTTGCGTATGTGGATCATCCGCGTGCGTTCCAAACGCTAATGTGAAAGCAGCCTAAACTGTGGGAAAACATGGCAGGAAGGATTTAAATTCCCTGCAGTGCTCCCACTTGGGAAATTAGGGCCTACACAATACAGTGCCTACTCAAATCTGTTGATTGATTGGTTGATATTGGACAGGACAGGTCCTCCAAAACATGAGATGCTTTTAGCAACTGCTCTCAACATTGGTCAATAATTGAAAATTGTCCTTATATGACCAGCTTATTTGACTTCTTAATCACCTATCAGAGTATTCCATATAAACCTTCTAATTGCTTTTTCAGAGGGAAGGAGAAAGGGAGAGGGAAAATATAAACATAAAATCTTGTCATATCAGTCAAGCATATAACAATGGATAACTCAAAAAGTTCAGATTAAATCATTTCTTCGCATTAAGAAGTGGATAATATTGCTTTGCTTTTGGAGAAGTGCCAAAATTGGTATAAAAAGGCTGATGGCAATTATTTAATTTATTTTCTTATTAGATGTAAATACTGCATTCAAACTTTAAAAAATACAATGGGAAAAACCATGAGCTCTCACATTAACATATTTGTGTAGGTGGCAGCAAACAGGGTGTGAAAAACATTACTTAAATTCAGTAACTGTCAAAAGTCTTGTACAGATCCAGTCATAGCAAGTAATAGCTATGAAGAAATTCACAATATTTTAGCAGGATAGCAGCTCCACTAATGGATATGGTTAGGTAAATTTCATAAAACAGGATTAGGAATTACACAAATCCTAAACTGGCCATTAGACATAAGCAAAAATTGTTTTACTCCCAACTAACTGGCTCAATTAATCGTGAAAAAATTTCAACAAAATGAGAATAAAACATAATATTGTTAAGCTTTAATTTTATTGGCTTTTTTTAACTTCAATCAAATTCAAAATATTTAAAAAGTTCAATTGAAAAATGTGGTAAAATGAAGCACTGAAAACAGACCTCTCCATATGACCATGGAGATACAAGTGCAAGGCCGTGTGCATACGCTGAGTATTTGGTGAGTTTTTTATCTCAGTATTTTATCAAAAAATAGGAGTAGAACAATCAGAGGAAAAGTACACTATGTTATAAACACGTGCACCACTTCTATATTTGTTATCCACTCCTGGTTTTGGCTTACAAATACTGAGGTAAAAAACGCACCAATGCTCAATGTGTGCACATGGCCTTAGACTCCAGTTATATAACAATTCAGGCTGACACACCCTTTAAATTAGCAATAATTAGATGTTAAAATTTACCTTTTGATAAATAAAATTTCAAAAGTACAATATACAATAGCTGGAAAAAAAATCACAACCCAATCTTAGGACAATTATTTATGTGTAGGACACACTATAGGATCATATACAATTATACAATGAGAACTGTCCAATATGTATTATTCCATCCAATGCCTATATTCAGGGGAGCATATCTAGATCTATGCCGGTCCTAATAAAGGATACCTAGGCAGTATAGCCAATACTTGATATACCCACCTTAGTGTGGGCTTGTATTTTGGTTTATGCTGTCATATACTGAAAGTTAAACTGCCAGCTCTGGTCTACAGGAGTGTGTGTAGTGTCTTCCATTTCCATACCTCAAAACCATCAAGTCAGAGGCCTGCGGCTTGTTTGCAAGCCACTGTAGGGCTGTATCAAAGCACCAGAAACAGTCCAGAACACAAGGAGTGAAGTAAAAAACGTCACTGTAATAACTCTCAAACACACATATATCAATATACACAGTATATATAAGGAATGTCCCGCAGGAATCAGCAGACTCTATTACAAAGATGCAAAGTCCATTAAGGGCAGAGTTCATTAAGGGCTTTGAGATATAGCCCAAAGGCTGCACAGTCCCACCAATTCAGCAAGGGGAACCACAACCGGTACTAAACTTGGGAGATCAAAAATAAAATTAACAAAAAATACAGGTCTCGCTCTTCAAAGAACTGAAAAACTAATGAAAAATTATTTTTTGACCA
>JARQOC010000004.1:428074650-428107641 GCA_033576535.1 Allobates femoralis | reverse complement strand
ATCCATTAACTAGGTTTCAATTTCATTCGGTATTACAGCGTTGTTTATCCAAATTGAGCTTGGTAGATTGACCAATTTGTCTCATTCCTTCCATATTGTGGCAGTGTCTGAAGCAGCTAGGTTGAGTTTCTGGGAGGATAAAATTAGGAGCATAGGGAGGTGGGCTCCTGAGATAGCCAAGTTGTAGGTTTGACCAGATGCCCTTGTTTAATTTCTATGTCTCTTTCACAGGCAGAAGGACAGTATAGATCCTTGGACATTCATTTGTCTACTGGTCAGAGAAGAGGGCTCAGGGGCAGATCATGTGGACAATCTCTCATTTTGACCGTTCTAAGATTGATCTTTGGTGGTGTGGTCTCAGGGGAAGGAAATGTGAGGCATTATACCTTTCTTTTAAAAATCTTGCTCAACACTTTCCTCCTCTAGATCTAGTAGTTATCCATCTCACCGGGAACAATCTTGGAAGGGTGTGTACACTGGATATGTTGTGGCGATTTTGCCACGACATGGAGTTTATCAAGCTATGTTTCCTAACATGACCATAGCCTTTTCCATGATAGCTCCACGATTGATTTGGTATACTAAGAATCTATGTTTTTGGAAATGATCTGGCAAAGATTTAATAAGGCTCTGGAGACGATTTCATTTCGACACATTGATATACAGGTTTTTTTTACTGGGCCTATATCAGAAAGATGGGGTGCATCTGGATTCTGTCATATCGGATATATTTAACATGGGTATCTGGTCGGCAAGAGAGAAAAGGCTGAGGGGTTTGGGGGATGGCCACACTGTAATCAGTGTGGCTGTTTGGGGAAAGTTCTATTTTCAAGTCGATCTTTATAATGGTTTTAATGGACTTTACAAATTGGAGTTTAATGAGTTGAAAAAACATTACTTATGGAAAAAGTTTTAATAAATATATATGGATTGTTTATTAAAGGTAACACTATTAAAAGCCTCTCAGCCATTTCATGCCAACCAATGCCTGGTGTTATTTTTATATCGTCTATTTAGCTTAAAATATTAGGGGTGGGGCCTACGATCCCATGTCACTTTGTCCAGTAAAGAATGCAGACCCCAAAATCAAATTTTTAATATTTGCAGTTCATGGATTGTTCCCTAAGCCATTGAAAGGGACAACATGGCTACACAGGCCTAGTTAGCGTATCTGGTTATTGGTTAGGTTGAGTGACCAATAAAGGTTTTATATTTATTGACCTATTAGGATTTGAGTTACACTGGCAGTTGCTGGGGTGACCCTGACAACTGCCAGGTGATGTGTGGTTATAGCCTGTGATTGGCTGTGCTATTTAGGCGGCAAGATTGAGACAGTATTTAAGGGGGAGGTGCCTGTCAGCTCTGTGAGACGTGACAGGACATCAAAGGATGGAAGGACTTGTGCCTGAACTGCTGCTTCGTGCCACTCAGGAGGGTGGCGAAAAGTAGCTGAGGGCATGTTTGGCTTCGCTTTCGTTGTTTCCTGCCCCGTGGTTGTTACCTCTGGTGCCACTTCTGTGTCGGAATCTGCCGATTCTGTGCCTCATGCTCTGGGCCCTGCAGTAGCTGAAATGCTGGAAAAACATTCGCCTCATCGCCTGAGGAACAAGATTGGTCACAGGGAGCGTTATTCTCCCTCACCAACCGGCGCTCTCGGTCGGTCTCCCGCAGCAGTGCCTCCGCTGGGTTCCGGCAGAAATCTTTGGTCCCAAAGTCTCAAGGGACTGTCAAAACCTCGCGAGGAGTCCCAGACCTCAGGAATCTCGGCTTCCAGTCAGAATGCCGGCTCCATTAGGCCCACCTTTGTCAGCCACGGACTCTGGGGTCTCTGTAATGAAGCATCTCCAGCCCTCCTTCTCCTATGCTGGCTGGTTTAGATGCTTTTGCTGTAGCAACTTATGTAGCAGCTCTCCTGTGCCAAGGAGCTGCTTAGCAGGCTAGATTTCCTCAGCCTGCTCCTTCCTTGGGTGATCCCTCTGTGGGTTGCCTAGGGAACCTGGACTCAGCTTCTCTGCAAACAACCTCAGGGCTTTTTCATCATACTTCCTCAAGGCATGAGGCTGCCTCCCAGACATGGATGTCTGGGACATCCTCGGATAAGGCGCCAGCTCATCTCACTGCCTGCCTTTAGTGCAAGATCTCATTTCAGCTCGTGATCCGCCGGATCTGCAGCGTACCAGGAATGCAGAGCCGGATCATGGTGAGATGCCTATCCCTCCTCTGTCCTCTTCTCTTCCCTCTGTTTCAGCTGGGTTAGTTTCAGGGATTGTTAGCAAAGTTTTAGAGGAGTTTTTAGCTCGCCCAGACTGGGGGAGTCTTTCCCATCGTTTTCTAAGAGGGATAATGTGTCTGAAGCGGTGTATAAGAAAGCTTTGGTATGTGAGCTAACCCCCTTGGGTTTCATCTGCCCTTGGCAGTGAAAGAAAAAATTTGGAAAAGGAATATTTAGATATTTTTTCTTTGTTACCAGTTACTAAGGAACCGGCATCTAGAAACGAGAAAAAAGATGATAGGTCTGATGCGGATGGTGATCGGCGTAGCCATTATCGATCTATTCACAGCTGTGTTCAAGCCTTCTCGATATATGCTGCTGTGTTGGGAGAGAAATCCTCTACGCTTTGTAGCAGTCTCTTCCAGCATTTGGATATTAATGATAAATGGAGCGGTGTTAGAATGCGGCGCTAGGTAACACAAGATCAAGCCTTCATAGATTTACCTTAGGTTTATTACACAAAGCTGCAGGGTGCGATCACAACGCGTTTCGACACACAAATCGGCGTCTTTCTCAAGTGGAACACTTGGGCCTCTTTCGGCCGCATGGCGTGAGTGGCAGAATTTTTGTAAAGTGCACAATGTGAACTGTGTAGGTTCTGATGTTAGTTTCGTCTTATATTTTTGTAAGTTTTGTGTATCTAAAGGTCTTAATCACTCAGCATTGTCAAAAATGCTATCAGGCATTTCTTTTTTTCAAAAATTATACGGTGGCACTTCCCTAATTTGTCTTTTTCCTGTTCACCAGGTCATGAAAGGTTTTCAGAAGAATCAGTTTCGCCCGGATTGCAGGAGACCTATCCCTGTTGATTTATTATCTAAATTGTGGTTTGTTTTGGACAAAATTTGTTCTAATAAATTTGAAATCTGTTTGTTTTGCACATGTTTTGTTTTAGCTCTTTTTACAGCCCTTCGTATCGGTAAGTTGATTCCCTATAGTAAATCCCGCCTATCGGGACTTTCGGTTGGAGATGTTCAGCTGTTTGATAACTCGTTATTACCTTTGATTCGTTACTCCAAAACTGATCAACTTGGAAAGGGTTCTTGTATTAGGTTGAAGAGGGTTCCTGATTCATTTCTTTGCCCCCTTTTTAGTATGAGAAAGCGGCTATATATTTGCCCTCCCTTTCCTGGTTCCCTATCTCTTCATCAAAATGGGGATCCAGTGACTTGCTTTCAATTCCGATCTATTTTGAGAAAATGTTTGATTAAACTAAATTTGAGCCATTTAAAGATCTCTTCTCACTCATTCAAGATCAGTGCTGCTACAGATCTGGTTTGAGTGAGAGAAAAATTTGAGCGATGGGTCGATGGTTATCTGCTAGGGTCAATTATACATTCAGTCAGAATTGCTACCTAATTTATGATCTGTTTCCTTTTAGGTCCTTTTATTGTTTGGATAATAGGCCATTCTTTTATCCATTGGGCTCCTCGGAGGGTACGCCAGTATTTGGGAAACCTTTCCTTTGACAGGGGTCAAGTTTTATTATTCTGGCACGGTGTTCGAGGAATGAGGTTAGCTAACTTATGCAAGTGTTTAAGTTACCTTTCATCTGTTTTTCCCCTTCCTGATGCGATTTTGCTCCATTTAGGCCGGATCGATCTTGGAAAAATTCCTACTTTGGATCTTTTTTATTATTTCCAGAGGGACTGTCATCTGATTAAGGACATGTTTCTAAGCGTTACAATTTTATTTTCTGAGATTGTTCCTCGCCTTATTTGGTCCTCAGAGAATTTGAGCTTTCATGAATCCATCAGGAAGTGGGTTAACAAATTGATGGAAAGATTTTTTACTGCCAATGGAGGCGTTTCTTATAGGCATAAAGATTTAGAAGGATTTCTGCAAGGTTTTTACAGGCCTGATGGAGTTCATTTGAGCAACATTGGTCTTGACATATTTAATTTGGGGTTACAGGATTTGTTGGAGAATTGGCTGTGGCTTTGTTGGGGGGTCTCATGCTAGGAGCATTTCGCCCGCTTGGGTAAAATCGCCCATTGTCTTGGGCTGATTTCGGTTATTTATTTGGTAAATATGGATTGATAGAAATGTTTTAATATTTATATGTGGTTATTTTTAACCTGTGGTTTTAATTATTTGTTTGATGAATTAATAAAGCTAATTTACCTTAATAAAGCCACACGGTCAATTTTATCCAACATTAATTTGTGTCAGTTGTCTGAGTTATTTTATTTGTAGTTATATTATAGGCTTTGTGTTGCCATGGATTGTCCCCTAAGCCATTGCGGGGGACAACATGGCTACACAGGGCTTGTTAGCGTATTGGTTAGGTGAGTGACCAATAAAGGTTTTATATTTATTGACCTACTAGATGATGGCCCGATTCTAACGCATTGGGTATTCTAGAATATGTATGTAGTTTATTTACGAAGATTTAAGAATAATGCAATGCGAAGCTGACTTCAAATCCCGTGCCAATTCGCATCCGGACTGCGCCTGTCACTGATTGGTCGCGGGCGGCTGGTGCGACCAATCAGCGACACAGGATTTCCATTAAAGACAGACAGAATTAGACGATTATATAGTGTGTGTGTGAGTGTGTCTGTGAGTCTGTGTGTGTGTGTCTGTGAGTCTGTATGTGTGTCTGTGAGTGTCTGTGCGTGTGTGTCTGTGAGTCTGTGTGTGTGTCTGTGAGTCTGTGTGTGTCTGTGTGAGTCTGTGAGTCTGTGTGTGTGAGTCTGTGTGTGTCTGTGAGTCTGTGTGTGTCTGTGCTTCCATCTAGTAAATAATATATTTGCTTTTCATTCCCATGTCCTGAGCCCTGTAGCTTTCTTGTATTTGTGTGTAGATGGAGCCGTGTGAGGGATTATTAATACTATTTTATTGCAGATACGTTTTGATTTCTTTTATAGCATTTTTCAGGAGAGCTGCGGGACCTGAAAGACGTCCGGTGCGGAATTACAATGACTATTTTGTTTTGCATATAATGGGTCTAGATTTTGACAGATTGAAAAGGTGATTGATTATATAGAACATTTTTACTTTATATTTCAGTTGTATCTCCAGCTATAACACTGACTGTTACAGGCGGCTTTAATGACAGGGAGGTCACAGTGACGCCTATCAGAACTGGTGCAGAATTCTCAGTGTGCTGGGAGTTGTGGTGCACCCACATCTACCTATACAATGGCTGCCTGAGCTTCATCCTTCATCCTCAGCTTGTCAGGGCATGCTGGGAGTTGTAGTGCACCAGTATCTACCTATACAATGGCTCCATGAGCTCCATTCTTAACCTGTCAGGGCATGTTGGGAGTTGTAGTGCACCAGTATATTCCTAAACAATGGCTCCCTGAGCTTGATCTGTCATCCTCAGCCTGTAAGGGCATGCTGGGAGTTGTAGTGCATCCACATCTGCCTATACAATGGCTGCCTGAGCTTCATCCTTTGCCATCAGGGCATGCTGGGAGTTGTAGTGCACCCACATCAGCCTATACAGTGGCTGCCTGAGCTTGATTATTCATTCTCAGCCTGTCAGGGCATGCTGGGAGTTGTAGTGTACCAGTACCTACCTATACAATGGCTGCCTTATCTTCATCCTTATCCTATCAGGGCATGCTGAGGGTTGTAGTGCACCAGTATATTCCTATACAATGGCTCCATGAGCTTCATCCTTAACCTGTCAGGGCATTCTTGGAGTTGTAGTGCACCAGTTTATTCCTATACAATGGCTCCCTGAGCTTGATCTGTCATCCTCAGCCTGTAAGGGCATGCTGGGAGTTGTAGTGCACCCACATCTGCCTATACAATAGCTGCCTGAGCTTCATCCTTAGCCTGTCAAGAGCATGCTGGGAGTTGTAGTGCACCAGTATCTGCCTATACAATGAGCTTGATCCTTATCCTCAGCCTGTCAGGGCATGCTGGGAGTTGTAGTGCGCCCACATCTGCCTATACAATGGCTGCCTGAGCTTCATCCTTTGCCGTCAGGGCATGCTGGGAGTTAGTGCACCCACATCAGCCTATACAATGGCTGTATGAGCTTGATTATTCATTCTCAGCCTGTCAGGGCATGCTAGGAGTTGTAGTGCACCAGCACCTACCTATACAATGGCTGCCTGAGCTTCATCCTTATCCTGTCAGGGCATGCTGAGGGTTGTAGTGCACCCACATCTGCCTTTACAATAGCTACCTGAGCTTCATCCCTCATCCTCAGCCTGTAAGGGCATGCTGGGAGTTGTAGTGCACCAGTATCTACTTATACAATGGCCGCCTGAGCTTCATCCTTAGCCTGTCAAGGGCATGCTGGGAGTTGTAGTGCACCAGTATCTGCCTATACAATGAGCTTGATCTCTCATCCTCAGCCTGTCAGGGCATGCTGGGAGTTGTAGTGCACCCACATCTGCCTATACAATGGCTGCCTGAGCTTCATCCTTTGCCATCAGGGCATGCTGGGAGTTGTAGTGCACCCACATCAGCCTATACAATGGCTACCTGAGCTTGATTATTCATCTTCAGCCTGTCAGGGCATGCTGGGAGTTGTAGTGCACCAGTATCTACCTATACAATGGCTGCCTGAGCTTCATCCTTAGCCTGTCAGGGCATGCTGGGAGTTGTAGTGCACCAGTATCTACCTATACAATGGCTGCCTGAGCTTCATCCTTATCCTGTCAGGGCATGCTGAGAGTTGTAGTGCACCAGTATCTGCCTATACAATGGCTGCTGAGCTTGATCCCTCATCCTCAGTCTGTCAGGGCATGCTGAGGGTTGTAATGCACTCACATCTGCCTATAGAATGGCTGCCAGAGCTTCATCCCTCATCCTCAGCCTGCCAGGATATCTAGGAGTGGCATCAGCTGGCAGGATGCTCTGCAGTGCGGGCACACCATAGGCTGCCAATCTCCCCTGTGCCCCATCACTCACCGGCCGGAGGTAGGATGCAGTGCAGTGCAGGGCACACGCCAGGAAAGCCCTGGTATGTAAGGAGGCGACATGGAAGGACTGTCACTACCAGGGCCGAAAGACCTGTGATGATGTCAGAAAGTCGATCAGCTGACGAGTCATGTGATCGGCTCTCTGACATCAGCACAGGTCCTTCTGCCCCTATGGTGACAGTTCCTGGAGGTGCCGGAAGGTAATGTATTCTCGTGGAGGGATTTTTTTATTTAACAAACAGAGAGAATAGAATAGGGAAAAGGTTAGGGAATAAGACAGAGAAGAGTAGTGTGGCATCCCATGGGTTAATGTGCCACAGTAAGATCACATGGGTTCTCTCCCCACAACACACTGACAAACACTAGCACCTCTGGGCCAGGAGAGGGAGCACAACCTGCTCCCTTAAATACTCCTGCTCATGAGGGAGAGCTCAGAAGTTCAACACGGTGCAGTGCTGTGAAGAGCACAGTTAGAGCAGAGTTAGCTCAGTGCAGGCCCAGCAAGGGTCGGAGGAACAGGAGAACTACAGACTGAGGAACACGTCTGGGAGCTGGTGTGATACCTTCACTCGCCCCAGGAGAGCGCACAGAACGGACACCGGATCCGATACTGTGTCTGGCACCCACAGCACAGTGAATCCAGGAACAGTGGGATTTCTAGATGCCCATAGTACCAGTGCAAAGCAACACGGAGGGATCAGCACAGCACAGAGGACTCAAGTTGCCTAGCCAAGTGGTACCAGCAGAACACAGAGAAAGAGTGAGAAGTCCCAGCAGCTCAGCTAGAAGCAGCAGCCCAGGACACACACACACAGTGCAGCACGAGGAAGCTGATGACCCGGACAGGGTGGGAAGAGAGCTTAGCCCATTACAGACTCCGTGGACTATAATCTGCAACAACATCTGCAGTAAAGCTTTGGAAAACAGCAAAACTGTGAGTCTGTGTATTGATTGCAACCTTTGCCCTACATCCAGCAGCAGAGAGCTCCCACCTGCAGAGCTACAAGCCTGTCGGCTCTGCACACAGATTAGAAGAATCTGCAGCATCAGGAGAAAAGGAGAATCGCACCTTTGACTACAAAACGTGAGTGTGTGTTCTTTAACCCCGTCTCCACCATCCATATCCATTATAGACTATACCATCACTGCCTGGGGGAATACAGTTCTACCCACTGGAACTATACCATCTATGCTGCCACTACATCGTCCCCGGAGGTTCTGCAGCAGCGGCGGCCCCCTTACTGGCCGCATATAGTGGGTGGCGTCACGATAGACTATTCTCCCCTGTAAATACACCCTTTTATTTGCCAGGGCCCGGGACACGGTCCGGACCAGGACCATCCGTGACTTCCCCCGTACCAGACACGGTCCGGTACCGAATACCCTCGTCCCAGTGGGCTCGACAAACCTGGCGTCACGAACAGGATCTACCATGCCTGTTAAAACGGGCAGCGTGTGCCGTGATTGATGTGAAAACTGATTTTGAGCTGCGCCATCTGAACTGTATTTTTGAAAATCCGCCATTTTGGAGCGCGCGGCGCGCGGGAAAGAAAGGGGGCAGTACCTTGCATTGGCGTGAATTCAGCCTCCTCCCTTGGTGCTGACGGCGGGGAAGAAGATCCCTGGTGCACCCCGGAACCTCCCATAGACATCCGGACGGAAGCGGAAGATGGAGGGCGGATATTAACTAAGGGGGCCCAAGATGTCACAGCCCGATGCACAAGGCGGCGACGGAGCAGCCGGTGGAGCTGCAGCGCCGGACCCAGCGATAGTACCTGGCGGTGCAGCGGCGCAAGAAACAGCATCCATAATGCCATTCCTGATGCCATATACCCAGGGGCAATGTGGCTGCCCCAATACTCGGTGAGCCTAATACACTAACTGACTTTATGCTAAAGATAAAGGAATACTATGTGATGTATCCCCTCACTGAAGCCCAGCGTGTAGGAATGATAATGGGACAGTTAACGGGCAATGCACGGCGTGAGGTTTCGTCCTGGCTGGACACAGATAAAGACACTGTAGAACATCTAGTAGCGAGACTGAAAGCAACGTTTGAATCTGCTGCTGATACCGGGCTAAGATCAGGTTCTTTGCATGCCACCAGAAACCTAAACAGAGTGCCAGAGACTTTGCCTTGAACCTGCAGGAAGCACTCAAAGCCCTTAAGCTGGGAGAACCTGCTTTAGCCCCGGGAGCTGATAAAATGCTATTTGACCAATTTATAGAGGGCCTCCATTCCCCTTCCCACTGAGGACAGTTGAGCATGACACTGCTGCAGAACCCTGACTTGACATTTACTGAGCTGAAAGATAGAGCTATTCGTCTGCAGCAGCTGGAAGAGCCACGGGAGCTACCAACTGTCCCGGACACTGCAGCAGCACCTCAGCAGCCGGCAGCGCCAGCGACATCTGCTATGTCAGCAACTGCTGTTGAAACTGGGGAACTAATTTCTAATGTAGCCCTCAATCAAAAGCTAGATGCCCTGACAGACACCGTGGTCTCTATGGCCAAGGTCATCAAGGAACTGCGAGAGTCAAAGCCTGCACCCAAGATCGAGTTGGCGACCAGCAGAGAGGATGTCCCGTGGATGAGGTCCAGAAGATACCCAGCAGCAAGAGGACGACCCAGCGATCGCTACCAACCGGATGGACAGCCCATTTGCCACCGTTGCCAGAAACCAGGCCATGTTGCTCGTAAGTGTCCTTTAAATGACGATTCCCTGGGCAGGCGGGCCGCTCCCCAGGAATGAAAACTCAAGGCCCCTCAGCCTGGTATGACAAATTCGTGGGAGGAAAGCCGGTGATCCTTATTGTGTTGGATGGCATTCCCTTCAGTGCCTTGCTGGATACCGGATCCCAGATAACATCAATCCCACATGTTCTTTATAAAAGGTACTGGGCTGATTCAGACATTAATAGTGCGCCAGATGACTTTAACTTTGATGTATGGGCTAGTAATGGACAGGTAATACCAAAGGTCGGGTTTAGAGAGATGAATATTCAGGTTGGGAAGGTAGAAATGCAGAACCAGGGTGTTATAATCATAGATGTTAACCGACGAGAACGTGAACCAGTGATGCTGCTAGGAATGAATGTAATTGAGAAATGTTTTTCCGAAGTGTTAAGTGTTTTGCAGCAAATCGCCGAGACTGCCGGAACTGGACAGCAGAGGCTTCTGCACAAAGAGATCAAAGCCTTGATGTTGAAGTAACAGGTAGAAATCTCCGGAGGTGAGATCGGCAGTGTACGAGTAAGTGATCCAATACCCATTGTAATACCTCCCAAAACTGAAATGTTGGTCTGGTGTAGAGCCACAATAGGCATTAAAGGGCAAGACTATCAGGCCCTGGTAGAACCCGTGTACTCAGACAGTAGACCGACCATACTCACTGCTAGAGGAGTAGTTGATGTACACAGGGGAAGAGTGCCATTACGCCTATTAAACTGCGGAGAAGATGAGGTCACATTACCTAAGTATGCTACAATGGCTAAGTTGTACACGGTTGATAACAATAACATCACAGCCGCCGAGCCCTTGAACCCGTCATGTCAGGCGGATGACAATGGCTCAGGAGGGAAGTTGGAGGATTGGTGCCAAAAGCTGCATGTAGGTACCAGTTCTACACCTCTCCGTCACAAGCATGGAGTATACCGGGTAGTGAAGGAATATGAACAAATATTCAGTAAACACCCATTAGACTTTGGGCAGATCAAAGGGGTAGAGCACACTATACCCACAGGTAACCATCAACCTATAAAAGAAGGTATAGACCCTTACCACCAGCTCACTACCAAACCACCAAAGATATGCTAAGAAAATGAAATCTGCAGGGGTAATAAGAGACAGTTGTAGCCCCTGGGCAGCACCTCTAGTGTTAGTTAAAAAGAAGGATGGTGCGTAGATTATTGGCAGATTAATCGCATCACACATAAGGACGCATACCCATTACCTAGGATTGAGGAGTCATTAGCTGCATTAAAATCTGCTAACTACTTTTCCACCCTTGATCTGACTAGTGGGTACTGGCAGGTTCCTGTGGCCGAGGCCGACAAGGAGAAGACAGCGTTTACTACGCCGATGGGTCTCTGTGAGTTCAATTGTATGCCGTTCGGACTCTGCAACGCACCCGGGACCTTCCAACGCCTGACGGAGAGCTGCCTAGGACACAAGAACTTTGAAACTGTCCTCCTGTACCTAGATGACGTCATAGTCTATTCCAAGACATATGAGCAACATCTACAAGACCTGGCAGAAGTGTTCGAAGCTTTATCCAAGTATGGCATGAAGATCAAGCCATCCAAGTGTCACCTTCTCAAACCAAAGGTACAGTACCTGGGACATGTCGTGAGTTCGGAGGGAGTAGCACCGGATCCTGATAAAGTCACCGTGATAAGGGATTGGCCAAGACCTATGAACGTGAAAGAAGTGAGGCAATTCCTGGGCCTGGTAGGCTATTATAGAAGATTTATCAGAGGAGTCATGAAGTTGGAAGCTCCCCTGCAAGACGTTCTGGTAGGACGATCAAAAAAGTCTTCACCCAGTAATTCCCTTGTCCAGTGGAGTGAGGAGAGAGAAGATTCCTTCAACAAGCTGAATAGTGCACTGATGGGAGAAGAGATCCTGGCATACCCTGATTACCATCAACCGTTCATTCTATACACAGATGCCAGCAACGTTGGATTGGGAGCAGTATTGTCGCAGAAGCAAGGAGGCAAAGAAAGAGTTATTGCCTTTGCAAGCAGGAAGCTCCAGCCTACAGAAAGAAATCCTGAGAACTACAGCTCCTTCAAGTTAGAGCTACTGGCAGTAGTTTGGGCTGTGACTGAACGTTTTAAACATTACTTGGCAGGTGCAGAATTCACCATTTACACGGATAACAACCCGTTGACTGACCTGGATACAGCAAAATTAGGAGCTCTGGAGCAGAGATGGATAGCCCGGCTATCTAATTACAACTTTGTCATCAAATATCGGGCAGGTTGCAAGAACGGGAACGCAGATGCCTTGTCACGGATGCCGCACCTGAAAGATGTGGAAGAGGAACCGGAAGAGTTGGAAGAGATCGAACTACCGGCCTTTCATCGTTCGAAGGAAGAAAAGTATCAACCCGGCATCTACCAAAGAGAGCAGAAAGTAAATCTTAACCCATTAAGACACTACGGATGGGTCGAAACCCAAGATAATGATCCAGCTGTGAAGCTAGTGAAAGAACTGCTTACGCAACAAGGTGCAAACCCTGATCAGAATGCCTCAGCTGAGGCTATACAGCTATGGAAGGAAAGAGGCAAGTTGTTTCTGCATCAAGGGAAGCTTGCAGAATGCATACCAATCCTAAAATGCATGAAATGGTCTGGCAGATTAGCGTGCCCAAGCGAGCCACTCAAATGGTCTTAGAAGCTTACCATGGCAGCGCAGGTCATTTCGGATGGAAGAAGTTAGAAGCAATCCTGAGAGAAAGATTCTACTGGGTTGGCATGAGAAGGTCAATTGAACGTTGGTGTAGAATATGTGCCACATGCAACCTTAGAAGGAAGGATCCACAGAAATCTCCGCTTCAGCCAATAATAACCAAGCAGCCACTTGAGCTAGTCGCATTAGACCACGTCAAGTTGTCACCAAGCCGGTCAGGCTATGTCTAGCCTTAACCATCTGGACCATTACTCACGCTTCTTAGTGGTGGTACCAGTCAAAGATCTGACAGCGAAGATAGCAGCAAAAGCATTCCAGACGCATTTCTGTAGACCACATGGTTACCCAGAACAAGTCCTTGCAGACCAAGGTCCAGCTTTTGAATCAGAATTATTCAAGGAGTTCTGCAATATGTACGGTTGTAAGGAAGATCCACACAACAACGTATCATCCCCAAACAAATGGTTTATGCGAGAAGATGAATCATATCGTAATTGAACTGTTAAAGACTTTACCAGAGTCAGAAGGAAACCAGTGGCCAGATAAATTACCCGATTTAGTAGACTTATACAACCATGTCCCCGTGAGTTCTACAAACTGCACTCCAGCCTACCTTATGCGTGCAAGACCTGGTAAATTACCAATTGATCTAGAAATGGGAATCGTAAAACCAGATACAGAAGTAGAAGAAACAGATTGGGATACCAAACGTCAGAAACAGTATCTACTAGTGATGAGCGAGCACTAAAATGCTCGGGTGCTCGGTGCTCTGGCCGAGTATCTCAAGATACTCGTGAACTCGGCCGAGCACCGAGCCCAATGTAAGTCAATGAGTGACAGGCTCCGCCCACATACTTCCGGTTATAAAACGAGTATTGCTGGGAAAGGGCGGGAGGGGGGGATTTTTGAAATCGCTGACACATACAACACCTTGCTGTGGCCCCCAGAGGGATCCTAACAATGAATCTGCTCTCTGTGAGGTGCTAGCTCACTGTGTGCACTGAAGGGAGCTGTGTACGTGTGTCAGATCGCTTATTATTACCGAACAGTCCGAGCATCTCGGCGGTACTCGGTGCTCGCCGAGCATCCCGAGTACCGGGATACTCGTGCGAGTAACGAGTAGCGCAGAGCATACTCGCTCATCCCTAGTATCTACAAGTACAAGAATGCGTAGAAAGGAACCTACAGCAGCTAGAGCAAAACAAGAGAAGACTTTTAACAAACATGCTCAAGTAATGCCCTTACAGGAAGGTGATCAAGTTCTCAAGAGAAAGAGACGCTTGAACAAACTGGATAATCAGTGGGAAACCGTCCCATACACAGTCTTACCATCTAACCTAGACAATGTTAAAACCTGTTTGATAAGTAAATATGAAGGAAGAACTTCAGCAGTCGTATCTCGAGATCAGCTTAAATTGTGTCCTGAAACACTGAAGACACCTGAAGTAACAGAACCCGTATAGGTCCAACCTATTAAAGAAAAAGAAGTATTCCACACGGTACTAGGAGATTTCCCTAAAACATGGCCAAATCACCACGGAGCAGTTGTCGTACCAATGATTGCATTCCCTCCAATGGTGGACCCAAAACCAGAACCTGTGTTACCAGAACCCGTGTTACCAGAACCCATGTTACCTGAAGAAGACCCAAGACTTGAAGAACTGGAAGTAGAATCTGAAGAGGAAGAACAAATTCCTGGTCCTAGTGAACTTGCCAGTCCTGCAGTCAGATACCCATCTGCCATAATACCAAGCACCCCAAATAGGTATACGTCCACTCACACTATCAGATTAAGTCCACCAACATTGCGCAGATCAGAGTGTAGTACACAAGATCAGTTACCAGCTAGGTACAAAGATTAAGATGTAATTAAGTGTGTAATGTAAATATGTTTGTTTAAATGTAAAGTAAACTTAAATGGAACCCGGTAGACTGTGTCCAAGAGGGTGGAGGAACTGGATTGACCCCCATGTATATTAAGTTAGGGAAAGAAAGTGCCTGGGTGTGGTGTAGCGAATCCAGGCCTCCTAAGCAGAAATGCCCATGGACAAATGTATATAGTTGTTGCAACGTTAAAAAGCCCAGTACCTACAGAGACTATCCTGTATGAACTTTTCTTATTTGCTTATGGACCATATATACCACGGACTGGTTGTGGTAAGAACTCTTCTGAGAATATCTTTATCAACCCGGAGGCAATAGACTAAACCCCCGGAAAGACTGCTTTTTGAACTTTTTGGACTCTTTTTCACATTTTAGTGATTTTTGTACTTTTTACTTTTAAGTCTCTGTCAATATTAATTGTGTTTAATTGTTTGTTACTTGTTTTTCCACAGTCCCGGAGTACTGTATTTAACTAAGGGGGAATGTGGCACCCCATGGGTTAATGTGCCACAGTAAGATCACATGGGTTCTCTCCCCACAACACACTGACAAACACTAGCACCTCTGGGCCAGGAGGGGGAGCACAACCTGCTCCCTTAAATACTCCTGCTCATGAGGGAGAGCTCAGACGTTCAGCACAGTGCAGTGCTGTGGAGAGCACAGTTAGAGCAGAGTTAGCTCAGTGTAGGCCCAGCAAGGGTCAGAGGAACAGGAGAACTACAGACTGAGGAACACGTCTGGGAGCTGCAGTGATACCTTCACTCGCCCCAGGAGAGCGCACAGAACGGACACCAGATCCGGTACTGTGTCTGGCACCCACAGCACAGTGAATCCAGGAACAGTGGGATTTCTAGATGCCCATAGTACCAGTGCAAAGCAACACGGAGAGGTCAGCACAGCACAGAGGACTCAATTTGCCTAGCCAAGTGGTACCAGCAGAACACAGAGAAAGAGTGAGAAGTCCCAGCAGCTCAGCTAGAAGCAGCAGCCCAGGACACACACACACAGCGCAGCACGAGGAAGCTGATGACCCGGACAGGGTGGGAAGAGAGCTTAGCCCCATTACAGACTCCGTGGACTATAATCTGCAACAACATCTGCAGTAAAGCTTTGGAAAACAGCAAAACTGTGAGTCTGTGTATTGATTGCAACCTTTGCCCTACATCCAGCAGCAGAGAGCTCCCACCTGCAGAGCTACAAGCCTGTCGGCTCTGCACACAGATTAGAAGAAGCTGCAGCATCAGGAGAAAAGGAGAATTGCACCTTTGACTACAAAACGTGAGTGTGTGTTCTTTAACCCCGTCTCCACCATCCATATCCATTATAGACTATACCATCACTTCCCCGGAGAATACAGTTCTACCCACTGGAACTATACCATCTATGCTGCCACTACATCGTCCCCGGAAGTTCTGCAGCAGCGGCGGCCCCCTTACTGGCCGTATATAGTGGGTGGCGTCACGATAGACTACTCTCCCCTGTAAATACACCCTTTTATTTGCCAGGGCCCGGGACACGATCCGGACCAGGACCACCCGTGACTTCCCCCATACCAAATAGTCATAAATGACCAGCACTCAGAGCATTTGCGGTTTTATGGTGCTATCGGGAAAGGATCAAGTGATCCGTAGTAGCTAATGAATGAAGAATCCCAGCACTCATATATTTGTTCTTTTGCTCAAGGTGATTTTATTTACAGTTCATGCAGATGTGTTAGGTGACATGCAGGACAAAGACGTTTTGGCCAACACTATGGCCTTGTTGACAAAGTCACTATAAGAGGAAATATACAAAAATGAATACAGTGCAGGTGAAATATATACAATATTTACATAGACATTCAGTCAATGAACTTATTGATTGGTTTTGGATTTTTTTGAAACTTTCTGCTTTATTCATATATATAATAGGGTAATTTTAGAGGGTGTGATATTAGGATACAAGAGGTGGTACTAGGGTAGAGGGTATGTAGAATCGGGGTTTTTTTTGAGGAAAAAGAATGCTATCTCATTTACCTGCTAGTGTTTCAACACAGGATTGTCACCACGCGGGGAGGGGTGTTGTGTTAGTTTCCTTTGGGAGATATACCATATAGACAGGAGAAGGTAATCTAAAACATAACACGTGTGATTATACATCTTATATTCCCATTAGTGCACATATATTATTTAGTGTTCAAGTCCAGATACCTGCAAGCTTATTTTGCATAGGAATAGATCCGGTGTAATGGTGGTTGGTTCAGGGCACTGTAGTTTAGTAAACTACAGTGCCCTGAACCAACCACCATTACACGTATAATCACACGTGTTATGTTTTAGATTACCTTCTCCTGTCTATATGGTATATCTCCCAAAGGAAACTAACACAACATCCCTAGCAGGTAAATGAGATAGCATTCTTTTTCCTCAAAAAAACCCCCGATTCTACATACCCTCTACCCTAGTACCACCTCTTGTATCCTAATATCACACCCTCTAAAATTACCCTATTATATATATGAATAAAGCAGAAAGGTTCAAAAAAATCCAAAACCAATCAATAAGTTCATAGACTGAATGTCTATGTAAATATTGTATATATTTCACCTGCACTGTATTCATTTTTGTATATTTCCTCTTATAGTGACTTTGTGAACAAGGCCATAGTGTTGGCCGAAACGTCTTTGTCCTGCATGTCACCTGACACATCTGCATGAACTGTAAATAAAATCACCTTGAGCAAAAGAACAAATATATGAGTGCTGGGATTCTTCATTCATTAGCTTCCCCCATACCAGACACGGTCCGGTACCGAGTACTCTCGTCCCAGTGGGCTCGACAGTAGAATAGTGGGGGGACAGCATAGAATAGCGGGGGACATGATAGAGTAGTGGAGGAAGATGCAGGGAGGCAGGAGCAGGGGGACACGGGGAGCGCAGGCAGGGCAAGCGGGGGGAGCGCGGGCAGGACAGGAGGATTGGGGGGGCTTAGAGGAGAGCCGTGCGGCACGCGAATTTTGAATTTGTGTGTCGCGTGGCTCTTTTCCATACGCTGCGCTCATTGGTTGCCGCAGCTGGCGGGGGCCAATGAGCGATGGCGCGCAATTTCGGCATCAGACAGACGCGATTAGGAGATTATATAGTAGATTAGGATTTGAGTTACACTGGCAGTTGCTGGGGTGACCCTGACAACTGCCAGGTGATGTGTGGTGATAGCCTGTGATTGGCTGTGCTATTTAGGCGGCAAGATTGAGACAGTATTTAAGGGGGAGGTTTCTGTCAGGTCTGTCAGACCGTGACAGGACATCAAAGGCCCTCCCGCCCTCTCTGTTATTAATATATTTGGTACGCAATTTATTTTTCTTATATGGATATGTTATTAATTTTAATGTTTTTTCCTAAAAAAATTAAAAAAAAATAAAAAAATCTTTGTTTTGGAAAAGACCAGTTGTTTTCTTTTTCTTTCCTCTGTCGAGTGGCTTTGTTAGAGGGGTAAAATTGTCCATTGTATTGGGCTGATTTCGGTTATTTATTTGGTAAATATGCATTGATAGAAACGTTTTAATATTTATATGTGGTTATTTTTAACCTGTGGTTTTAATTATTTATTTGAATTAATAAAGCTAATTTACCTTAATAAAGCCACGCGGCCAATTTTATCCAACATTAAATTGTGTCAGTTGGCTGAGTTATTTTATTTGTAGTTATATTATAGGTTTTGTGATGCCATGTACCCAGCCAAGTTTGAGACATCTGCCTTATAAATGGTGTAGTAGTAATAGAAGTAATGGCACTCGTATTGTAAGGCCACATTCACACATTGAGTATTTGGTGCATTTTTGACCAAAACCAGAGGTGGAACAATCAGAGGAGGAAATGTATAATAGAAACATGTCATCACTTCTGGATTTATCACCCACTTCGGTTGAGCCCCCTGATCACCTAGAGTGGGGGCTGCATAGGCTCGTGGCCCCCCAATTGAGTTGTCAGGGTTAAGAGTCCCTGTTGTGAGGTAACAGAAGCAGGTGATCGGTGTGAATGGCTGTTCTGCTTGTCTGATAAGTTTGCACCTGATTGGTTTGAAAAGTGCGGGAGAGTAGAGTAGTTATGCCCGCCCACAGGAATTTTCTGTCAGTGTCTCTGAGGAGACGAAGAAAAACGCACTATGGAGGAGCTCCTGTTTAGCCACTAAGAAATCCTCCTGCGCCTGTCATTACCACAGACTCTGCAATACCCGAAATGCCAGAGATGCCTCAAGGGCAGGAGGCCAAGATGGACTCAGGGGAGATGCCGGGTCAGAGACAGGTGCCTAGACAGTGGTGGTCCCGGATGGTATACTCACAGGAGGTGTCTGCGGTTTGACGACCTTGTGGTTCTGGCAGGCAAAGACGGATAAAAGATGGCCATGGAGGCACTGATACATCACAGACCGGAGCTTCACAGGATTCCTAAATATCACAGGATGCTCTGGCAGTGGGATCTCATCAGGAGACAGCTGGCGAGCGGCGGAAGAAGTCAGGGATGACAGGTACGGCGGTGGAGCGTGCCCCCTTTCACTACGGATAGTGGTGACCGCGGGCACCCGCACACTGCAGCAGCAGCACTGGGATGTTACCGGGGCTAGGATGGGGCACAGGCCAACAGAGGGTCACTCCAGACCCATCCACAGAAGCCTCCCAGCAACACAGCAGCTAAGGCCTGGGCTTTACAGGACAATTTCCCAGGCAAGGACGCCGTGGGGTACATGACTGTGAATCCCAGGGCCCAACATGGGTCCAAGGACAGCGAACTACAGATCCCAACTACAGAGTATAATAAAAAGGGAAATGGAGCGCACATAGAGTAATTTCCTTTTGTACCAATAACCTCAGTGCCCCCCTTTAGTGGAAGGACTCACCTGATTTGGTTGTGCAAGTCACAACCAACTAACTCCGCTCTCTCCTATGGTCGCAGCAGCTGTCCAGCAAGTGTAAGGATCCAAAGGGGTTGACAGAAAGTGCTGGGTTTCATAGATTCACCGCGCTGACCTCCAGTGAAGACAAACAGAGTGATAGATAAAACTCTGTTTAATGGGTAATTTGCCTACTGGTTTCGTGATCTCAGTTATCACTTCATCAGATGAAGTCTTCACTGGAGGTCAGCGCGGTGAATCTATGAAACCCAGTAATTTCTGTTAACTACAGAGTATGGAATGGGTAAGATTTTATCTATAGATAATGCTGGTAATGATGTTCTGTTTGCTCATAGTTTACATGATACAGTAGTGAGAGAAGCACTGGATGGTTGCCTGGCAACCACCAAACCTAATACAGATCTTCCTGCTTCAGCTACGGTAGGTTTTCTGGAATAACGGAGACCCTGGTGAAGGAAGGCATCTAGGTAAAATATCCCCCTTGGTTTTTATTTAACTAGTGCTATGAAAGACAAAATATGGCAGCACGATTAAATTGATAGTTTTTTCAATGCTGGCCAATTTTAATCTTGTAATTACAGGTGTCAGGAATGAAGAAAAGTCAGATTTGAATGTGGATAGCAGACTTCCATGTATGTCACTGTGCTTGCTTATTCCAGCACCCTGATGACGGTGCCCGGAGTGGCACTGAAACGCGTAGGTGGAAATAAAGAAGGGGGGTCTTTTACCTAAAGACTTGTGACTGATTATTTAAAGCAGCGCGGACTGTCTTTACACCAGCCCTGGATCTGAGGTTCAGTTTTTGGGAGGATAAAATTAGGAACATAGAGAGGTAGGCTCCTGTGAGAGTCAAGTTGTAGGTTCGACCAGATGCCCTTGTTTAATCTCTAAGTCTCTTTCACAGGCAGAAGAACAGTATGGATTCTTGGACATTCATTTGTCTACTGGCAGAGAACAGAGCTCAGGGGCAGATTACACACACAATCTTTCATTTTGACCGTTCTAAAATTGGTCTTTGGTTGTATGCCTTCAGGGAAGGAATTATAAGGCATTATGCCTTTCTTTTCAAAATCTTGCTGAACATTTTCCTCCTCTAGATCTTTTAGTTACCCATCTCGCCGGGAACAATCTTGGAAAGGTGTGTACACTGGATATGTTGTGACGATTTCGCCACGACTTGGAGGTTATCAGGCTATCCTAATGTGACCTTAGCCTTTTCCAGGGTAGTTCTGCGCTTGATTTGGTCTACTAGGAATCTATGTTTTTGCAAACAATCCGGCAAAGATTTAATAAGGCCCTGGGGAGATTTTTTGCCAGTGGCTGACGTATTTTCATATCGACACATTGATATGGACGGGTCTTTTACTGGGCCTATATCAGAAAGATGGGGTGCATCTGGATTTCTGTTGTATCGGATATATTTGACATGGGTATCCGGTCGGCAAGAGAGAAATGGCTGAGGTGTTTGGGGGATGGCCACACTGTAATCAGTGTGGCTGTTTGGGGAAAGTTCTATTTTCAAGTCGGTCTTTATAATGGTTTTAATGGACTTTACAAATTGGAGTTTAATGAGTTGAAAAAACATTATTTATGGAAAAAGTTTTAATTACTATATATGGATTATTTATTAAAGGTAACCCTATTAAAAGCCTCTCTGCCATTTCATGTCAACCAATGCCTGGTGTTATTTTTATATCATCTGTTTAGTTTATATATTAGAGGTGGGGCCTGCGATCCCATGTTGAGCCCCCTAATCGCCTAGAGTGGGGGCTGCATGGTCTCGTGGCCCCCCAATTGAGTTGTCAGTTAACATATTTGGGTATCTGTTTCTTCTTAGGCTGGCTTCACACTGCAGTTTTTCACTGATCAGTGTCCATCAGTGTTTGGGTGCCAAAACCAGGAGTGTCTCCAAAACTCAGAACAGGTGTCAATCTTTCAATTATAGTTTTTCTCTGCAAGTTCCTTTCCTGGTTCCTCGCCTGGTTTTGGCACCCAAACACTGATGGACACTGATCAGTGAAAAACTGCAGTGTTAAGCCAGCCTTAACATGTGTTTGTCATTATAGGAGCCTTAATATTCATGAGGTATCCTCATGATGGATGGTAAAGGGTTAAGAGTCCCTGTTGTGAGGTAACAGAAGCAGGTGATGGCTGTGATTGGCTGTCCTGCTTGTCTGATAAGTTTGCGGGAGAGTGGAGTAGTTATGCCCCGCCCACAGGAATTTTCAGTCAGTGTCTCTGAGGAGACGAAGAAAAATGCTCCCGCCCACCCATCCCCTTTTTATTTCTGTTCCCCAATTTCCCTGTCGTCAGGCTTTTAGTGAGGGAAAGTTTTATTTTCAAGTTGGTCTTCATAATGAGTATATGGTGAGTTTCTCACCTCAGTATTTGTAAGGCCATGTGCACACGTTAAGTATTTGGTCAGGTTTTTACTTCAATATCTGTAAGGCCATGTGCACATATTGAGTATTTGGTGAGTTTTTTACCTCAGTATTTTAAGCAAAAACCATGGGATCATAGGCCCCACCTCTAATATTATAAGCTAAACAGACGATATAAGAATAACACCAGGCATTGGTTGGCATGAAAAGGTCGAGAGGCTTTTAATAGGTTTACCTTTAATAAATAATCCATATATATCAACTAAAACTTTTTCCATAAATAATGTTTTTTCAACTCATTAAACTTCCATTTGTAAAGTCCATTAAAACCATTATGTGCACATGGCCTTACAAATACTGAAGTACAAAACTCACTAAATACTCAATGTGTGCACACGGCCTTACAAACACTGAGGGTACCGTTACACATCGCAACATTGCATGCAATTTTACTTTCAACTTACTGGTTGCAGTGAAATCATGGACACATTGTTCCATTTTGTTGCCATGTGCAAATGTAACAATGTGTCCATGACTTCACTGCAACCAGTAAGTTGCAAGTGAAATTGCATGCAATGTTGCGACGTGTAACGGTACCTTAACGGTACCCTGAGGTAAAAACCTCACCAAATACTTAATGTGTGCATGTGGCCTTACAAATACTGAGGTAAAAAATTCACCATGGCCTTACAAATACTGAGGTAAAAACCTCACCAAATACTAAATATTTGCACATGGCCTTAAAAATACTGAGGTAAAAACCTTACCAAATACTCAGCGTGGGCACGTGGGCCAACCCAATAGTGATAGAAATAGTTACCGTATATACTCGTGTATAACCCGAGTTTTTCAGCCCAAAATTTGGGCTGAAAAGTCCCCCCCTCGGCTTATACACGAGTCACTACGGTAGACTGCGTGGTGGGGGCTGAGGAGGCGGGGGGAGGCTGCTCTATGAGCGGCCCCGTCACGTGGGGCCGCTCATTATATATGCACTGCTTCCCCCTGACAATCAGCGGCAGGGGGAAGCAGTGCAAATGGCCCCCCAAAAGCTGGCACTGTCCCCCCTTGTAAGGGCCCCCCCCGCTGCTTATACATTACCATCCCGGTGTTCTGATCGGCGCCGCTCCTCGGTGCTTCTTCTTCATCCTCCCGTCCTCGCTGGCTGCATCCAGGATCTCCGGCCGTCGCATATGACGTCATCGCGCGACCCCTGTTGGTACCCCCAGGGGCTGTTGGTACCCCCAGGGGGCTGCTGGTACCCCCTGGGGGCTGTTCGTACCCCCAGGGGGCTGCTGGGTACCCCCTGAGGGCTGCTGGGTACCCCCAGGGGGCCGCTGGGTACCCCCTGGGGGCCGCTGTATAACCCCTGGGGGGTGCTGTATAACCCCTTGGGGCTGCTGTATAACCCCTGGGGGCTGCTGTATATACTGCTGAGGCCTGTATACCACTGGGGCTGCTGTATATACCACTGGGGCTGCTGTATATACCACTGGGGCTGCTGTATATACGGGTGGGGTCTGCATATACCACTGGGGAGGCTGCTGTATACCACTGGGGTTGCTGTATATACTACTGGGGCCTGTATATGCCACTGGGGAGGCTGCTGTATACTACCATTGGGGGGCCTGTATACCACACTGCTGGGGGCTGTTCACCTGTGCTGGGGTCCACCCTCGGCTTATACACGAGTCAATAGGTTTTCCCAGGTTTTGGGGGCAAAAGTAGGGGGGTCGGCTTATACACGGGTCAGCTTATACACGAGTATATACGGTATATTCAATAAATTAAATATGTAGTATTCCTTTATTCTGGACAAGTCTGCTGAGCATTGAAATACATCAAGCACCGATAACAAATTAAACAATGCTCTTTGTGTACAATTTTGCTACTTTGCAGAAAAAGGGCAACCAACACAGGGCTTATAATTAATTAACCAAAGTCCTGACCATACATCACCAGCAGCTGGAAAGCACTGTATATTCACAAGCTCATCTCCTCAATCGTCATTCATGTGACTCAGGGACAGCATATCTGGCATTAATGGTGCTAAAACACTGCATGGGTTCAATTATCAGCAGGTGAATTTTTTTTTCTCCATCTTTCAAAGGAGTAATTGGCACATAATGCTGCCTACGTTTGGTTCGGGAGCTGTGAGGATCTAGACGTGAATGAGTTAAATCCTCTGCTCTTTGAATGAGCCAACATTTTCCTGTACATATATACCCAGTAACAGCTGCAGAATGTAATGTCTTGTACATCAATGAATTTTCTAGGAGAGAGGTCCTTTGTCTCGCTTCCTGCTGTCTGCAATACCGGTGAGAAAAAAGAGGTTGTGTGGGGCTGCAGTTCACATTGACTGAAGTCCTTTTTCTGGCTAACAATATAGTACTCCAGACATTAGCCAGGCACTTGCCAAGAGGCATCAGTGGCAGGTAAAACGTGCCCAGCCTGCGCTCAGGGTCCTCTTCTGCCATTCTGCAGCAAAGACAGGTTTTGGCTGCAATCCTAAACACGAAAAGGCAGTGGGTCAAAAAGCATAAAAAAAAGTAATTGCTAAAATGTTCACATTAACCAGATAAATTCTGCAGCGCTGAAGAACATGTCCAGGATTTTGCTTCTGCAAAATCAGTCTCTACAAATGTATAAATCATAAACCCAATAATGACGGTTTTGTGTCCCACCATTCTCCTATTCTTGGCTGCACCATATTAAAACTCATTTCTTGTAAGAATACCGTAGTAGAAGCCGTCTTCATATCTCATGTTATCAATCAGATTCTGTATGAATATTTATAGGGTGCATGATGTTTGCAAGCACCACGTCGTCCTCATCTTCTGCTTTCTTTAATCCCACCCTCAGGATTTGCCTGGATCACTTTAAGAACATTTAAAGACCGCCATATGAATATTAGAAAGGCTGCGAATCCATAGGAAATCTCTTCATTTATAACCAGCATGATGCCAAGGGCACAGAACTATCTCTACATTTTGGCTGTTTTTATGACCTTGTCTAATATTACACATCAAGTATTGTCACATCGATGCCCTGCGCCAGTATTCCTGTTGATAATGTTTGTTTACACCTGGTGTCTCACATCAAGCACAGGACAAGGGCAAAGAGATAGCTGTATGTCACCCATCCACAAGCAAAGTCCAGGTCACCAGCAATATAGCAGGGACCTCATTGTATAGAATGACAGAAATATAGAGTACATTGACTTCATGTAATTTACTCCTTACGTCTACTAACCTATTGGCAGCTTGTACCCACTCTGTGGATCGTAATGAACATTTCTGTGCTTTCAGCTCAAGATGTAAATATACTGAGGACTATAAATTGCTTTTTATTACAACATTCAGAAAACCTAAAGTAAACCATCCGTGAGCCTGTGCGTATTTCACCGGCATTGGCAGATGTCTGGTTTTGATTATATTGAATTGGTTGGGCACATAGACTGACAGAAGGACAGACAGACAGATAATTGAAGTTCCTTGGTAGGTCCATATAAATTTGGGTCCATATGTAGCGCTCCGCTAGTCAGCGCGCTACGAAAGGGTACTGCACCCCTAACAGAAGGTGCAGTATGCTTTGTCTTGGTAGGGGGTAAGAGAAGCCTGAAGCTCTCCAGCACCACACACACACACCTAGTGATAGCGGACTAATCAGACACCCGTTACTAGGGTAACCGGTCCCGGTGGGAGGAGAGCTAGGTTATATAGTGAGTGGGGAAAGAGGGACAGAAAAGAGAAAAAGAGTGAAAAGGAACAGAACAGCACAGTTGAAACAGAGGTAGAAGTCAACAGAGAACAGAAGAGGAGAAGTAACAGGGAGGGCACCTCAACCTGGTGACACAGAAGAGAAAGGGGCAGATAGAGGGTAACTGAATCACCCTGGCCCAGTCCGAAGCAGGGTACCGGCTCTGACGTGGATCAAAGGACCATCCCTGAACCGCAAATTACCAGCGTGGTCGATGTCTTCTTAGGAGCATGATCCAACCGCCCTAAACCCAGCACGGTCTCCACCAGAAGCAATAAACAGGGTTGGGTCCCCTTTGGAGAGATAAAGGATTCCCATATCACCCGACGGGCCTGGTTCGAGAAGTGGGATTGTGCAGGTCACCACAGAGAAAGGACAGAGAAAGTTATAGAAAAGGAACATCAGCGGAGCTTCAGAGGGACATTGCCCACTTCCAGGACCACCCAGTCCACTACCCTGAATGTTTACCCTGTAAGACTGCAGATTACCGGAGTAAAGTACCTGTTCAGAGTGAGTAACGTTCTGTGTTCCTTACGGATGAACTGTAATTTACCTGCCTTGCACCACACCACAGAAGCTGTGTAGCCCCATTCCAACAGCGCTGCCCTTTTCCACTATTATTACCCTACAGCCCCGGGGAGAGAGCTACAACGCCTTGCTGCTGCCCATCACCGGTCCCAGCAGCTCCGGTGCCATCACCGGACCTACATGTGGCATCACGATTGACTTTATTTTATTGTTTTTCTCCTTTTTCTTGTCCGCCTAAGGGTACTGACTCGGGCATCGACCACCTGTGACATCCCCGTACCAGTACACCTGAGATCCGAGTACCCCAAGCCCTTGGCGCCAGACACATAACAACTGGAATTTATTATTTCCATAATTTTCCAGGTAAAGTCCAAACAAAACAGTGTCTCCTGGCCACGAAAGGTATCACAGTCCCAAAAAAAGGGAATAAACAGTCCATATATTGCACGGTCTCACCTGATTAGACATAAGTCCTTCACTCAGCCTCTGAAAGACTGAGACACATAAACAACATCCTTCACCCTCCACAAACCAAATCTGAGGCAGCTCAACTGTCTAAAAGTGAACTTGTCACCTGTTTTGGGCATTATAAACTGTGCCCACCACCTTTAACATTCTGTAATTGGGGTTTCTGAAACCCCTTTAACTCCACAGACTTGCCCCTGCATACCTTATAAAACAACTTTTAATGTGTCCTGCACAGTATGTAAATGGGTTCTTAAGGGTCTGATAGGGTGGTGCTCCCTGCGGTCAGAGCCGCTCTGCTCCATGGAAAACCCGCCCTGCTCCTTTGAAAATGCTGCCCCTCCTGTGTTTGTATGTGAATTATTATTATTATTTATATAGCATCATTAATTCCATGGTGCTGTACATGAGAATGGGTTACATACAAAATTCTACATCTAGTTTATAGTAAACAAATTAACAATTACAGACTGGTAGAGAGGGGAGAGGACCCTGACCTTGTAGGCTTATATTCTACATGATAATTGGGAGGAGACAGTAGGTCAGGGGTGCAACAGATGTGCTGGTGGTGAGTCGGCCGCTCCGATGCTGGTGAGGCGGCAGCTCTGGTAGTGGTGAGGCGACAGCGTGGTTATTTCAGGCTGTAAGCTTTCCTGAAGAGGTGGGTTTTCAGGGTGTGTCTGAAGGATCTGAGTGTGGTGGATAATCGGATGTGTTATCGTACAGAACTCCAGATGATGGGTTATATTCAAGAGAAGTCTTGGAGGCGATTGGGTCAGGAACGAATAAGTGTGAAGGAGAAGAGGAGGTCTTGGGAGGATTGAAAATTAAGTGACGGAAGATATTGGGAGATTAGTTCAGAGAAGGAAGGGGATAGGTTATGAACAACTTTGTACAGTCATGGCCAAAAATTTTGAGAATGACACCAAAATTATATTTTCACATGATCTGCTGCCCTCTGGTTTTTATTTGTGTTTGTCTGATGTTTATATCACATACAGAAATATAATTGCAATCATATTATGAGCACCAAAAGGTTATATTGACAGAATGAATTAATGCAGCAAGTCAATATTTCCAGTGTTGACCCTTCTTCTTCAGGACCTCTGCAATTCTCCCTGGCATGCTCTCAATCAACTTCTGGACCAAATCCTGACTGATAGCAGTCCATTCTTGCATAATCAATGCTTGTATTTTGGCAGAATATGTTGGTTTTTGTTTGTCCACCCGCCTCTTGATGATTGACCACAAGTTCTCAAAGGGATTAAGATCTGTTTTGTTTTGTTTTGTTCCCTGAGCCATTTAGCTATCACCTTTACGTTATGGCAAGGTGCTCCATCATGCTGGAAAAGGCATTGCTGGGCGCCAAACTGCTCTTGGACGGTTGGGAGAAGTTGCTCTTAGAGGACATTCTGGTACCATTCTTTATTCATGGCTGTGTTTTTAGGCAAGACTGTGAGTGAGCCGATTCCCTTGGCTGAGAAGCAACCCCACACATGAATGGTTTCAGGATGCTTTACAGTTGGCATGAGACAAGACTGGTGGTAGCGCTCACCTCTTCTTCTCCGAATAAGCTGTTTTCCAGTTGTCCCAAACAATCGAAAAGGGGATTCATCAGAGAAAATGACTTTACCCCAGTCCTCAGCAGTCCACTCCCTGTACCTTTTGCAGAATATCAGTCGGTCCCTGATGTTTTTTCTGGAGAGAAGTGGCTTCTTTGCTGCCCTCCGTGAAACCAGGCCTTGCTTAAAGAGTCTCCGCCTTACAGTGCGTGCAGAAGCAATCACACCAGCCTGCTGCCATTCCTGAGCAAGCTCGGCACTGCTGGTAGTCCGATCCCGCAGCTGAAACAGTTTTAAGGTACGGTCCTGGCGCTTGCTGGTCTTTCTTGGGCACCCTGGAGCCTTTTTGACAACAATGGAAGCTCTCTCCTTGAAGTTCTTGATGATGCGATAGATTGTTGACTGAGGTGCAATCTTTTTAGCTGCGATACTCTTCCCTGTTAGGCCATTTTTGTGCAGTGCAATGATGGCTGCACGTGTTTCTTTAGAGATAACCATGGTTAACTGAAGAGAAACAAAGATACCAAGCACCAGCCTCCTTTTAAAGTGTCCAGTGGTGTCATTCTTACTTAATCATGACTGATTGATCGCCAGCCCTGTCCTCATTAACACCCACACCTGTGTTAATGGAACAATCACTAAAACGATGTTAGCTGCTCCTTTTAAGGTAGGACTGCAATGATGTTGAAATGTGTTTGGGGGTTAAAGTTCATTTTCTGGGCAAATATTGACTTTGCAAGTAATTGCTGTTAAGCTGATCACTCTTTATGACATTCTGGAGTATATGCAAATTGCCATTAGAAAGACTGAAGCAGTAGACTTTGTTAAAATTAATATTTGTATAATTCTCAAAACATTTGGCCATGACTGTAGGTCAGTGTTAGTGGCTTGAACTGGATTCGTTGGGGAATTGTGAGCCAGTGAAGAGGTTTTCAAAGCGGAGAAGCAAGGAAGTAGCGAGGAGAGAGGCGAATTAATCGGGCAGCAGAGTTGAGGAAAGACTGGAGAGGTGCAAGAGTGTTAGCAGGGAGGCCACATAGGAGGATGTTGCAGTAATCAAGGTGGGAGATGACGATGGCATGTACAAGAGTTTTAGTAGATTGAGGGCTGAGGAAAGATGGATTCTGGAAATATTTTTGAGCTGGAGATGACAGCAGGTGGTGATAGTTTGGATATTGGTTTGAAGCACAGGGCAGAGTCGAGATTTACTCTGAGGCAGTGGATTTCAGGTGCGGGAGAGAGCATGATGCCATTTACCATAATAGATGAGGTAGGGACGATACAAGGAATGGAGGAAAGTTCACAAATTCAGTTTTGCCTAAGTTGAATTTTAGGGATCGAGAGGTGAAGAAGGATGATATGGCTGACAGATGTGGCGCCCCGCAATGAGTGCGTCACAAGAGGGTATTGCAGCCATAAAAGCAGCCGCAATATTCTCTGACACAGCAGTGATTTAGTTAACTTTGAGATCCAACCCTGCATGCATCACCTAGAACAGAGGACCAATCCAGGGTCCTGGTGGGCGGAGTGCTAGGGAAGTGTGTAGGAGAACAGACACTTAGTCTGAGAGAGTCGAGAATAGTCTAAAACACGAGAGAGTCTAGAACTTGAACTTGGAGTAGGAGCGGGGGCTCCGCACCCCGTGCAGCCCCCGGGCCGTCACCGGTCGGGTGTCAGCACCTGAGGCCTTACCAACCGGGAATGGGCATCATCACATGGGTTCCTAAAAACTCCCGTGCCCCAAACCACAGCCGGTTCACTGGTACCGAAGCTGGCAGCAGTTCACCTCTGCTACGCGAACCAGAAGCGTGGAGGAGCAGCTTCACAGGAGCACCCCACCACCAGCCAACTTCCAGTCGTCTAACCAGCGGTGTACCCACTGAGGGATCCAAGGCTCCCCAAAACATCCACAACGTACAACTTGGATAGGGCATTGAAGCAGCCTCCCCGTACCCGATCTGGTATTCCTGGGCGACAATGGCAAATCACTTAGCTAGAATGGAGGAACACTACGGATCTCTGAGGGACACTATCACTGCTGAGTCCACCCGGTCTACTACCCGTAAGCTGTATACCATGTACTGCCTGCTGGTTACAGTAAAGACCCGTTGCAGAGACTTTCTGTGTCCGTGTTTCCTTATGAACTGTCCGTCTACACTACAAGGTAACCGCAGCTGCCGCATAACATCTTAAGCAGCTCCAGCCTCCGGGGATCACCGCTCAGCCTGTGGGAGCGTTCCATCTCGCTGCTGTCCATACCCCGGAGGTTCCGCAGCGTCGGTAACGATTACCGAAACTACTCATAGGTGGCGTCACGAATAAATTAAACCCCTTTAATCTGTTCCCGCAAGACGTCTTCAACTTTTGATCTGCACTACACCGGGCCCCACTACCGGCAGGCGCGGCCACCCGTGACAAGGAGGAAGGAGCTTCAGCCTGTCTAAACCGGAGTCCCGGCCACGGTGAGTCAGAGAATTTGGCGTCACGAACAGGATACGAGCAGGCCCGTTATCTAACGGGTATAATGTGCTTAAAAATGACTTTATTGTCTACAATTTGGACTTTGTTCGTCCCTAAAAGAACTTTCCCGCCTTTTCACCGTGGGCCAAGATGGCGCCCAAGATGGCGTTCCCGCCACAAGAATCCGCCACGTGCAAGCCCAGGAGTGAGTCAACCCCCCCTCATCGTGGGAGGGCTAAAGACAAAAGGCGCCAAACTCTTTGTCCGCCCTGATTGCTCGAATCAACCATGGGGGCGGACCCCAAAGACTTTTCCCACCATTGGACTACAAAAGCCCAGAGGAAATGGGAGTGTGACAGACCTTCTTCACCAGCTCTCTACCAGAACGGTTACCGGTTGAACAGGTGTGGTTCCCTCCGAAGAAGAGAATGGCCAGCATGAGACTCCAGGACCTAATGCGGGAGGTCGAGGAGGAGGCCAGAGCAGCCATAGGCCAACCGGGTCCGGGTCCTGCCCTTACCGTAGACGGCAGCCCCGACTTTTGGCTAGAGGCTCTACAAGACCTCCGGGTGCGGTTACTAGAGACTGTGGAGTGGACGATTCACAGCTGGAGTGCGACCCTAGACAGAAGACTACACCATGCGATGCAGCAGAGCCGACCGGGTACAGCTTCTCCAAGCCCAGACGACATCGCCAGCTTCTCAACCGCCTCACCGTCGCCCACCACTTGTCCTGCTTCGACACCGGAGCCCATAGACTGTATCATTCCTGTGGAGGCCACAGCTCCGCCCGTTCCAGCGGTCGAAACTGCAGCCGACCCCGTTCCTGAGCCGGAGCTTCCAATACGCTCCACAGAAGAAGCCGACACATACCTGGTTCCACCTGCGGAACCCGCGACTAGTTTCCACACTACTGAAACTGTCGCCTGTTTCTCCCCTGAACCGGAGGCCTCCTCTGCAATTACCGAGGCCTACCTGGTGACCGGGATCGAAACGCTACTTCCCGCTGCTACAGAAGAAGAGGCAGGCAGCCTGGAAGTCCTGCACAACGACCCCGAGGAGAATTTTGCAGCACAGCCACCCATCGACCCAGAGGATTCCATTCCATCATCTCCGTCAGCCGAGCAGCCCGACGTAGTCATCGAAGGAGAGATCGAAGAGGATGACGACGAGATCTACAGCCCAGCTTAGGACCTCTACACCGGGTTCGCCTGGGGAGACACCAAGAATCCTTCTGCCGGGCGATCTGCTCGGGTACACTGGTCGGGTGCCGCCTCAGCAACATCTTCTCCGGTTCCGTTGAACCGGGCTTTTCTACAGACTGCCCACCAAACTCAAGCTGTTTAACAACCATCACGACGTAGTGACTGTATCCACACTCCGCACCACTCCGACGAAGAGGTACGTCGTATCCGAAGGGAGGAGTGGCACACTCGGCTGCACGCCAATATGCAGGCCCGCGCTGAGGCCCGCCGCCAATCTCCATTGCCTGAACAATTCCGTAAAACCGGACGGGTAAGCACCTTCAACTTATCCACCGGGTGGGGATTCGTAAGGGAGGAGGGTGTGAGTACTGAAGTGTTCGTGGGGCGCCGTGATGTGGAATTGCACCTACCGCGAGGGCATCCTAACCGAGACTTGTATAGAGGGGACATTGTGACCTATGAGCGACATATATGCTGTGACGGGTGGTTCGCTATACGAGTCCGGAACACTGCCCTCCATAAGTGACTTGTTGTTTGAACTTTTCGCTAAAAGACTTCTTCCTGTGTGCAATTAACACTGCGACTTGGCGGCTACAGCCTGAACTTTTACCTAAGGACAGCCGACCGCCCGCCGGGTCCGCGCAATGTGTTAACCTGTTTATTTACCGTTTCACTTTTATGCATATAATGACCTGTCATTAATAAAAGTGTTTATTACCTGTTATAAAATTTAAAAATAACCTCTGTAATGTGGGTAGTGTGACGCTTGGGGACAAGCATATTCAAACAAGGGGGAGTGTGGCGCCCCGCAACGAGTGCGTCACAAGAGGGTATTGCAGCCATAAAAGCAGCCGCAATATTCTCTGACACAGCTGTGATTTAGTTAACTTTGAGATCCAACCCTGCATGCATCACCTAGAACAGAGGACCAATACCAGGGTCCTGGTGGGCAGAGTGCTAGGGAAGTGTGTAGGAGAACAGACACTTAGTCTGAGAGAGTCGAGAATAGTCTAGAACACGAGAGAGTCTAGAACTTGAACTTGGAGTAGGAGCGGGGGCTCCGCACCCCGTGCAGCCCCCGGGCCGTCACCGGTCGGGTGTCAGCACCTGAGGCCTTACCAACCGGGAATGGGCATCATCACACGGGTTCCTTAAAACTCCCGTGCCCCAAACCACAGCCGGTTCACTGGTACCGAAGCTGGCAGCAGTTCACCTCTGCTACGCGAACCAGAAGCGTGGAGGAGCAGCTTCACAGGAGCACCCCACCACCAGCCAACTTCCAGTCGTCTAAC
>JARQOC010000004.1:427851911-428074550 GCA_033576535.1 Allobates femoralis | reverse complement strand
TGAGTTTAATTTTTAAAACATTCTGTAGAAGCAGAGTAGAAAAGCAATGTCTGACTTTCATTTCTTCATTTTCATAGATGTTTTATTTATTATTACTTTTGTCAGATTCAAGCTATTTATTTGACCATTGTGGGGTTTTCTTTCATTAAACGAGGGGTACCAACAATTTTGACCCCGTTTGTATCTCTTATCTGCATGCAACACTGCTGTCAAGAGCTGTAGATAGCGCGGAAAAAAATCATGTGCATCAACCATCACAAAATCTGCAGCACGATATATAAACGGAGGTCTACATTCAATGGAGTATGTCTAAAAATGTAAAAAACATATAAGGTAAATATATGGGGGCAGGTGCCTGATGAAAAACTAAGGCTATAAATCATAAAACGTTTTATGCCAGAAAACTGATGAAAAAAGCTGTGAAAAGTAACACATTTTTTACACATTGTGAGGCTGTGCAAAAATGTAGTTTTTTTGTGGGCTTTAACACCTTTTTTGAAAAGACCTGACAAAGTGAGGGATAGGATGGGATGGCAACTGTCACTTATCAAAGTAGTGACAAACGGTGGCATACCTTACTCCAGAAATGTTACTCTAGTAACTGATTGGAATAAGATTTGTGGTGAGGCACATACAAGACATGCACCTTTTGTACCTCACCTTATATACTTAAAGGTATGCACCTCTTAATGAATCAGATGCCTTGCACTCCACTCATCCCCCTTTTCAAAACTGGTATAAAAGACACCAGTGTTGATGAATTGGGCCTTAGTGAATTAACCTGATATGGTTATTGTGTTTGATGCTAATAAATGCCCACTGCTGAATGCAAATAGGTATAAAGTGACCTTGTGAATAGATGTGTTTTTCAGCACCCTCACAATGGAGCTTAACAAAGCAAAAAATATATTATAAAAATGACTGATTTGTAGTGTAATTAAAAAATACTGTATAAAATAACAAATCTCAGTAACAGATCTAAAATCCACATGATAAAAATTGTGATGGAGGGGATACAAAAATACAAAAGTCCATTATAAAGTTGTGTTTCCAAGTGCCTCTATCAATTAATCTGTTCAAAGGGGACAAACCTCAATTCATCTTGTTGAATATCCGATGGATATTCATAGTAATACTATACAGTCATGGCCAAAAGTATTGACACCCCTTCAATTCTGTCAGATAATACTCAGTTTCTTCCTGAAAATGATTGCAATCACAAATTCTTTGGTATTATTATCTTCATTTAATTTGTCTTCAATGAAAAAACACAAAAGAGAATGAAGCAAAAAGCAAAACATTGATCATTTCACACAAAACTCCAAAAATGGGCCAGACAAAAGTATTGGCACCCTCAGCCTAATACTTGGTTGCACAACCAAAATAACTGCAATCTACCGCTTCCGGTAACCATCAATGAGTTTCTTATAATGCTCTGCTGGAATTTTAGACCATTCTTCTTTGGCAAACTGCTCCAGGTCCCTGATATTTGAAGGGTGCCTTCTCCAAACTGCCATTTTTAGATCTCTCCACAGGTGTTCTATGGGATTCAGGTCTGGACTCATTGCTGGCCACCTTAGAAGTCTCCAGTGCTTCCTCTCAAACCATCTTCTAGTGCTTTTTGAAGTGTGTTTTGGGTCACTGTCCTGCTGGAAGACCCATGACCTCTGAGGGAGACCCAAATTTCTCACACTGGGCGCTACATTATGCTGCAAAATTTGTTGGTAGTCTTCAGACTTCAGGGCCAGAGGCAGCAAAGCAACCCCAAAACATCAGGGAACCTCCGCCATGTTTGACTGTTCTTTTCTTTGAATGCCTCTTTTTTTCACCTGTAAACTCTATGTTGATGCCTTTGCCCAAAAAGCTCTACTTTTGTCTCATGTGACCAGAGAACATTCTTCCAAAACGTTTTAGGCTTTCTCAGGTAAGTTTTGGCAAACTCCAGCCTGGCTTTTTTATGTCTTGGGGTAAGAAGTGGGGTCTTCCTGAGTCTCCTACCATTCAGTCCCTTTTCATTCAGATGCCTACGGATAGTACAGGTTGACACTGTTGTACCCTTGGACTGCAGGGCAGCTTGAACTTGTTTGGATATTAGTCGAGGTTCTTTATCCACCATCCGCACAATGTTGCGTTGAAATCTCTTGTCAATTTTTCTTTTCCGTCCACATCTAGGGAGGTTAGCCACAGTGCCATGGGCTTTAAACTTCTTGATGACACTGTGCACTGTAGACACAGGAACATTCAGGTCTTTGGAGATAGACTTGTAGCCTTGAGATTGCTCAAGCTTCCTCACAATTTGGTTTCTCAAGTCAGACAGTTCTTTGGTCTTCTTTCTTTTCTCCATGCTCAATGTAGTACACACAAGGACACAGGACAGAGGTTGAGTCAACTTTAATCCATGTCAACTGGCTGCAAGTGTGATTTAGTTATTGCCAAAACCTGTTAGGTACCACAGGTAAGTTACAGGTGCTGTTAATTACACAAATTAGAGAAGCATCACATGATTTTTCTAAGGGTGCCAATACTTATGTCCACCCCCTTTTTTATGTTTGGTGTGGAATTATATCCAAATTGGCTTTAGGACAATTCTTTTTGTGTTTTTTCATTGAAGACAAATTAAATGAAGATAATAAACACCAAAGAATTTGGGATTGCAATCATTTTCAGGAAGAAACTGAGTATTATCTGCCAGAATTGCAGGGGTGTCAAAACGTTTGGCCATGACTGTATAGTATAAAGTAATATTATATTGAATGCAGTATAAATGATTTCCACCGAAGAAAAAGCTGGGCTTTGTAGTCCGCGCTGACCTCAAGAAACTTCCAGTCCAGTAAAGGGTTAATCAGGTTCTGGTTTATTTGCCTACGCATTTCGTGGCTTTAAATCTGTGACTTCATCAGGGCTATTACATACAATGTCCACATTACAAGTACATATACTCTTTTGTTATCATACCACGCCCAGTGTCAGGTGGTTCCTGTGGAAACACCCACTTGGTGCATGCAACACAGAACACATAAATTCAATCAAATCTTTTATATTTTTTAAAACTTTCTCCATAAAATTTAAATCTCTGTTTATTACCAAATATAAAACTATTACAAAAACCATTATTTTAATAAGAACGTCCGCTGGATTTGAACCCACTTTTTACCAGATCTAAAAAGCATTCACTTCTCTTAGCTCCATGCATCAGTCCCCTGGACCATATGTCCTTTGATAAAAGTTGAACCTAATTTATTATAAGACTGTTCTTAAAAACCTCTAAAACATACAAAAATTTTTTTTTTTTTGTGAATGCTTTTTAGATTTGGTAAAAAAGTGGGTTCAAATCCAGCGGATGTTCTTATTAAAATAATGATTTTGTAATAGTTTAATATTTGGTAATAAACAGAGATTTAAATTTTATGGAGAAAGTTTTAAAAAATATAAAAGATTTGATTGTATTTATGTGTTCTGTGTTGCATGCACCAAGTGGGTGTTTCCACAGGAACCACCTGACACTGGGTGTGGTATGATATCAAAAGAGTATATGTACTTGTAATGTGGACATTGTATGTAATAGCCCTGATGAAGTCACAGATTTAAAGCCACGAAATGCGTAGGCAAATAAACCAGAACCTGATTAACCCTTTACTGGACTAGAAGTTTCTTGAGGTCAGCGCAGACTACAAAGCCCAGCTTTTTCTTTGGTGGAAATCATTTATCTTCAGTGGGCTCCTGCAGCGACCATTACCAGGCTCTCTCAGTTTGTTGTGGCTCTCACAACCACCGCAGGTGAGTCACACCGATTGGGGGGACTGGACTATTTATTAAGATGATAGCGCCCTATATGCGCTCCCTATTTATCCTTTTTTATTGAATGCAGTAAGCATATGAGCCCCTCCACAAAGATCTAATAAAAATAAGAAGTAAAAAGAAGAAATGATGTTCCTTGTAATAAAATACTGGATTAAAGTAAACAAGGAAAGAAAAAGCCTTTCTTATACCCCATACCCAAGTGTTTTACAAAAAGGCACCAAAGTCAACATTTTATTTTAAATCAACCGGACCAACTGTTCTGTAGATCCATCTACTTTCCAAATGAGCCAAGACTTTACTAACGTTACCCCTCTAGGAATCAATAATACCTAGTCGATGCCTATTATGTTAACTAGTCTTAAGTTTCATTGGTGGTTGTGCATAAAGTGCTTGGCAAGGTCTTAAGATTCTCATCATCAGCCATGGTCATTGCTTTTTCAATATTTCCTACATGTTATCTTACACTTATTTTTAATTCCCGAGTTGTGGCACCAGTCTTTATGTGACACTAGTCACTACAGTAACACTACAGTAACAAGGTTGTGACATAAAATGTAGTATGTCATGACAAAACAAACTAAGACGTGACACAGTCAGTTATTACTGGGATATGGACGACAGAGTGGTCAGGAAATCTTGTTCAGTTCCAGGACAGGTTGCAGTAAACCAGGAAAAGACAGAGATGTGGTCATATAATGATCCAGGGTCAGGAATATCAGGAGGGCGAGACAATTATCCAGGGAATAAACAAAGGCTAAAACAGGTAAAGGCCCAGAAGCCAAATAAAAAGGGAAAGATAACAAGTCCAGGAAACAGGCAAAGAGAAAACCATGGTAAGCCTGGGTCAGGTAACAGAGTTCAGGATAAACACAGGAGACCACTCAGCACTTCATGCAAATGTACAATTGGCAGCACACTGGGGAAAAATGCACAGTTAAGAAGCAAAGTAATCACTGGAATTAGAAACACACTTCCCATAATCAGCTTGGAGAATAACAGAACATAACTAGAGTAACAAAGCAATGCTGTGTTGAGCTTGTGGCACTAGGCTTTTGAACATGGGCACTGTGCATGGTAAACAGACCCGGCGTCATTCACCGAATGGACTTAAAAACATAGAAAAAAACTCACCAAAATTTGCCAAGTAAATACCCATTGCACTTAGCAGCGGCTGCCAGCTCCTCTGAGAGGCAACACAGGTGTCTGTATGCCGGTGCTCAATCACCTACAACCCACAGTGGGGGCGGTTGTGACACTAGCGTCCTGCCATACTGTCAGGGAGGTGACTGGTGGCATTTAAAGACACGAGGTTACCAAAGGCTCTGCCATTCACGGTACATGCAAGGCATAGTGTCAGAGCAGCCTATTGGTCACGCCCTTCTATTAGATCAGGCGGGCTTGACCATGGGTTACCAGCTTACGTACTTTGGCCAAAATACCACAAACACCTCACATTTTCATCTTTAGTGTTTTTATTGCATTTTTTTTATCTGCAGTATGAGGCTGAGCCCTCTGGGGGGCGTCTGTCATTTTGTGAGGCATGTTATCAGTGAGGAGCAGCCCGCCTGATCTAATAGAAGGGCGTGACCAATAGGCTGCTCTGACACTATGCCTTGCATGTACCGTGAATGGCAGAGCCTTTGGTAACCTCGTGTCTTTAAATGCCACCAGTCACCTCCCTGACAGTATGGCAGGACGCTGGTGTCACAACCGCCCCCACTGTGGGTTGTAGGTGATTGAGCACCGGCATACAGACACCTGTGTTGCCTCTCAGAGGAGCTGGCAGCCGCTGCTAAGTGCAATGGGTATTTACCTGGCAAATTTTGGTGAGTTTTTTTCTATGTTTTTAAGTCCATTCGGTGAATGATATAACATAAATCATACATGTCGCAAAAGGCATGTGGTTAGGACTGGTAAGCGTGAGGGCCCTTGACCGTGGGTTACCAGCTTACGTACTTTGGCCAAAATACCACAAACACCTCACATTTTCATCTTTAGTGTTTTATTGCATTTTTTTTTATCTGCAGTATGAGGCTGAGCCCTCTGGGGGGCGTCTGTCATTTTGTGAGGCATGTAATCAGTGCGGAGCAGCCCGCCTGATCTAATAGAAGGGCGTGACCAATAGGCTGCTCTGACACTATGCCTTGCATGTACCGTGAATGGCAGAGCCTTTGGTAACCTCGTGTCTTTAAATGCCACCAGTCACCTCCCTGACAGTATGGCAGGACGCTGGTGTCACAACCGCCCCCAATGTGGGTTGTAGGTGATTGAGCACCGGCATACAGACACCTGTGTTGCCTCTCAGAGGAGCTGGCAGCCGCTGCTAAGTGCAATGGGTATTTACCTGGCAAATTTTAGTGAGTTTTTTTCTATGTTTTTAAGTCCATTCGGTGAATGATATAACATAAATCATACATGTCGCAAAAGGCATGTGGTTAGGACTGGTAAGCGTGAGGGCCCTTGACCGTGGGTTACCAGCTTACGTACTTTGGCCAAAATACCACAAACACCTCACATTTTCATCTTTAGTGTTTTTATTGCAATTTTTTTATCTGCAGTATGAGGCTGAGCCCTCTGGGGGGCGTCTGTCATTTTGTGAAGCATGTAATCAGTGCAGAGCAGCCCCCTGATCTAATAGAAGGGCGTGACCAATAGGCTGCTCTGACACTATGCCTTGCATGTACCGTGAATGGCAGAGCCTTTGGTAACCTCGTGTCTTTAAATGCCACCAGTCACCTCCCTGACAGTATGGCAGGACACTGGTGTAACAACCGCCCCCACTGTGGGTTGTAGGTGATTGAGCACCGGCATACAGACACCTGTGTTGCCTCTCAGAGGAGCTGGCAGCCGCTGCTAAGTGCAATGGGTATTTACCTGGCAAATTTTGGTGAGTTTTTTTCTATGTTTTTAAGTCCATTCGGTGAATGATATAACATAAATCATACATGTCGCAAAAGGCATGTGGTTAGGACTGGTAAGCGTGAGGGCCCTTGACCGTGGGTTACCAGCTTACGTACTTTGGCCAAAATACCACAAACACCTCACATTTTCATCTTTAGTGTTTTATTGCATTTTTTTTTATCTGCAGTATGAGGCTGAGCCCTCTGGGGGGCGTCTGTCATTTTGTGAGGCATGTAATCAGTGCGGAGCAGCCCGCCTGATCTAATAGAAGGGCGTGACCAATAGGCTGCTCTGACACTATGCCTTGCATGTACCGTGAATGGCAGAGCCTTTGGTAACCTCGTGTCTTTAAATGCCACCAGTCACCTCCCTGACAGTATGGCAGGACGCTGGTGTCACAACCGCCCCCACTGTGGGTTGTAGGTGATTGAGCACCGGCATACAGACACCTGTGTTGCCTCTCAGAGGAGCTGGCAGCCGCTGCTAAGTGCAATGGGTATTTACCTGGCAAATTTTAGTGAGTTTTTTTCTATGTTTTTAAGTCCATTCGGTGAATGATATAACATAAATCATACATGTCGCAAAAGGCATGTGGTTAGGACTGGTAAGCGTGAGGGCCCTTGACCGTGGGTTACCAGCTTACGTACTTTGGCCAAAATACCACAAACACCTCACATTTTCATCTTTAGTGTTTTTATTGCAATTTTTTTATCTGCAGTATGAGGCTGAGCCCTCTGGGGGGCGTCTGTCATTTTGTGAAGCATGTAATCAGTGCAGAGCAGCCCCCTGATCTAATAGAAGGGCGTGACCAATAGGCTGCTCTGACACTATGCCTTGCATGTACCGTGAATGGCAGAGCCTTTGGTAACCTCGTGTCTTTAAATGCCACCAGTCACCTCCCTGACAGTATGGCAGGACACTGGTGTCACAACCGCCCCCACTGTGGGTTGTAGGTGATTGAGCACCGGCATACAGACACCTGTGTTGCCTCTCAGAGGAGCTGGCAGCCGCTGCTAAGTGCAATGGGTATTTACCTGGCAAATTTTGGTGAGTTTTTTTCTATGTTTTTAAGTCCATTCGGTGAATGATATAACATAAATCATACATGTCGCAAAAGGCATGTGGTTAGGACTGGTAAGCGTGAGAGCCCTTGACCGTGGGTTACCAGCTTACGTACTTTGGCCAAAATACCACAAACACCTCACATTTTCATCTTTAGTGTTTTATTGAATTTTTTTTATCTGCAGTATGAGGCTGAGCCCTCTGGGGGGCGTCTGTCATTTTGTGAGGCATGTTATCAGTGCGGAGCAGCCCGCCTGATCTAATAGAAGGGCGTGACCAATAGGCTGCTCTGACACTATGCCTTGCATGTACCGTGAATGGCAGCGCCTTTGGTAACCTCGTGTCTTTAAATGCCACCAGTCACCTCCCTGACAGTATGGCAGGACGCTGGTGTCACAAACCGCCCCCACTGTGGGTTGTAGGTGATTGAGCACCGGCATACAGACACCTGTGTTGCCTCTCAGATGAGCTGGCAGCCGCTGCTAAGTGCAATGGGTATTTACCTGGCAAATTTTGGTGAGTTTTAAACAGACCCGGCGCCAGCACCTGGCATACTCAGGCAGTTGCCGGGGCCCTGAAGCAGTGAGAGGGCCCACAGCTGTCTGTCGGAAGCAGAGGAGACTCACTCACAGATAGAGGCCCTCTCTCCCTCTCTTCTGTCCTGCTCTGCACTGATCTAGGTGATCTGTGCACAACAGGAGAGAAAGCTTACCGGGAGCTGAATGGACGTTGAAGGACCTGCCAGTTCCAGTCATGTTACTGATCACATGACTGAAATCAAGGTCCTAGAAGAAACTGCTTCTGCTTAACTTCTGCAGCCTCTGTGCAGCTCCCAGTGGCTCCTCTCCTGCTCTGCATGGATCAAGATCATCTGAATGTGGTAATATATATGTGTGTGTGTGTCTGTATGTGTATGTGTGTGTATTTGTGTGTGTGTCTGTATGTGCGTCTCATTATGTATGTATGTGTGTGTCTGTGTGTATCTATAATTGTATGTGTGTTTATTTGTATGTGTGTGTCTCTGTGTGTATCCATATCTGTGTGTGTTTGTATGTGTATTTGTGTATCTGTATGTGCATGTAGCAGAGCTGTGTGTTTCTATGTGCATGTAGCAGAGCTGTGTGTGTATCTGTATGTACATGTATTGTACATGTAGCAGATCTAGGTTTGTAGTGTGCATGTGGTCTCCATGTGGCAGAGCTGGGTGTGTATCTGTATGTGCATGTATTGTTCATGCAGCAGAGCTGTGTGTTTATGTATGTACATGTATTGTATACGTGAGCAGAGCTGTGTGTGTTTGTATGTGCATGCATTGTATATGTAGCAGAGCTGAGTATGTAGTGCCCATGTAGCAGAGCCATATGTGTATTTGCATGTGTAGTGTCCATGTAGCAGAGCTGCGTGTGTCTGTATGTGCAGGAATTAGGCATGTACGAGTGCTGTATGTGTATCTGTACGTTCATGTAGTAGAGCTATGTGTGTAGTATAGCTGTGTGTGTATACTATGTGTACTGGGCATGTGGCAGAGCTGTGTGCATCTGTATGCACATGAATTGGGCATGTATCAGTGCTGTGTGTGTTGTATATGTATGTTCATGTAATAGAGCCATGTGTGTGTATCTGTATAGTCATGCAGTAGAGCTGTGTGTGTACTATGTGTAGTGTGCGTGTAGCAGACCTGTGTGTCTACATGTGTGTGTAGCAGAGCCATTTATATCTATGGCCATGTAGCAGAGCCTTGTGTGTACTATATGTAGTATGCATGTAGCAGAGCTCTGTGTCTACATGTGCATGTAGCAGAGCCATCTATGTCTATAGGCATGTAGCAGAGCTATGTGTGTCATATATAATTTGGAGGGGCGGGGGCAGAGTGTAAAAGGTGCCCATTAAGACTCTTTCGCCTGGGGCCAACAAAAATCTGGAGCCGGCCCTGATGGTAAATGTCTCTTAAATTGTTTGATATTTCTTGGGGTTACTCATATTACAAAATTTTTTACTTGTGATCAAATTCAAGACAATGGGGACTCTTGAAGTTGATTTCAAGTTTGTGCATTTTGTATTTTATTTTTCATTTTTGTTGGATGAAACCTTTACTGTTGGTGATGTAATTAAATAGTGCTGGCCAGCTCAACGGATCAAATAATGGTGGTCAACAATCGTCTGTAAGCAACCATGGTGCACTACAAGTATTTGTGTGACAGGCACCTTATAAAAGCTTTGTATGTATTATAATAATAAGTAACCAACCCCCATACTACATGATTGTTAAGCATGTTAGTGGCATTTCATCAGTATTTTGCACAAGTGCTTCCTCTGCCTTATATTACCAACCAGTGTATGTTTGCTCCCTGCAGTTTATTGGGACTGTGACCAGGTATTGGTAAATATGGCCTCTGTTTGTCTACTAAATATACACCAAGTAACTATGAAATTTGTGTTTTAAAGGGAACCTGACAGCTTGTTCTATCCCGCTATGCTAACACTACCTGTCCCTGCAACTTGGTAGCACATCCCTAACCATCCCTCTCTGAGCTAAATATGCCCTCTGAAGCTTAAGAAAATGATTTATAACTTACATGCAGTCTTCATTCGGAGACTGGAAAGGTGGGCTCCGTGGCTCCATTCTCCCCACCTCGCTGGCTTTCAGCATGCCCCGCTGGATGTCATCAGTCGTTCTGTTGTTCCACCTCTTTTTGAAATTCCCGTCTCTTTTGCTGCTATCATGAGCCAGCTGGAATGTTATATCCAGCCCAGTGCATTGTGGGGGCTTATGACGTGTACGGCTCGGCTTTAATATGCGCGTGAGCCTGAACCGGGCCACACACGTGATCAGCCGCCCACAATGCACCGAGTCAGATATGACTTTCCAACCGGCTCATGATAGTAGCAGAGGAGGCGGGAATTCCAAAGAGAGGTGGAACAAGAGAACGACTGATGACACCCAGTGGGGCGTGCTGAAAGCCAAATATCTGAGCAGATAGTAATGACAGAGTTACCTGCTTCACCAAAGGTGAGACAAACGGAAATTGCATTGCTTCTCTTTTACAGTCTTCTTTGTCTGCAGATCCTGCTGCTGGTAAAGTCCAAGGAAGCTCCAACAGGTCAAGGGCTTCTCACATAGAATATGCTGCAAACCAACCAGTGTTGAGGGAAACACACTTTTTTCTTTTGTTTAAGGCAATGCTTTGTGAAGGAAGTGCATGGCTCTTTACTCCAAAGTCTCCCAGGCAGCACATCTCAGGCTGCATTAGACAGCCTGATTACCAGGTGCCACAGCACTGACTTGACACTTATAGAAAGACTCTGGAACTCAATGCTCCAAACAGAAGGTGAGGATAAATATTCACCCCTATTCCAGGTCTTTGTGCTACCTCTGACCTGGATACACCCCAACTGTGCAGCGGCTGATTTAGTTAAGAATGGTCACACTACCAAAGACCTGCAACACGCTCATGCCTTACCAGTAGTGATGGGCGAATCCTAAATTACTCGGACTCGCTTGACTCTACCGAGTCCGAGCCCGGGACTCGCTACTCGTTGCGAGTCTAGCGAGTCCAATGTTAATGAATGGGGAAGCGAATAATAGCGAGTAATGTGTGATTTAAAAATCGCAGATGTGTGTCGGAAAGCGCTCGCATTGCCGTGTCGGAAGCCCCACTGGCAACTGTATTTTGCTGCTGTCTCCGAGGCCAAAGTCGCATGTGTTGGAGGCGAGGCAAGCGACTTTCTGCAGCAAACCCCATGCTTTGTGCAAACAGGAAATAAGCCGACTCGAGCTTCCTGGCTGGACGCGCAGAAAGTCACAGCGAGGAAGCATGGCTCCTGTCGACACCCTGCAATTAATTGCTCTGGTGTAGGCTCGGCCCCTGCTTTGGCTGCCCACTGACCCTGCATATGGGGATAATGTCCAGCGGACTACGGCCTGGAGGGAGATCGCACAGGGCGTTTTCCCAACGTTTCATCGTTGTGGCCATGATGTGCAGAGCAATATGGGTGAGTTAAATGTGTTCACACGTTATATTGCATTTACCGTATATAGTCGTGTATAAGCCGACCCGTGTATAAGCCGACCCCCCTACTTTAGCCCCAAAAAAGTGGGAAACCATATTGACCGCCATTCTTGTATACAGCGGCTATCACTGTTAGACATCCCCCAGCAGAGTATACAGCTCCACCTGCAGAGTATACAGGCCCCCACAGTGTGTATATATGCCACCGATATTAGGGTATACAGCCCCCCCGTGGGTACACAGGTCCCCCAGCACTGGGTATACATGGCCCCCAGTGGTTATACAGGGCCCTCATAGTAGGGTCTACAGCCCCCCGTGGGTATACAAGACCCCAGCAGTGGGTATACAGGGCCCCCATAGTAGGGTATACAGGGCCCTCAATGTGTTATAATGCGCCGTTGCATGGTTGCCTATATTTGGATGGGTTCACAATAGTACACTTAGTTTAAGGGCTGTTCCTCCTGGCTCTGAAGGCCAGGGGGTTGGGTGTATATAAATACCACTAATGAGCGGAGTCTGGTGCCCGCACTATTACATTTTCTATGCGTTGACATGTGCCCTGCCCCATTTGTGATTGTGGCCACGTGAGCTCAATGTCCGTAATGCTGTTGATGATGTTCCACACTGTCGTTTCCATGTTCCGCTTCCGCTGCCTCTCATACAGCTGTGGAACAGACAACTGGACAATTGGCGCAGACTCACAAGTCACTTGACTACTGTCATATCTCTGGTCTAACGCAGCTTGTGGTGAGATCGTATGAGTAGGAGCTGCTGCATGAACAGTAGATGGTGAAGGACGATTCTGAAGTGGCATAACGGTGTTGAGGTCAGAAGGCCCTGATGTCGAACCCTGATGGGCCAACCACTGACTAGGGTGCTTAAGAGTCATGTGTTTTCGCATACTGCTGGTGCTCAAGTTTACTTTGCCCTGGCCTCTGCTCAGCCTGGCATAGCAGATGTTACATATAACCACATTTGGTACTGATGGGCTATCTTTGAAAAATTTCCAGACAATGGATGTTCGTCCTTTAGGTTGTGGTGTAGGAACTGAAGGATGAGTCTGGCCAACACAAACTGTAGACACATTTTGGCCAACTGTTCTTAAAGTTGGGGCAACAGTTGGTACAGTTTGTGCAACAGTTGACACAATTTGGGCTACTGTTGTCACAGCTTGGATTCGGGATAAAGGAGTAAGCCTGGGTGCTTTAGGCGGTGGTACATAACCACTTTCCTCCTCCTGGCTGCTCTGTTGGCTCTGCATGTCAAGTGTCCAGGTTGGATCAGTGGTCTCATCATCCACCCCCTCCTCCTCAAAGTCATCTGGATAACGTGACTGGTCAGGCTGGCCAGATGAGATGTGTGTCTCATCATCATCATCATCCTCCACCTCCTGAGACGGTCTATGGCTTTGTTGAAAGGGACGTTCTTCAGGACGAGGTGAATCCAAACTTTGTCCATAGATGGAATGTACGTCTGGTTCAAGTATCTGTTCAGGCAGTGACAAAGAAAGGTCCGGTTGTCTGAATGGCTGATAAGAACCAAATAAATCTTCCGAATGCCCAAGTTCGCGGTCTAAATTTTCCTCCGTCTGGCGATGGCTTGAGGAAATAGGAAGATTTTGTGGATTAGATGACCCCGCGTTGTCAGTAGCGGCACTTGAATATGGTGTCAAGGATGATTGTGTGCTGCCAGAACCCGTGGTTGAGGTCTTGTCAGCCATCCAAGATGTTATTTGGTCTTGATCTTCCGGCCTCAAGACACGTTTCGGTTGAGTACTGGGAAATTTAGACAGCAGGAAGGTAGATCGATCAATCCTTGTCTGTCTACTTCTACCAGTGCCTTGTTGTTCACGACTGCTAGGGCCCCGACCTCGTCCCTGTCCCTTTGCAGACTGGTTTTTGGGAATTTGGTGTTTTTGGGACATTGTTGACAAATGCACAGCCACCGAGATGGAGTTAGGTGTTGCTGCAGGCGTCACTTACTGGCGGGTTAAGTGTGTGCTAACACTTGACAGTGAAGCACTACACTATTCCCTGAAAAAATTAGAAAGTGCGCACAGCCACCGAGATGGAGTTTGGTGTTGCTGCAGGCGTCACTTACTGGCGGGTTAAGTGTGTGCTAACACTTGACAGTGAAGCACCACACTATTCCCTGAAAAAATTAGAAAGTGCGCACAGCCACCGAGATGGAGTTTGGTGTTGCTGCAGGCGTCACTTATTGGCGGGTTAAGTGTGTGCTAACACTTGACAGTGAAGCACTACACTATTCCCTGAAAAAATTAGAAAGTGCGCACAGCCACCGAGATGGAGTTTGGTGTTGCTGCAGGCGTCACTTACTGGCGGGTTAAGTGTGTGCTAACACCTGACAGTAAAGCACCACACTATTCCCTGAAAAAATTAGAAAGTGCGCACAGCCACCGAGATGGAGTTTGGTGTTGCTGTAGGCGTCACTTACTGGCGGGTTAAGTGTGTGCTAACACTTGGCAGTGAAGCACTACACTATTCCCTGAAAAAATTAGAAAGTGCGCACAGCCACCGAGATGGAGTTTGGTGTTGCTGCAGGCGTCACTTACTGGCGGGTTAAGTGTGTGCTAACACTTGGCAGTGAAGCAGCACACTATTCCCTGAAAAAATTAGAAAGTGCGCACAGCCACCGAGATGGAGTTTGGTGTTGCTGCAGGCGTCACTTACTGGCGGGTTAAGTGTGTGCTAACACTTGACAGTGAAGCACCACACTATTCCCTGAAAAAATTAGAAAGTGCGCACAGCCACCGAGATGGAGTTTGGTGTTGCTGTAGGCATCACTTACTGGCGGGTTAAGTGTGTGCTAACACTTGGCAGTGAAGCACTACACTATTCCCTGAAAAAATTAGAAAGTGCGCACAGCCACCGAGATGGAGTTTGGTGTTGCTGCAGGCGTCACTTACTGGCGGGTTAAGTGTGTGCTAACACTTGACAGTGAAGCACCACACTATTCCCTGAAAAAATTAGAAAGTGCGCACAGCCACCGAGATGGAGTTTGGTGTTGCTGTAGGCGTCACTTACTGGCGGGTTAAGTGTGTGCTAACACTTGGCAGTGAAGCACTACACTATTCCCTGAAAAAATTAGAAAGTGCGCACAGCCACCGAGATGGATTTTGGTGTTGCTGCAGGCGTCACTTACTGGCGGGTTAAGTGTGTGCTAACACTTGACAGTGAAGCACCACACTATTCCCTGAAAAAATTAGAAAGTGCGCACAGCCACCGAGATGGAGTTTGGTGTTGCTGTAGGCGTCATTACTGGCGGGTTAAGTGTGTGCTAACACTTGGCAGTGAAGCAGCACACTAGTCCCTTAAAAAATTAGAAAGTGCGCACAGCCACCGAGATGGAGTTTGGTGTTGCTGCAGGCGTCACTTACTGGCGGGTTATGTGTGTGCTAACACTTGGCAGTGAAGCAGCACACTATTCCCTGAAAAAATTAGAAAGTGCGCACAGCCACCGAGATGGAGTTTGGTGTTGCTGCAGGCGTCACTTACTGGCGGGTTAAGTGTGTGCTAACACTTGACAGTGAAGCACCACACTATTCCCTGAAAAAATTAGAAAGTGCGCACAGCCACCGAGATGGAGTTTGGTGTTGCTGTAGGCGTCACTTACTGGCGGGTTAAGTGTGTGCTAACACTTGGCAGTGAAGCACTACACTATTCCCTGAAAAAATTAGAAAGTGCGCACAGCCACCGAGATGGATTTTGGTGTTGCTGCAGGCGTCACTTACTGGCGGGTTAAGTGTGTGCTAACACTTGACAGTGAGGCACCACACTATTCCCTGAAAAAATTAGAAAGTGCGCACAGCCACCGAGATGGAGTTTGGTGTTGCTGTAGGCGTCACTTACTGGCGGGTTAAGTGTGTGCTAACACTTGGCAGTGAAGCAGCACACTAGTCCCTTAAAAAATTAGAAAGTGCGCACAGCCACCGAGATGGAGTTTGGTGTTGCTGCAGGCGTCACTTACTGGCGGGTTAAGTGTGTGCTAACACTTGGCAGTGAAGCACCACACTATTCCCTGAAAAAATTAGAAAGTGCGCACAGCCACCGAGATGGAGTTTGGTGTTGCTGTAGGCGTCACTTACTGGCGGGTTAAGTGTGTGCTAACACTTGGCAGTGAAGCACTACACTATTCCCTGAAAAAATTAGAAAGTGCGCACAGGCACCGAGATGGATTTTGGTGTTGCTGCAGGCGTCACTTACTGGCGGGTTAAGTGTGTGCTAACACTTGACAGTGAAGCACCACACTATTCCCTGAAAAAATTAGAAAGTGCGCACAGCCACCGAGATGGAGTTTGGTGTTGCTGTAGGCGTCACTTACTGGCGGGTTAAGTGTGTGCTAACACTTGGCAGTGAAGCAGCACACTAGTCCCTTAAAAAATTAGAAAGTGCGCACAGCCACCGAGATGGAGTTTGGTGTTGCTGCAGGCGTCACTTACTGGCGGGTTAAGTGTGTGCTAACAATTGGCAGTGAAGCACCACACTATTCCCTGAAAAAATTAGAAAGTGCGCACAGCCACCGAGATGGAGTTTGGTGTTGCTGTAGGCGTCACTTACTGGCGGGTTAAGTGTGTGCTAACACTTGGCAGTGAAGCAGCACACTAGTCCCTTAAAAAATTAGAAAGTGCGCACAGCCACCGAGATGGAGTTTGGTGTTGCTGCAGGCGTCACTTACTGGCGGGTTAAGTGTGTGTTAACACTTGGCAGTGAAGCAGCACACTATTCCCTGAAAAAAATTATTAAGTGCGCACAATTAGTCGCAGAAGTAGGTGGCGTACGTGCTATTTGCAGCTAGGAGAGCAGCAACGCACTGTTCTGCCACAGACAAAATAACGCTGAAGGGGTTTTTAGGACCCAAAATCTATCAGCTGGCAAAAAATTGTAAATAGTACCTCAGCTAAGCCTCTCACTTCAGCTATTAGAACAGCTGAGTGAGTAAGCAAAGCTATGAGGTCGCTCCTGTGAACACTGTAAAGGCTGCAGCTCCCTGCTTCCCTGCCTGCCTACAGTTTCACAGTACACAGTACTCCTCTGTCCTCCTGCTAGCTCTCACAAGAGCTGTTTGGGGTTAATATAAGGAATCTTGAAGTTCCCTACACTCACTGACAATCCCTATGATCTGCTCCAGAATCTACCTCACCCTGTTCTAGCTCAGATCTTCAGAGAAATGTGCTCAAAATGGCGGTGGCAAGGCTTATATACAGCCTTGCCTGTCATCGATGACATAGCCATCACGATGGACAGAAGCCAATCATAGTAATGCCACAAGAAGAGGGCTGTGGCATTACTGAATAAGATTGGCTAACATGCTTGTCCATCTTCACAAGTTTGTCTGACCTAACACGCTAGGCTGTCTCGGAAGATTTGTCGGAACATAACAGATTCTGTATTCGCGAGTCCCGAATACAGAATACAGGACTCGGATTCGTAGACTCGCTAGGATTCGCTAGGAATCGCTACGACTCGCTCGGAATCGCTACTTACAGCGGGTATCTGTGAAGCGGTGCCATTCTCTAAACAATTTGGGGGAGATTCAAGCTACATAACGATGTGATATAGCGAGTCTCGCTAGTAAAACTAGGATTCCCATTTACTTGCATTGGACTCGCTACTTTGCGAGTCCTCGCTGGGAAACTCGCCGAGTAGCGAGTCCTGCGAGTCCCTTACTACTCGCCGAGTAACGAGTCCTAGCAAGTAGATTCGCCCATCACTACTTACCAGGTGATAGATTGATTCTTAGGATAATGAAAGCCACTCAATGCCCACCAAAACAATGGCGCCAACAGGAAGTCAGTGCAGCTGCAGCAGGAAGGGAAATGGAACTATGACACCACACACTTGGCGCCAGTCCGAGCCACAAAACAGCTCATGGTGAGCCGCCAGTCAAAGCTGCACCACAGCTTGGAATCACAACCACTGAGCAGGAAAAGCAGGGCCAGGAGGAGGGAAAAAGACATCACAACTATGGCAAGGGACAAAGTAAAAACAGTTGATGTCAGGGAGGCTCCACCCTTTATGATGGGGAAAGCAGGAGGGAGGGATCTGCAATACTGATTAAAAGTTAAGTTTTGTATCGCTGGCGCACAGGGGCATGGTAACCCATATTGTGCTGCTGTGGACGAAGGGGAATATTCCTATGTAGTAGTATAAAATATATTATTTTTACAACTTCATGCACATTTACAATAAAAATCAAAATAAAGAAACTTCAATGCATTTTACAGCTCCCATTTTACCAGTGCACTTGTATAACTTTTATGCGCCTTTTACACCTTTTAATATAAATTATTTTACAATGATTTTTAAAATAGTGGATTTTATATGTTTTAACATAATATGAAAGCGGTCCCTGACTGAAGTATTTTTACAATGGAGCAGATGGCTGATAAACTATGTAGATGAGATGAAGAAGAACAGGAGCAATAAATGCCTGTACCTTTTGTGCTGATATTATTGTCATTACTGTTAATGCAGGTAAGCTTTTTAATTGTAATATAAAGTATGGTAAAACTGATCCTAATAAATGCAAAGTCACAGCCTGGAGAAAATGAGAGTTTAGTGCTTTCAGACTATGATAAGATGTCATCTTTGTATGCACTGCAACTATTCTATGTCCTATGTGACTGTCCAACAGTCTGTACTGATGATTATCTCAGAATTGCAAATTCCCTATATAGAATAATAAATGATAAAAATCTAGCTGCATTCAACATAACCTGTCCACGGGATAGTTGCTGAGGTATTTGAATAGAGCATTGGTAATAAGTAGAGATGAGCAAACCTGTGGAAGTGCGGGTTCTAGGGGTTCTGCCAGACTTTATAGAAAGTTCTATTCTGGATCCAAACTTTACCCGAACCTCAAAGGAAGTCACTGATTGGGCAGTTTGGCTCCCCGCCCATATATAGCCATCCATAAGCAAAACACTTCCAGAAGAGGAAGGTTGGGGTGTTGTCATTTTCTTTTTATTGTACACACTACATCCTATAACGCTGATTTTTTTCCCCAGTTCGAGCTATCAAATACTGCGAGTGGCTCGCACTGGGCAGAGCAATGAGTGCACCCAAGCACAGCGATGCTCACTCCAGTGGATTGAGTACATAAAGCACCTGAACTCCAAACCTGAACACTGAAAATGTTTGTAAAGTCTATGTTCGGTACCGACACTGAATTTCGAGTTCAGTTTGCTCATCCTTAGCAATTAGAGATGAGTGAACTGGATTTTAAAGATTGGTGTTTAGATCTAATAGAGCTCCAATACAAAGAAGTATATAATTTATTTGCTCAGTTTAGCTAAGACTGCTGATCTCAAGTCAGGAATTTTGACTTGATAACATTTTCAAAAATGCAAAATATCAGAGTCAACAAGTTGTCTCATCACAAGATCTATCAGTGAAGTGGCTCATATGCTTTGTGATACTGAGATCACATCAATACAAGCACTGTCTGATGCATATTACACAAGAGTGGAAGAGTGGCCTGATAAAAGGTGAGGAAGTCTTGACTGCAATATTCTCACAAGGAGTGGCGGCTCCAGTTTGCTAAAAAGTCTAAAAAGTGGACAGCATAAGATTGAAAATTGGTGATTTGGTGCAAGGAGGCAAAAGTCTAATGACTAGGCTCTTATGGGTGCAAATGGGTCTGGACGAAAGAAGGGAAAAAATAATAATAATGGATTAAGAAATTTAAGGAAGTTTGGGGCGAGGAAGCCTAATGATATGGGGTTGCTTCACAGCCAAACACATTAGACACTTGACCAGGATTAATGGTGGTCTCATTGCTGAGCAATATGAGTATCCTAGAAGATGAGTTACTTCATACACTTGAGTATACAGTCAAGCATGACATAGTGTTTCAGCAGGATAACTACATCAAGCATATATCAAGGTTAGCTAAGAAATGATTCAATAGTAATGAAGCAGAGAAGATGGATTTGCCCCTACAGTCCTTAAATTAAACCAATTGAACACTTGGAGTAGAGTTGATGAAAAAGCTGTAAACATGCCCAAATGAGTCGACCAATATGAACCAACATTGAGAATGTGTAGAAGAGACCTTGGATCATATTTGGCCCAGATATGCTTGAATCTGTTCGAGAGCATGTCCAGAAGGATTTGGGCTGTGCTGAAAGCCAAAAATGGATTTACAAAATACTGTATATAATCGAGTATAAGCCAACCAGAATTTAAGCTGAGGCACCTAATTTTACCACAAACAACTAGGAAAACATTGATTTGAGTATAAGCCTTGTGTGGGAAATGCAGATGCACCCATTACTGGTATATAGCCCTGACATCCTGGTATATCATCCCCCATCCTAGTATATCATCTCCCAGCCTGGTATATCATCCCTAAGCCCCCCATCCTAATATATCATCCACCTTCCTGGTCAATAGCCCCTCCGTCCTGGAAATCTCAGACTGGCAGAATGAATACATACACTGATGATCAAAATTAGAGAACAATGTATGATCACTTAATTTTTTTTAAACAGAATGTAATGTACATTGATCAACATTTGAAGGTTTGTGTGTAAGGGGTACACCACTTTACTAGGACAGTGCCTTTCTAAATATTCAAAGTTTATCAACTTAACCATTATTTTACACAAAATATGATGATCATAATTAGAGAACAGCAATGACTGTAGCACAGAGAAAGATTAAAATGAAATTTTGCGAAGGTTACAACAATCACCAATTAGTAGGAAGTGTACAGGCCTTTAATGTTGTAATTTTTATATTTACTGGGTTAGTGAGGGGGTAACTAATAGACTACTCTCCATTACTAACACCAGCGCTTGATGCCAGCTGGCATTACGCAGCTGACATCAGCTCCATAAAACATTACTCTGATTGCCACCACACCAGAGCAATTTACAAGAGCCAGGGTGAAATGCTAGATTTAGCTAATCTAATGTAATGTGCCACTTCTGGGGTAGCTGCAGGTCGGTATTTTTAGGGTGGGGAGTGCCAAAATATGGTGGGTCTTCCCAGTCTGGTAATGCCAGTCACTGCTGACTGCTTTTACCTTGGCTGGTTATCAAAAATGGAGGATGCTATGTAATTTTTTTCCATATACTTATTTATTTATTTGATAAATAGATATACATTTTTTATAGCTATGTATTTATTCATCTATTATCTATCTGTCTGTCTATCTATCATCTTTCTTTGCACAGCCTTAACACATAAACAAACATTCCTTTCAGTGAAATACTTTTTGTTCTGGTATGTGTGCTGTCTGTGTGACATCTATGGTAAACACATATATACAGATGGCACACGGATAGAATACGAATGACATATACACACACATGGATGGCCACTTGGATGGTCAAAAATGGAATGTGCCACATGTTTTTTTCAACGAATGTGTGAGGGGGCTTGTAAATGTAATGTATAGATTAGGCAACTGACAATAATAGATCCAAGCTTGGACCTGAGCAGTGTTAGTATGATTATGTCCACAATATTACATTTGGGAGGACCCATTTTGTGCCAAAGTAAATAATTGTTAATCCTTTAAAGCAAATGTGACACCCTCCAGGGCCGTAAGACACTCGGGACCGGGATGGTCCGTTCATTGGGGGATCACGGTGGCGGTGACCTGGATCCATGACCCTGGGAGTGCAGTTAAAAGGGATATTTACAGGGGATATTCATGACACCACCTGTGGTGTTCAGCCAGGGATGGCCAATGCTGCAGATTAATTTAGAGAATGCAAGCCGAAGCCTGCGCAGTTCTGCCATTGGCAGAGAATTTCACGCATGCGCAATGTCAGTCTTAAGGGACAAAGGTGGCGGTACCGCTCACATGATGTGCGGATGAATCAGAATACAGGAACTGCTGTTAATATGCCTGGAAAGAAAAATATAGAAGAAAATTGGTACACCAGTTATTAAAGTATGCATCTTGAGCTTATTAACTATGGGATCTACAAAGTATATCATTCCATGCAAAATGATCTTCTTAAAGTTACAGGACCTTAATATTTGTATTATAGACAAACAAGTAAACATTCTCAATATAACAGTCTCCTATTAGAGTATAATTATGGGAATGGGTCATAGTGGTATACACTAAAAAGATAATGACTTCATAACATCCATAAATCTTTTAACCATTCATAATCTCTCTAAAGAAATATATACATCAGTAGATAACCTCGTATTCCCTATTTAGGCCATACGGTTCTAGAGTCTGCAGCTGGTGTATCCAATATGCCTCACGCTCTTTTAGCTTACGCAGCCGATCACTGCCATGATGAGGGAACATGATCTTTAATCTGAAATCTCAACTGGGAGATATTATGCCGCTTAGTAATAAAATTAAAAGGGATCAGCAGTAAAGTGTTTTGGCACCTTATAGTAGACTTATGCTTACTAATGCGGTCTCGGATATGCTGGGTGGTTTCTCCAACATATCAGTGACCGCAAGGACAATCAAATATACCACAATTGTCGAACTAATCCTGTATGGAATTCAATTTACCCGTTCTTGGATGTGAAAAATGACTTCCTTTCATCATGTGGGAGCACTGAAGGAATCCCAAGCAAGGAGAATTACCAAGCTTGGGGGTGCTCAAGGATACTTTTAGGTTTTGCACTACCCAAGTCGGCTTTCACCAACTGGTCTTTGAGATTATTAGATCGTTTGTAGCAAAATAATGGAAAAGTGGAAAACTCACTAATGGTAGGGTAAGATTTAGTTAATGTGGGACAATGTTCCCTGATGATTTTTTTAAAATAGAAATTGGAACAGATGGTAAGTACTGACAAATGCCACTTGTGGAGTAGTCCTGAGTCGTTTTGGTCTATCTAATGTCTGTGGTTCGGCAAGTCTTTGAGGGTAGCCATGAGTCATAAATTTATTCATCATTTCTTTGTGTCTTACTGACCTCACTTTGGGATCTGAGACTATACGCTGAATTCTTTTGTGTTGTGAAAGAGCCAAAGAATTTTTAATATGTGGTGGATGACAACTGGTAAAGTGTAAAAGACTATTTCTGTCCGTGGGCTTTATATACAAATCCACGTCAAGTTGTCCACGATCATTGACCCCAATGAGAGTGTGGCACCCCAGGGGTTAATGTGCCACAGTAACACCACAAAGGGTTAACTCCCCACACAACTCACAGCACTACACTAGCGCCTCCAGGCCAGAAGGGGGAGCTAAAGCTGCTTCCCTATATATTCTGGTTTGGAGAGGAAGTGGGGAAGAGCAAAGTGGTGGGAGGAGCTAATGCTATTTACCTCAGAGTGGCAGTGACAGTTAATCAGTTGGAGTTAGTTCAGTTCCTGGGAGGACTAAGGAAGAAAGACTTGTGGTGTAAAGGGGCTGCCATAGGCCTCTCCACAGCCTGCTATCCACTTCCAGGCCTTGCCAGGGTCTGAGGAAAGGAGTTAGAGAAACAGGAGAACACATCTGGGAGACTGAGTTACCTCATAACTCACCCTGGAGGAGCACAAGACCGGATACTGGATCCGAAACTGTGACTGACACACGCAGCACAGTAAACGCCGGACTAGTGGAGGTTAAATATCTACACTGTACCTCAGCGAAGCAACACGGCGGGGTCAGAAATACAGAGGAAAGACTGAAGTTGCCTAGCAAAGGGGGTACCTGTGAGGAGAGACAGGCCAGCAGCCTAGCTGAAGCGGCAGCAGGGCCACACACTGCGCAGGAGAGGGAAGCTGAGGACCCGGACAGGGTGAGAGCAACCCGGCCCCGGTACAGACTCCGTGGACAGTACTCTGCTAATAACATCATCTGCAGTAAAGACTTGGAAAACTTCAAAACCGTGAGTTTGTGTGATCCTTGTGCTCAAATCCTGAGTTCCCTCACAAGCAGCTATCATCTCTACTACCGTGTTTCCCCGAAAGTAAGACAGGGTCTTACATTCTTTTTGTGGCCAAAAGTGGGCCCCTGTCTTACTTTCGGGGGGGACCTTACATTGGAGGCCCCACCATCCATCCATCCACACACTGCAGCCATCCATCCACACATTCCCACACATACAGACACATGCATACACATATATACACACCATACACACCACACACACAGTAACACACACACATAGCAGCGCTTCTTACCGGGTCCGGTGTGGGGTCCCCGATGGTCCTGTGCCGTCCTCTGTGCTCTGGTCCGGTCCCCGAGATGATCCGCTGCCGTCCGCCGTGTTCCGGTGCTGTTTTTTGCACCGGTATTGCCGGTCCTACGCTCCATGGTCCCTGCTCTTCCTGAGTTCAGGCCGCAGCTCTGCCCAGGTCATAGTGTGGGCCAATCAGCATAGCGGCGCTCAGAAGCAAGCGTCATCGGGCGCTTGCCTCTGACGTCAGCGCCGCTATGCTGATTGGCCCACACTATGACCTGGGCGGAGCTGCGGCCTGAACTCCGGAAGAGCAGGGACCATGGAGCCTAGGATCGGCAATACCGGTGCAAAACGGCACCGGAACATGGCGGACGGCAGCGGATCATCTCGGGGACCGGACCGGAGCACAGAGGACGGCACAGGACCATCGGGGACCCCACACCGGACCCGGTAAGAAGCGGTGCTATGTGTGTGTGTGACAGTGTGTGTGGTGTGTATATATGTGTATGCTTGTGTCTGTATGTGTGTATGTATGTATGTATGTACACCCCCCCGTATTTCCCTGATAGTAAGACCCCCCCTCCCCCCTACCCTGCCTTACATTCGGGGGGGGTCTTACATTAGCAGATCCCCTGTCCCCCCCACCCTGTCTTACTTTCGGGGGGTCTTACTATCGGGGAAACACGGTACTACCCATATCCTGCAATATCCATAGCACCATCTATAGACTGTTACTATCTCTGCCCTGGGGAACCAAGCTCTACATGCGGAGAGCCATTTCATCCCCAGCTGCTAAACATCATTCCCAGAGGTTCTGCAGCAGCGGTGGTCACCTTGACCCCAACCCGTGGGTGGCGTCAAACTCCTCTGTAAATATTCCCCCATTTACTTGCGGAACCTGGGACATGGTCCAGACCAAGACCGCCGTGATATCCCCAGCAGTACCCCGGTCCGGTACCGAGTAGTGCGTCCCAGCGGGCTCCACAAGAGTATCTAGAAAGTTGATTTTTTTCTGTGTTATGGTTAATAGTGAATGTTAGATTGGGCAGTAAGCTATTAATGTAATTGAAAAACTCCATTAGGTCTGGTAATGGGCCCATCCAAATAACAAAAATGTTGTCAATAAATCGTTTCCAAACCAAACATTTGGACAACACTGTAGGATGATTTATGAATTTATGTTCAAAGAACGCAATGAAAATATTGGCGTAGGGGGGCGCCACGTTGAACCCCATGGCCGTCCCCCTACATTGCAGGAAAAATTGATCTTGGAACATGAAAAAATTATTCCGTAAAACAATTTCCAAAAAATCAAAGCAGAATTGTTTTTGTTGAATACTGAACTCTGTGTACTCATCCAAAAACCCCTTGGTGGCCTCCAGACCCTGTTCTTGATTTATAGAAGTATGTAAGTTATTCACGTCTAGAGTTACAAGGATACTATCAGTAGGGATTGGGCCTAATTGTCAGACCACTGAAAGGAAATCAGAGGTATCTTTGATGTCAGAAGGAATTCTAGGTATAAGGGGTGTCAGGATTCTGTTCAATGTAATGGCTACTGGTGATAATAAAGAATCCGTGGAAGCCACAATGGGGCGTCCAGGAGGCTGCGTTAAGTGTTTGTGAATTTTGGGGAGCACGTAACAAACGGGTATAATAGGATTTTCTGCTATAAGATATGCCGCTAGTTTCTTATCTACTATGTTATGTTGTAAATATAGCTCAACTTTCTCTTTTATGAGATTTTTAATTGTTTGAGAAGGATCCCTAAAAATGGGTGTATAAGTATTAACATCATTTAATTGACGCTTAATCTCATTTATATAAAAACTGCGATCCATAATTACGATAGCTCCCCCTTATCGGCGGGCTTGGTTATAATTTGTTTGTTATCTTGTAAATGTCTAATAGCATGTGCCTCACTGGCTGATAAGTTATTTCTAGAATACAAGTCACCCCTGTCAACCTTTTGTAACAGTTTATGAATATCTGCAGACACCAAATCCACGTAGGCCTCAACGCCATGTTGGTTCCTAGGTGGAATGAAAGAACTAAGCAGATTAAGGTTGCAGGGGCAAATGGTAGTGCAGCTGGGATGGTATCGCTCCCCACAGGTGGAGCAGGGCCCCAGGTAGATGACACAGTCTATTGCAGGGACGGAGCTCTGGCGATGTAGAGGGTCGCAGGGCGTGAAAGGAGTAGGCACACACAGTTTGTGAAGTTCTTTGCCTTTTATTTGCTGATCGGGCAAGGATACCCAGCCAGGTGCTGTGCTCCTCCAAAGTGCAGCCAGGTTAGCTCCCAGGAAGATCAGGATCACTCTGCCGAGACACCTTTCATGGGCATTCCCAGGTTGCTCTCTCCCTGCGCTGGATTCTCTGCTCGCCTGCCTTGTGCCTTTGTGAGCAGGGACCCAGGCTGATGGCTGTGGGCCTTGTCGGGTGACTGCAGCGGCACGTCCCCTGACCCTAGTTCTATCCACCGTCCTGCGGATTATCCACAGTTTGTGGCCACTGCTCCTGCAGACACAGTGGCCTCTGTTTTCCTCAAACCAGATCAGGGCCGGTGCCCTCTAGCAACCAGTCCCTCCGACTCGGGTTGAGACTGAATTCGGGGCACATGGATGGATCCATCACTCCCATGTCCCCTAGGACTCTCTCAGTCCTGCATCCGCTCCGGAAGCTCTCCTCCTCTCTCCTCCTCTCTCTTCTACTCTAACATTTTGCTAACCCCTCCTCCTTACCAAAAGATGGGGTCCTCCCTAATCAGGGTCAGCCCGAGTCCCCTAACCCAGAATTGGGATAGTGGTGTACGCAAACTCTGTGTCTCCAGTTTCCAACCCCTCTCACCTGGGAACAGTAAACCCACTCCTGTGGAGTAGGTGCAGAATCACTGTGGCGACCAGTCCGGAGGAGGGCCACACTAAAGCTTGGACATTTATTTTAATGTTTAGGTAAAATTAATTGTCGTCAAATGTGGACAACAAAATTTGACTATAATGCGCTGTTATGAATTTAAATTATACTGAATCCAATGTATCTAGTTGTTTTATACTCATGCATTATGAATTAAACATTTTACACTGATGAATAAGCTTCTTTCCTTTTCTTGATATAAAAGTTTTGCATGGCTAAAACACTACAAGGCCTAATCTATTGTTTTAAGAAATGTGGTAGCATTTTGGGGGGTTTGTTTTGTAAATTCTCTTAGTGCTTAGGCTCATTAAAAGTAAATATATATGAACAAGTTGCTAAGGTTAGATAAGACAGTAGTTTAAGTAGAGAGAAGATGGGTATTTGACAAACAAAGACATCTTGCAGGAATACAGGGGAGATACAAGCTGCGATATAAGATGGAGTAGAGTTAAGAATTAATGGCCTTGATGTTAAGGAGGATTTAGAGTAGGCTTTAATGCATTTTGCTCTTTACTAGGAATGTACTGTTTGAAGGTTCACGAATGAACTTATGAATTTCGTCTTTGTTTTCAGGTCAATTACTGCAGTATGTATCTACATTTTATATTGAATGTCAAATAACAAAGTAAAGCTGTTAAAAGTTGTTAATAGGGGTTGCATTTCACAAATGTCTTTCCTATTTTATAACATTGTACAATAAAATGTGTAATGAGGACCTTTCACCGTTTGGTGCACATTAAACTGGCCACAGCATGGAAAACTGACGGCAGAGCTGAATAAAACTTAGTTTTATTTTTCAAGTTTTCCTGTTCTGGTTGAAGTGGTCATTACTAGACATTTCTCTCTTGGGGTGACTACTACTCCTTCTCCCACTTGAGGTTGAACAGACAAAATACCAACATCATGCAGAGGAGAAAAGTACACGCCTGCCTCTCTTTACTGATGTCTGCAATTGCTTTGTATAGTTACAACAGAGCTGAGATATGAATAATTACAAACTGTTCCATATCTCATTTCATGTCAGTCAGTGTGGGAGTAGGATCAGAGTTGACAGCATTCAGATGAGTTTTGAAAGGGTTAATAATAGTACATAGCTCAATTTAGCTGTATCTCTAGACGATAGTTACAGTTATGTATCATTACAAACCCTAAGGCTGTGTGCTCATGGTCCAGAGGCACTGTGTCTTAGATGCATCAATTCTGGAACTGAGAGAACCCACGGGTGCCCTTAAGGAGACCGCAGCCACTCTGTACTCAAGATCTGCAGTGGGTGAATGGCAGCTTCTCCCTGTGTGCAGCCGATGGTGATCTCTTCAGACTCCGAAGCAAGAAATTAACATGCTGCGAAGAGGTTGAAGTCTGGAAACTTGGAACGCAGCATAGTGAGCATGGGATTTCTCCAAATCCCGTCCACTATGTTTGTTCTGTACCATACAGCGTTTGGATGCAGTGGCAAGACGCTGCATATAAAATGCTGCCAGTATGAATGTTGAGTATGCACCCTTACTGATCTCATCAAATATTGCTGTTAGCTCTCAACATCCCTACATTACCTACTTTGAGAGGTGACCTGGAAGGGTTTGTAATGACACATAACACAGATGTGCTCTGTCTACACAGTGTTTTCAAGGATCAGTGAGAAGAGAAGGTATCTTTTTGTCTCCCCTGCATAACACCTCTTGCATCATCATGGTCATCTTCATGCAAGTATATTTAACAAAATTGGAAAAAAACTTGTTTCGCCGTTTTATGCTTTTATTTTGCTTTCTTTTAAAAAATCCGGTGTGGGTCAGTGTTTACAAGTGATTTGTGATACTTAACACCATTAACAACCCTCCCCCCAGAAAATAGAAAGATAAAAGGTTCCACTTATTTTAGGTTAATATGTGGGGTGATGTCATGCAGTACCTATTCCTCCTTCTTTCGTGTTATATTGGAGTTATTGCCTCAGATGTTGATGGACACAATATGTCTCCCAAAACGACCTGACGCAGTCTCCCTCAGTATGTTTAAGTATGTAGACTCTCACTTTGCCTAATACCGTCAGATAGTCTGCTCACACACCCACCGTCATAAGTCCTAAAATAGTGGTACAGTATGATATACATAGTTCATGATCCATCAATGTGGTATAATCCCGCCCTACGCGTTTCGTCTCTGTTGTTCAACCAGAGACTCATCAGGGGCACTTTTGTTTGGATCTTTTTCTATATCATATATAATGCAGTTCGTCTCGATATGGTAACCCTTGTCGGTAGTACTGGATAGACCGCCTTTATCTATTGATCCTCATCTGGGCAGTGACTGTCAGGATTCGTTTGTAGGAAAGGTCCATTTCATCTGAAAAGTGTATATATTATATTATATTATGTGTCAAATTAGACATCATTAATTAGAAGATATGTAAAGATATGTAAACCCCTATTTACCCACTATGAGTGGGCTAACTTTACTATTACAGCACCCAGTGTGTCATTAGGGTATTTTCGCTATATTGTAGCATTTAAAGACCCACCATGCAAGGGAATATAAATATGCCCCCAGAGATAAATCTCTGGAAACACCCGTTTGAACTACAATAAAAATTATAACCTAAAATTTTCCAGCTAATATCTCTGCAACAGAGAGGAGAAATACAAAAAAGTAGGTCTTTGGATCTCCCCTCTTTGCCTCTTTTGTCTGGGATGCTTTCCCTACTTCTGTGTTAGACTCCCTGACACCTGCTCTTCAGCATCATATCTGATATCTGGAAGAAGCCAAGTATTACATCTTTAACTATCTGACAGACACTGACAATTAAAGGCAACCTGTGACCATTTTTTTTGCTACACAAAGACGCGAGTTTCATCTTGGCTTCTTTGGGGGCTGTCAAAAACTGTATATGTCTCATGAAGTTATAGAGAATAGTCACAGGTGGTGAGAATTCGGCAGTCATCCGTCTGCACTGCAAGTGCACAAGAGAATTATCTGAGAGATAACGGAGTAGAATAGAGTGGACCAAGAGTTCTAGTAGTTTAGAAATGAAGGAGAGATTACAGACAGGTCTGTAGTTAGCAGGAGAGTTCTGGTCCAGGGATGTTTTTTTTAACTGATGGGTATATGATGGTGTGTTTAAATGAGGAGAGAAAGATGCCAGATGAGAGAAAGTTTAAATATTTTAGTTAGGAGAGTGGTGACAACCAGGAAAGGGGACTGAAGGGATGTGAGGGAATAGGGTCAGTGAGGTAGATAGTAAGGTGAGAATATTATTATTATTATTATTTATTTATATAGCGCCATTGGTTCCATGGCGCTTTACATAAGAAGTGGGGGTAACAAGAACAGGTGCAGAACATATGAACAGTCAAGGCTTGCTGATACACGACGGGAGAGGACCTTGTCCACGAGGGTGTGAGGAGTCTGTAAACGTCTTCTTTGACCAGTTCAAAAACAGAAAATAAGCTAGATGAAGTGTGAGAGGGAAGAAACTCCATGATATTGAGAGAAAAATTTCTGTCAGATATGGTAATTTTTTTTCCTTTGAAATAATTGGCCAGTTTGTCAGCATGGAGGTTGGTGGTTTTCCTGCATTAATGTTTCAAAGAGTTGTTTAGGATTGTTGTATGGTGAGGTGTAGAGGGTGGTAAAGTAGGCTTGCTTGGATAGGTGTAGGGCAGAGTTATATGCTTTAATCATAAACCTATAAGGCATGAAATCTTCATCAAATGGGAATATCTCCACAGACGTTTGACACACCGGTACCGGTGCTGAAGAAGATATGTGTGCAACATGTGCCAGTACTGCCGCCATCTGTACTGTATTTTTCAATGTCTGGCAATGTTATGTTATATTGTTTCAGAGCAGTGTTAGTACATTAAAGGGAGGAGACTGGGGCCAATGATGACTACAATTTTTTTTAAGTCTCTTGTTATTAATAACACAAATTCTCCTGTAAGTGTGGTAAGTAGGAGTGTCCTGAGAATCCTGACAGTTCTTGACAGAGACTGAAAGAAATCTGTGGTCAGAGAGAGAAAGAGAGAAATTAGTAAAATCATGCACTGAGCAGAGCTGGGATAAAATCAGATCCAGTATAAAGAGAGAAAGTTAGAGCTAAAGATGAGCAGCATGTAGGAAGAGCAGATCATTGAAAGGGATGTTTCAATCTCCCATGATGAGAGTGAAAATTTCCAGGATAGAAAGTGTGAAAGCCAGGTGGCTAAGTGATTGAGGAACTGATGGTAGTGGCCCAGAGGGCGATATACAGCTGCCATCCACAGGGAGAAGGGTCTAAAAAGTCTGACAATGTGGACCTAAAAAGAAGAGAAAATGCAGTGCTGTGCAAATTAATTGGGACAAAGCATTTTTTTAAGTAAAATCGTAAGTTGGGGTTACCAGTCAGTGATTCAATCCAGTTTTAACTGCTTTAAACAGGTGTGAGTGTACAACCTTGAGTAACAAAATGTAGTTTGACTGGTTTTAGTCAGAAAATAACAGCTAGCTGCCCCCTCAGCTTTAGTTGAGAGCTTGTTTCTGTGAGGAGTTGTTTAATGTACTTTTTTGTGCCTGTAAAAATGGATATTACTCCATGGAAGAGGTCTAAAATTATTTACTCTTAATGAACATACAAGTCTGTAAGAGAAATCGCTTCCACCGTTGGTATTGGAAAATCTACTGTTTCAAGAATAATTTGCACACACAATCAAACTGCAGGAATATGTAGAGAGTTTCTGACACATTCAGACCTCGCAAGAGGACCTTGGCTTTCCTAAAATGGGGGGAATCCACAATTCAGCAGTGCATACAGTAGACTACCTGCATAAATAATGATTGACCTGCTTGTATGGGAATTATAATTAGTAGATTCCTCATTTGCCCCATTTGAAGACTGATTCTTTTTCAGTAGGAATTTTAACAGCTAGTTATAAAAAACAAATCTACAGATCTCACAAAGGTTACCTTGACTCAGAAAACAAAGTACTGAGATATTACGGCACAAAAATGTGTAATTCTCTAACTTGTGATTGGTGATTAGCTTATAGAATATTAGGTTATCTTAATCCTCTAAAGTGAAATAACCTTCTATAGCAAGCTATCAAGATGGTGCATTGTCAGTCATGATAACCTTTGCCATGACTGTAGGGAAAATTCATGGATGATTTAAGTCACCTAGGTCCCCAAAGTGATGGAGGCCCTGGGGCAAGTAATTTGCTTGTACTTCAACCTCACTCTTACTTGAAAGTTTTGCAGTTTGGATAAAGGAGTCTATAACATTTGACCAATACTTACTTAAATATAAGTAAGTTTAAGAACTGTATGATTGCACCTAAATCAGCTGATGTCTTCCTAAAACCACTAAACTACTGAATGTATTTTTTTTTTTTTAAAGCAAAAATCAGGGCCCATCTTTAGTATCAATTAATGTACAGATGCACAAATGCTGTGTGGCAAATATTCAAACTAATACACACATAATTGGTCAGCACACTGAATGAATACATGAACTCCAATATTGTTGTAAATGTTAAAAATATAAGATATTCAATGAATGCTTTTGACCAAAAAGTGCAAAAGCCATCCATCCTTCTTTGTGCAGATATTGAGGGAGTGGCCCCTCCAGGGGTTGGCATCTTAAGGTGATGTGCAAATGTTGGGTATTTGGTTTGTTTTTTACCTCCAGGATTTGTAAGTCAAAACCCAGGAGTGGGTGATAAATACAGAAGTGATAATGTGTTTCTATTACACTATTTCTCTGATTGTTCCACTCTTGGTTTTGGTTTACACATACAGAGCTAAAACACTTACCACTTATTCAAGGTGTGCACTATCCACCCATCTCTCCTAAATAAGGTTTTCATCACAAGCTACACCTGGTTTACATTCACTTCCCTAATTTAGAAGAGTTCTGGCTTGGCACATAAGGAGGAAGAACTTTTGTGTTTTTACTCATAGATTTCGAAATACAATCCATGGTCACGTAATGGGCGACCTGCAGAGTAAATAGCGTGCAAGACTCATGGGAACATGCCCTCCCTGTGCCCTGGGTAAATTATTAGGCCTTATACTGAGTTTAGCTGAGTACAGGATGTTAAAATGGAGCTGGTTTATGAGGTAACCTTAGGCCTAAGGCATCCTCAGGCTAGAAGTTGCTATGGCACTGCCCTGGCAACTTGGTAACAGGTTCTAGGCAAGCTATGAATGGCCACCGTGACCGCTGGGTGTTGTCATCCAAGTGATTGGCTAGCGCAGTTTGAGCACGAAAAAGGGGTATATATACCCAAAGCTGTGGTGTCAAGCGTCAGTCAGCTGTAAGAAGACCTTAAGATGTCAACCACCCACCCTGTGTTGGACTCTTCGTAGAAGAAATTGGACCTTGTCGAGGGGCTTTGCTTGTGGGAAAAGCGGCCCAGTTCAATATGATGGCTTATGATGGAAACACTTTATTAATGTATTTATTGAGGGATGGATGTTTCCCATCCAAGTTCATCTGAAGATTTTAATATGGTTATTTATTTAATGTATGTTTTTATAACCCTGAGTAAAGCCTCATGGCCATCTTTATGCCATTTAATGTGGTCTGCGTGTTTATTTTAGTACAGGAGGTCGGGATTAAGTGGGGGGTCTATAATCCCATGGATAAAAATATAATCTTGCAATTTATTACAATCAGAGATATGATATCATAACTTTTACCAAAGTATGGAATAGGGTATTTCCCACACAATCATCTCTATAAAGAAAGGTCCACAGTAAGGGTAGTGATTATCCAAACTGAACCTGTCCCCCTTACAAAAAAACTGTTGATTGTATAAGCTTATAAATCATATTGTAAACCCGATAAATAGCAGGATGCAAATGAGTATGCCAAGCTAAAACATGAAATGATAGCACACTTAGGAGTGACTTTGACTGTCAGGAAGCAACATGTGCATCACTGAGTTTATGCTGACAGACGTCACCGCTCTCAAATGTTTGATCTGTTGCATCAAGTGCAGAAGTGGTTAAAGCTAGAGTCCTCCACCCCAGCCCAAATAGTGTAACAGTTAGTTATGGATCATTTCATTCCCTCCCTTGTAAGGCGAGTGCAGGCCTGGGTTGCCTAGGGAGATGCCTGTAATGCTGATGACCTTGGTGGCTTGATAGAAAGGTTCCAGGTAGTGAAGAAGTCCTTGGGAAAGGCATGGGTCACATCATCTCTATACTTAGGTTCCAGAAGAGGAGCTGAAACCCATAATAGAGGTACCAGAGCCACGAATGGGGGTGCCCAAGGTCCTGAAAGGCGGATGAAGGTTTGTCAAAGGTCCAAGTTCATGACATAATCTGTTGGAGATATAATGGCCCTGTTCACATAGTTGCCCCTTGTCCTGTGACCACTGAGTTGATGGACTGCAACATATGACAACAGTCCTTGAATTATGCCTATTAAGCCTGCAGTGTGGACTGTCTATCCATCAAGGGGCAGCAGGCATGTCCCATAGCAGTAAACGGTGTAACAGTGATGGAAGTTTGGTGACCTTAGTAAGGGCCACAGTCCCACATCAGCTGATTCTTGGGAAGTTGGTGGGTGTCTCGTGCATCCAAGCCAGGGACTACCCTACTGCCAGTGTGACCATAAAAGCAAACTGTGGCACTGACTCTCATGAAGTCAGAGTGTTAAATGACCTGTTACAGCTGATTATAATAGGCTGGGACTTTACCTTATTCTGGGACTTGTTGAAAAAAGTGGGAGAAAGTTGATTCACACTAAAGAAACTACTTTGCAGTTATTCCTTGCATGTGCTTGTTGGTGATGAAGATGAGGCCAACGTACCTTAGTTGGGTGACTTTGGGGGGAAATTTGTGACTGCTCAGATGAGGGACCTTATACTAAAAGGTGTGTTTGATAATGTAATCATGCTTAATAAAGTGGTTTAGTAGCTGGGGCCTGACACCAGGTTCTCATCTTTGTGGTAAAAGGGCTATTGATCTGTCAGGATACCAAGCAGTGCGGTGAGTTAACAGAACAACTGTTAGACCCTATAGGCATGGGGTATTTGACATGGCCCATATTAATGTCTGCAGAGAACATCTAGGGGTTGACAAGGCTCAGGAATGAATTCTATAGAGGTTCAATTTGCCTGACTGTCACCAGAAGATTGTAAATTACTTTAGATTCTGTGCTACCTGCCAGTTAACCCATTTACAAAGTCCGATATTGCTGCTACCTATTATGAAGATTCCATTTTGATGCATTGCTATGGATTCTACATGAACATTGCAGATTTAGTTTGGGATCAGAAACACAAGCAACTTATTAACAAAATCTATGAACGCGGCTTTATTCGTTAACTGATCGGATTAAAAAAAGCATTACTGCATTTATGAGATGCTTTTCTTATATGTTCTGATAGTGTAGGATAGCAAACGGGATGTGTTCGATGAGGGGAGGGGTGGGGAGAGGTCACAGTAGTATCAGACTCCATGCTTTGTTCCTGGCTGTGGATGTTCCAGGCCAACAGCCAATCATAAAACATCCACAAGTTAAAGACAAAAGAGCTTGTGCCATTAGCTAGCTTGTTGCATTGGCTGCCTAAGTCACATGTCCCAAAGGATATAAGAAGCGTCTATTTGCCGTTCTCACCATTTTCAGAGTATTACTGCTTAGGGACAGTGCTACTGATGCTCCGTGCTGCTCCATCTGTGCTACACGAAAAGATAGCTAGTAACTCTATTGCTTTTTAGATAGACTAGATAGATGAGAGGCTCCATCCTGACATAAGCATTTCTTGCTGAAAACAAATGTGATTACCAAATCTGTATGTGTTGCCAAAGCCACATTTTTTTAATACAGCAAGTGATTGCCAAATCTTTGCGCTTCCCTAGAAAGGCTGTGTTTGGCTTCAAAGCTGTTATTGCAAAATCCTTCATTTTTGACTAAAAATGCATTTTTTTGCCCCAAAACAGTGATTGGAAAATCCTTCACTTTCCCTAAAAAGGAATCTTTGTCTCTAATCAGTGATTGCCAAATCCTTCACTTTCCCCTAAAAAGGCTATATTTGACCTCAAAGCAGTGATTGCGAAATGTTCCACTTTCTCCAAAAAAGACCTATTTGGCCTGAAACCAGTGATTGCTATATCCTTCACCTTCTCCTAAAAAGGTGTTTGGCCTCAAACAAGTGCTTTCCAAATCTGTGTTTCATAAAAGATGAGTGGTAAATCCCAAGGTTGTGGTGGAAAGGTGAAGGGTAATAGGCATCAGTGGCGTAACTACCGGCATAGCAGCCGTAGCGGTCGCTTTGGGGCCCGGCGCTTGTGGGGGGCCCGGACCCAGCGCCGCTACGCAGCTGCTGCTGTACCGGCAGCTGCGCCTGCGATACATTACAGGGGCGGACTGGCCCGGCGGGCCCCGACACTTTGGGGCCATGCCCACTAAGTCCCGCCCCCATACCCCCCTGGGTGCTGTAGGGGGGGGCCCGGACGGAAAGGGGGGGCCCATTGGTCCCCTGAGCGCCCCCACACCACATGTCATACAAGGGGGCCCCTGACCGCTGCCCCCACATGCTATCCTCGGGGCCCCCGGCACTGACGAGAACGAGCGACAAATAACGATGGCGACCGCGAGGAGGACACGCCCCTACACGTGCGGCAGTGACGTCACCGGAAACTGTGAGGCCTCCTCAGTTCTGAGTGGCGCTTGTGCTGTGACGTCACCGGAGGGGCGGGGCCTCTTCAGTCTCGCGTGCAGCTCCTTCTATGGCTCCGAGGAGAGGATCACGTGACTAGCGAGCCGCTGCTGCTAATTGTCTGGGGCGGGATGTGATAATGGGGGCTACAGGGAGGCTACAGGTGAGTTTACATGGGGCTTCAAGGAGGGAGTGGTGGTACTTACATGGGGACGCAGGAAGAGGTGGTGGCACTTACATGTGGATGCAGGGAGGAGTGGAAGTACTTACATGAGGCTGCAGGCAGCGATGGCACTTACATGGGGTGGTGGTACTTACATGGGACTGCAGGGAGAGTAATGGCACTTACATGGAGCTGCGGGGTGGGTTGGTGGTACTTACATGGGGCTGCAAGGAGGAAGTGGTGGTACTTAAATGGGGCTGTAGGAAGGGGTTCTTGCGTGGGGCTGCAGGGAGGGTAGTGGCAATTACATGGGGCTGAAGAGAGGGGATGGTGGTATTTACATGGGGCTGCAGGGTGGGGGTGGTGGTACTTACATGTGTCTGCAGGGTGGGTGGTGGCACTTTGGACTGCAGGAAAAGGGATGGTGGTATTTACATGGGGCTGCAGGTAGGTGGTGGTGGAACTTACAAGGGCTTGCAGGAAGGTTGTGGTACTTACATAGTGCGGTGTCAACGGGGGGCCTGTATATACCCACCAGGGGCTCTGTATACCACCACCAGGGGCCTGTATATAACCACCAGGGGCTCTGTATACTACCACCAGGGGCCTGTATATACCACCACCAGGGGCTCTGTATACTACCACCAGGGGCCTGTATATACCACCACCAGGGGCTCTGTATACTACCACCAGGGGCCTGTATATACCACCACCAGGGGCTCTGTATACTACCACCAGGGGCCTGTATATACCACCACCAGGGGCTCTGTATACTACCACCAGGGGCCTGAATATACCACCACCAGGGGCTCTGTATACTACCACCAGGGGCCTGAATATACCACCACCAGGGGCTCTGTATACTACCACCAGGGGCCTGAATATACCACCACCAGGGGCTCTGTATACTACCACCAGGGGCCTGAATATACCACCACCAGGGGCTCTGTATACTACCACCAGAGGCCTGAATATACCACCACCAGGGGCTGTGTATACTACCACCAGGGGCTCTGTATATACCACCACCAGGGGCCTGTATATACCACCACTAGGGGCCTGTATACCACCACTAGGGGCCTGTATACCACCACCAGAGGCCTGTATATACCACCACCAGGGGCCCTGTATACCACCACCAGGGGCCTGTATATACCACCACCAGGGGCCTGTATATACCACCACCAGGGGCCCTGTATACCACCACCAGGGGCCCTGTATACCACCACTGGGGCCTGTATATACCACCATTGCGGAGGCTGCTGTAATACTGCTGGGGCCTGTATATACCACTGGAGAGGCTGCGGTATACCACTGGGGCTGCTGTATATACTGCTGGGGCCTGTAAGGGGATGTGTCTTGAAGGGGCGTGTCTTGGAGGGGCGCGTGTCTTGGAGGGGGCGTGTCATTGGGGGGCGTGTCTTGGAGCCCTGCCAGTTCTAGTTACGCCCCTGATAGGCATGGAAGAAGGGGGAGTAGGCTTGGTGTTCGAGGGGTACGTGGGGTTAGTGCTACTGCTAATGTTACTGAAAGCTTTACTGACCAAACACTGGATCGTTGTTTCCCAAGCAAAGTGACAACTTTTGTTACTGGACACCCTACCCCAGTCTCTTTATTTGCCAGCGGCAGAGCGATACAAGTTGCGGATGTGGCCCAGAAAGAGTATTTGCTCCAGTTCATGGCATGCGCTGCATTAAGTGGCATGTCTTCCTGTTCCTCCACCTCAACAATGCAAACAGTACAGTCCTCCGAGGTGGCACTCCAATTACCCATGTGTCACCACATGTAACAACTCTCCAACCGCATAACTCATTGTGGAGAGGCACAGATGGGCAATTCTGCAGAGATGTTCACACATTCTATTCCATGAGCATCAAAGGTCTGCTCCAAAGATTCACATACCCCAGGAGGAAAGCATCTGCACCAATGTCCAAAATCTTTTGAACTTGGATCTGGGTATGTAGGTAGTAGGGTCCCAGCAGAATCTAGACCCTCTTTACCAGATGTTAACCTCCAATGGTGGAGGTGATGATGATGACACTCAGATACCTGAGGAGCACCTGCAATGTACTGTGCATCCCGGGCAGGAAGAGAAGGAGGGTGACTCTCTAGGCGAGGAGTGTGATAACAGAGAATGGTGATGAGGGTCAAGATTCTACTTGGAATCAACCCAGAGTTACGCAACCAAGTAGCTAAGCACAGAAGGAGGAGGAAGACAGGGAGGTTAGGTTGTGTCTTCCCACTCAGAGACTGAAGGCTGTAAGAATGACAAGTACAGCATCTTCAGCCACAACTCTGGCTCTGATCAGTAGCAGTCATGGCTCTGCAGTTGTCAGCAGTAAGGGATGCCTAGCCTGGGACTTTTTTGATACAGAAAAGGATGACCCAACTCATGTTATTTTCAAAGTTTGCAAAAAAAATCTTCAGTAGAGGCAAAAAAACAACAATTTGACTAAAACATGCATAAACCGCCAAATGGCCTAGCATTATGCGTTACACTGGCAAAGTTACTGCGCCAAAAGTGTACCTAGCAGGCCTCACCGAACATCGTCCACCACATCAACCATATCTGCTGCTTCTTCCTCTTCCATTACCAGGGCAAGTGTTGACCAACAGGTATCTGGTCACAGAACCTCCACTTGTTTACCTGCTACAGTCAGGGCGAGTGAAAGCCTGTCAGTTGATATGGAAGTGGACACACCTGCTGGTTTTGACGGATATCAGACACCCAGCACAACACTTGTGGTCAGCCCACCATAACATTTCTACCTGCACCTCCCTCATGATGCAGCATTTTGTCAGGTCCACTCTACTCCAATCTCTCTCACCAAAGCAGCGAGCCCTCGACAGTTACCTCTGTTTCCCCCACATCTTCCTGGACATCATTGTGGATCATTGGAGGGTATGCTGGGGCCTAATAAATGGGTGGCAAAGGGTTGTCTGTGTTTATTTACAATAAAGGATTTTTCTCCTTGTGTTTTATTTCTAATAAATAATTTTTCTCTGTGTCTGGGTTCAAACTCGCAAGATAGCCCCTGTGTGACCTCTCAAATCTGAACTGCAGTAATCATTCTGACAGCACTGCATGTCACATTGTCACCAGTGCCTGCATGCCTACTCTAACAGCATATGGGGGATGCTTTCTGTGACTGTGACCCCCCATCTGCTTGTAAGAGGGTCAAAAGGTTGAAGGAGAGCTATAATTGTAAAAGAACGGCTAGAGGATTCCTCTTGCACCCTGGCTACCTCCACAGAGACTTCTATAGCAGGAGTGGGCAACTCCAGTTCTGAAGGCTGCAAACAATGCAAATTTTCAGGATTTCCCTAGCATATCACAGGTGATAAATTAATCACCTGCACAGGTGATGATTCTAACACCTGTGCAAGTCTAAGTAAATCCTGAAAAATTGCACTGTTTGCAGTCCTTGAAGATTGGAGTTGTCCAGCCCTGTTCTTCAGGAGTGTTTAGTGTCTTACATTTCCATACCTGACACCTTCAGGCCAGATGTCTGATGCTTGTTCTCCAGCATCTGTAGGGGAGAATAAAAGAACTTCTTACTTTGCACAAACAGTCCAGCACACAAGAAGTTAAGTTAAATAGCTTTACTGTTGCAGAGTTTAAAAAGTCACATGTTGGTATATGATGTAATTTTTCAGATTTATGTTACTCAAACACTGATCATTTTCAAATAGGCATTTAGACACTTTTCCAAAAATTCACAGCCTGCAGGTGTCCCAACACCTGGAAACTCTAGAAAACTTAAAATGTATTTTAAAGCTCCCTTACATTTACCATGCTAAAAGAAATCGGTTGATCCGGTGGCTGAGAACTCTGCTAAGATGAGATCACTGCCATCGGGTCTTCGGGTGAGCATTTTGGCCCCAAACATTCAAAGAAAGTTTTAAGGCCATTTAAAAATGTTGAACTTCTTCCCTGAACAAAAGCTGTGTTTGTCAATTTTTTTAGTTAATTGCTTGGGTTTTCAGATCACAAACTTAATTGTCAATGTCCGTACCAAATTTGAAATTGGCGAGCATGTTAGGGGAAAGTTCGCTCATCTCTAGATGGGCCATGAAACAGCAGTATTGAGACTTGGTTAATTGTAATAGAGAATGCATATGACTTCAGTACACCCTGATAATTCTGAGAGAGCATGAATTTCTTATGGAGCCTCATGTATGTGTAAACATAAAGCCATATCAAATTCCTGAAGCTTGCCAAGAGATAATTTAAAAAAGGGTGAAGAGAATGTTGAGACTGGGTGTAATTGAAGAGTCTAAAAGTAGCTGGTTGCCCTTGTGCCAATGCCAGAGGAGAATTGAAGTTTTGTAATAATTATCATAAATTGAATGAAGTTTTCAAATTTGACACATTTCGGATGTCCCATGTAGATGAACTCACTGAGGGACTAGGGTCAGCAAAGTATATCACCACCTCTGACCTAACAAAAGGATACCAGCAAATATCCATGACCCAGAGTGCCAGGGAGAAGACGGTCTGCTCAACACCTGACAGTTCCTTTCAGCATACCTAAATGCTGTTTGGGTTGCAGGGAGTCCCAACCACCTTCCAGAGGGACATAGACCAGATCCTACCTCCCAACAAGAAGTACGCTGCAACTTAACTAGACGACATTGTGATCTTCACCTCAGATTGGGGAAGTCATCTCCAGGAAATCCAGTTGGACGGGATGTGCTGAGGTAGGTGGGGTTTGTCATAAACCCAAAAAAGTGTGTCCTGCCAAAGGAGGATGCAAAATACTTGAGATATATTGTCGGTAGAGGTAAAATCAAGCCACAAGTGAAAAAAGTAGTGGTGATCCAAAATTGGCAGCAAATGCTTTCCAAGATGCAGGTTAGGACGTTTCTGGGAAATTTGGGATACTATCAGTTGTTTATCCTGAATATCACCATGATAGCTGCACCCTTTACTAACCTTAAGGGCATAAATTCATCAAAGGTCAAGTGGACTTCCATAGCAGAGATGGCTTTCCAGGAGTCACAGCTAGCCCACTGTCAACAACACGTCTTGATGGCACCCGACTTCATTAAGGAGTTTGTGCTCCAGATGCATGTTGCAGAGGTTGGGTATAAGAGCCATGTTGTCACTGGAAATAAATGGCGAGGAACATCAGGTCCTATACCTGAGAAGGGAACTCTCGTTTTGTGAAAAAAATATGCAGCCAGGGAGAAAGAGTGCTTGTCCATCCAGTGAGCAATTGGCACTTTGAAGTTGAAGTACTATCTGTTGGGCAGAAAGTTCAGGTTAGTGTGAGACCATGTGCCCTTGAGATGGATAAGGGAAAGGAAAGGGAAGAATGCCTGAGTAACTAGGTAGTTTCTTGCACTCCTGGATTTCAGCTTCTATGTGTGCATAAGCTAAGAATGTCGAGACTTCCCTGTATACTGACTGAGAGTGCAAAACCCCTCAGCTTTTGGCAGAAGGGGGCATATGGAAGATGGTCACTGGTAAAATTCTAGAGGGGAGATATGTTTCGCTGAGATTGTTAGCCTCAGTGATGTAAACCTGAGTGTATGCTCCTGTAAGCAAGGAACTGAAAGGATTAAACAGCTTCAACAGGGCCAGATTCTTTGTGAACAGCTAAAGAGATGGGTGGGATGGTTGTTCACCATATGTCTACCTTAGGGTGTGGTCCAGCAGGTTAAAGTAAGGGGTCTGAACGCACTTGGCATTCTGTGTATCTGGAGGTGAGCAGACCTCCATAGTAGTACATGTGTTTTAAAGAGATTAACCCTATTTTCTGAGCAGGAGGACACTGCAGTTATATGGACTGTACTTAAGGTTATTTTGTCTTATTTATGCAAAACAAAGGCCATTTTGACTTTGTTTTTTATTCATCTGAACATGAAATAAACCAGAACAAATTTAGACAAAAAAAAATGTTCCTGTGTGTACCTCAAACAGCAGCTGAGTGAGGCAATCTTCCATATTTTACCTTGAGTGTTATTTTTTTCACCATATGTTATGGTCTGTGTGTTTTCGATATGGGGATCTTAGAGGCATTACCATGTTTTATTTAGGGTTAGCAGCATATGGACTCAGCACAGAAATATAAGGTACTGCATATGAATTCATAATGTTTATACAAGATTGTATTGCATTGTTGCCTTAAAACAAACAGCAATCTAGATGAATGTGAGAACACAAGCCATAAATTCAGGTCACTGACAAATGTACTAGCTGGAGTAGAGCACTGGGGGGTTGTTTCCAATATTGAGATATTAATAATTCTAGCATGTACACATCCTCCTTTACACCTGCTCCTAATGTAGCTATGTAATTATAAATCAACTATAATTATGTATCAAATATATCATCCATTCCTTTGTTTACACTTCCCCCTCCTTATCCATTCCGCTATATCTCGACTATTTATTAATGCTGCTCGCATTTGTAAATGTCTGCTAATATATCTTGCAGCCTAGGTTTAAGATATATATGTCTCTGTATTTTTAATTATTACTGAAGGCCATTAAAACTAACTGGATATGCCCCTTAGGAAGTTTAAATGCACCATACTATAACTCTATTAAAGTGCATCAGGAAGGAGCAGCGTTCCGAGATAACTTTGCTTTATACTTCCCACAGCCAGTATACAACTCGGTCCTGATTTACAAGGTAGCCGCATAAACAAAATAAAAGCTGCTTCACTTTCATGACACCAGACAAACAAAGAAAAATGAAAGCCAAATCTAAAAACGAGCCACCAAGGAAATTAAACAGCACGCAAGGACCTCCTTGCTGAATATTGCACACACATTAAAGAGCTTCTGCCATATAAACACTAAGCACTTAAACTGTTATATTTACAGTAATTACCTTTATCCTTAACGCTCGCTCTGTTCAACGCCTGCCACGCATTCCCTGCTCCGTACCTCTATGGATGCATAGGTATTATCACTAAGTCTATAGTACCTCTGAAACACCTAATGTCAGATGAGAACCTTGTGGGTCATTAATTAAACGGGTGAATGATATGTATGAAAATCACACAAAATTATTTTTCTTTTCTATGCAAAATGCAGTCGTTGTATGACTATGTATCAGTCTGATATGTGCAACTTTGCAAGTAATGGCAGCTTTACACGTCGCGATATCGCAATGCATCATCAATAAAAAGTCACGTGGTGTGGCCGTTGCAGTTGACATCGTTCGTGCGTTGTGTCATGTAAATGGGCAATGCGACGCGACAACAACCTAACTACAATATTGCAAGAAGATTGTGCAAGCCCTTGAACCGTACGATATTGTATATGCGATCTGGCATGATCGTGCTGTGTGACAGCGCAACTACGATTAGGAGCGCAACTTCCCCTATTCACTCCAATGTTAAATGGTTGTTCCCTGGGTTGCTCATACAGAGTGTGGAAAAGGGGCGTACTACATCGTAGTTGCGTTGCCTGCCGATATCTCCCTGTGTGACATCTACTATGCTATCTTGGTCAAGTGCCAAAAACGTGTGCGCTCCCGTGAAGTTGTATGTAATGTCGGAACGATATCGCAACGTGTAAAGTGGCCCTAATAAAATTGTACTACTATATATACATTATGCTGGGCAATGGTACCTACTGCTAGGGCTATATTATTGTGCACTCTCCACATTTACATTTTAGATTGTGGTATGTTTAATCCCTGCCACCCTGTTCAAAAATGGTTTAACCCTATAAGTGCCCATAAATATCTTTTTAAGCAAACCTACATATGTCCCACAATATGAAGTTCTGTTCGTAAAGAGGTTTTCCACTATTAATGTGTTAGTAATGCATGTGAATCAAAGCATAGAATCTACAACATGCATCTTCACATGCATTACTTACACTTTCTAACTTATGCTATCTAGTCTGTTCCTATAAGCTGATTTCTATCATGCTCATAAATACCATTATTGTTGTTGTAGCTTTGATCTGGCTGCAGATCTTCATCAGACCAACTGAGCAGGGCATGTCATCAGTGAGGGCAGAGAAAAGAGTGAAGTCTGACCTGAGCATACATGTCCAGAATGCTATCACTCACAGACAGGTAGCCTCACCAGTGACGTGTCTGCTGAATGGAAGGATCAAAGCTAGATCATCAATAAAGGTGTTTATGAGCCTCTTATGGCCACTTTACATGCGGCAACAGGGAGATAGAAACCGGCAGGTGTCGGAGACAATTGTACCTTTTACCTTCAAAACACCTTGCAGATACCTGAATTACACGCAGCCACTTCAAGGTGTTTTGAAGGTAAAAGGTACAATTGTCTCCGACACCTGCCAGTTTCTATCTTCCTGTTGCCGCGTGTAAAGTGGCCATTATGGTACCTTTACACGCAGCTACAGGTAACAGGTTTTCCACAGGTAACTTACTGGCTGCAGTGAAATCATGGAGACATAGTTCCATTTGTACACAGCAACAAGATAGAACCATGTCTCCATGATTTCACTGCAACCAGTAAGTTACCTGTGGAAAACCTGTTACCTGTAGCTGCGTGTAAAGGTACCATTAGAGATAAGCTTAAAGGAGCAGAGTAGGTAGCAAATGTATATTTGGAAAGTGATAAGCTAGAGTCACACATGGCAGTCCGTTTTTCTGACTTTTCAAAAATCGATTTCGTTATTGGAAAATGCCATGTTTGCACCACAAAAACACTATGCGTTAACGCATGCTACCTATATGTACCATGGGTTAACGGATGTGTTTCCCATAGGGCCCCATGTTAAAAAAAAATGCTATGTGGATTTTTACTGCACTCAAAAATGCTGCTAGCAGCAATTTTGGTGCCCATTACACATACGCATAGCGTTTTTTAGTGCGCTTTAGACAATGTGTTTTTTGCATTGGAGCCTATGGATCCGTTAACGGATCCATTTTTCACAAAATTCTAAGTTGAAAAACGGATGCTTTTAGCGGATCCAAGGCTCATGTGTGACCCTACACTTAGGCATAGTTACAGGCGTCATGGTGGCTCAGTGGTTACTGCAGCCTTGTCGTGCTGGGGTCCTGGATTCAGTTCCCACAACATCTGCAAGGAGTTTGTATGTTCTCCCCGTGTTTGCATAGGTGTCCTCCTGGCACTCCTGTTTCCTCCCACACTCCATAAACATACTGATTGGATGTTTAGATTGTGAGCCCCAATGGGGACAGTGTGTTGCAAATGTATGTATAGCGCTTTGGAATTAATAGTGCTATATTAATTAATACATATTATGTTATTATTATACTTAGGACAAAAGAAAGTGGATCACATTAGTGGTGGTGTTGGAATGTGTGCAACACCACCGTTCCTGTCTATGAGTGTTTAGTTGCTAGATTTGTATGCTGTTTATAAAGTTAGAACAACAAAAAAAAATCCCAGAGGCTCACACAGGAAGAGCATGTGACTAGTGATGGGCGAATCCTAAATTACTCGGAATCGCTTGACTCTAGCGAGTCCGAGCCCAGGACTCGCTACTCGTTGCGAGTCTAGCGAGTCCAATGTTAATGAATGGGGAAGCGAGTAATAACGAGTAGTGTGAGATTTACAAATCGCAGATGTGTCTCGGAAGCTTCAGCCTGAAGCAATCCGAGTTTTGTCATTTATTTGCATTGGACTCGTTTACTTTGTAAGTAATCGCTGGGAAACTCGCACAGATAAGAGAAGAGTCCTGTCTGCTCTGTGCAGCTCCAGGGTCCTAGAGCCCGCCTGCTGCCTGATGTAGCAGTGCTGAGATTGTTCTCAGTCTGCTCATTCCCTGTGTACAGACATGAATGTCTGTGCACAGAGATGATGTAGCAGTGCTGAGATTGTTCTCAGTCTGCTCATTCCCTGTGTACAGACATGAATGTCTGTGCACAGAGATGATGTAGCAGTGCTGAGATTGTTCTCAGTCTGCTCATTCCCTGTGCATAGACATCTATATCTATACACAGGGGATGTAGCAGAGAGGACATCACGTTTTGGACTGCGTCGGACGGAAGAGGATTTTTTTAATTAAAGATGGAGTCCCTAATGGCTTTTTTTTTTTATTTCTAATAAAAAAATTTCTCTGTGTTGTGTTTTTTAAAACAATTTAATAGAAATTCATGGCGGTCTTGTCTAATATTGGCGTGACTGCCATAAATTTCGGGCTTAGGGCCAGCTGATAATACAAAGCTGGCCCTAACCTCTATTACCCAGCGTGCCACCGCCACCAGGGCCGCTGGAAGAGCGGGGTTCAGCGCCAGAGGATGGCGCTTCAATGAACGCGCCATCTTCTGGGGCGGCTGCGGGCTGCAATTTGCAGCGGGGGGTGCCCAGAAAGCTTGGGCATCCCTGCGCTGCGGATTCCAGCCCCCAGCTGCTTAGCTGTACCTGGCTAGACATAGAAATTGCGCGGAGCCCCACGCATTTTTTTGACTCCGACTCCGAGACGACTCTGACTCCGACTCCGAGACGACTCCGACTCCGACTCCGAGACGACTCCGACTCCGAGACGACTCCGACTCCGACTCCGAGATGACTCCGACTCCAAGACGACTCCGACTCCGAGACGACTCCGACTCCGAGACGACTCCGACTCTGACTCCAACTCCGAGACGACTCCGACTCCGAGACGACTCCGACACGACTCAGACTCCGAGACGACTCCGACTCCGAGACGACTCCGACTCAGACGACTCCGAGACGACTCCGACTCAGAGACGACTCTGACTCGACTCCGAGACGACTCCGACTCCGAGACGACTCCGACTCCGAGACGACTCCGAGACGACGACGACTCCGACTCGACTCCGAGACGACTCCGACTCCGACTCGACTCCGAGAAGACTCCGACTCCGAGACGACTCCGACTCCGAGACGACTCCGACTCAGACGACTCCGAGATGACTCCGACTCCGAGACGACTCCGACTCCGACTCGACTCCGAGACGACTCCGACTCGACTCCAAGACGACTCCGACTCCGAGACGACTCCGAGACGACTCCGAGACGACTCCGAGACGACGACGACTCCGACTCCGACTCGACTCCGAGACGACTCCGACTCCGACTCCGACTCGACTCCGAGAAGACTCCGACTCCGAGACGACTCCGACTCCAAGACGACTCCGACTCAGACGACTCCGAGATGACTCCGACTCCGAGACGACTCCGACTCCGAGACGACTCCGACTCGACTCCGAGACGACTCCGACTCCGAGACCACTCCGAGACGACTCCGAGACGACTCCGAGACGACGACGACTCCGACTCCGACTCGACTCCGAGACGACTCCGACTCGACTCCGAGACGACTCCGACTCCGAGGCGACTCCGAGGCGACTCCGATTCTGAGGCGACTCCGACTCTGAGGCGACTCCGACTCTGAGACTCCGACTCTGAGACTCCGACTCTGAGGAGACTCCGACTCCGAGACTCTGACTCTGAGCCTCTGACTCTGAAATTCATTAAATAATAAAAAAAAAAATGCGTGGGGCTTTGCGCAATTTCTATGTCTAGCCAGGTACAGCTAAGCAGCTGGGGGCTGGAATCCGCAGCGCAGGGATGCCCAAGCTTTCTGGGCACCCCCCGCTGCAAATTGCAGCCCGCAGCCGCCCCAGAAGATGGCGCGTTCATTGAAGCGCCATCCTCTGGCGCTGAACCCTGCTCTTCCAGCGGCCCTGGTGGCGGTGGCACGCTGGGTAATAAAGGGGTTAATACCAGCTTTGTTATACAAGCTGGTATTAAGCCCGAGATTCTTAATGTCAGGCCACGTTTGACCCAGCCACTAAGAATCTCCAATAAAGGGTTAAAAAAACACAACACAGAGAAAATTTTTTATTTGAAATAAAAAAAAAAGCCATTAGGGACTCCATCTTTAATTAAAAAAATCCTCTTCCGTCTGACGCAGTCCAAAACGCGATGTCCTCTCTGCTACATCCCCTGTGCATAAATATAGATGTCTATGCACAGGGAATGAGCAGACTGAGAACAATCTCAGCACTGCTACATCAGGCAGCAGGCGGGCTCTAGGACCCTGGAGCTGCACAGAGAAGACAGCTGGACTCGGCTCGCAAAGAAACAGCAGTTACTTTGCGAGTTTCCCTGCTATCACTGGCACAGTAGCCAGTGATTACTCGCACGAGTCTAATGCAAACAATGGCAATCCTAGTTTTGTCAGCGTTTCTGACAAAACTAGGATTGATATTGATTTGCATTGGACTCGTGCGAGTAATCACTGGGAAACTCGCAGAGTACCGAGTCCTGCGAGTCCCTTACTACTCGCCGAGTAACGAGTCCTAGCGAGTAGATTCGCCCATCCCTACATGTGACTGCTTCCAGTTTCCTGTGTATGCGTATGAGAGAAGAAGATGGTGCAGATGCTGCGCAGATAGAGACACACAAATGATCTATTCCTGATATATTAAGCATATCATATATTGTTCCTGATTGTTCCTGGATAAATAAGCTCTGTTGTCACACACTTGGAGAGTATCCTGAGTAATCCGCTGGCAACAAGTGGAAATCCTGGATTAGGGGAATAGAAAAGACCTGAGAGTTATATAAATAGAGTGATGATTTTATTCAGATTTTTTAAACAAAACATTAATAAAAATATTTTTCTTCTTGAAATCTGATCATTGATTCTTTTATTACCTAAAAAAGATAAAATAAATTCATTAGTAGTGCATCGATGTAAACTCCAATACAATAAAAATATATTTTTAATTTGTTAAAATACACTTAATTTATTGAAACACACCAAATTTGTTTTTAATGGTATATCACCCCCCCCCCCTTTTTTTCGCCTTCACCATGGTGTCCTCTACTTCTTTCTTATTCACTTCTTTTCTCACCAATACATATGGCTCACATTGATTATCCCATTGATGGAGAAATGTGACTTCTCACTATATATTTTTTGAGTTCTATTCCTAAGACCAATTAGTATTTTTCTTTTTTCTTTTTCTATTTTTATTTTAAACTTGAAAAATCATTTTATAATGTGTTTTTAGGAGACTATACATTGCACTTTGTATTAATTGTTGCTAGTCATTAATGTCCATTGTTATTTTTCACTACGTTTCTGTTGTCAAAATGTAGTGACGTAACTGGAGTTCCGCCCTCTATGTGACGTCATTAATTGAATGACTGTGCACTTTATCGCTATAAATATGTGGAAGTTCATTGTGATCATGACATTCCCTGATGAAGGAGTTGGGAGATAACTCTGAAACGCGTAGGATAATAAAGAAGAACCGTTGATCCAGACATTCCCTTGTACTGGCTTCTTTTGTTCCTTTCTGAAGTGGCAGCGCGGACCTCGAGGTACTGTGTCCTGGGAGCTAGATGTCCTCCTGGCACTCCTGTTTCCTCCCACACTCCATAAACATACTGATTGGATGTTTAGATTGTGAGCCCCAATGGGGACAGTGTGTTGCAAATGTATGTATAGCGCTTTGGAATTAATAGTGCTATATTAATTAATACATATTATGTTATTATTATAGTTAGGACAAAAGAAAGTGGATCACATTAGTGGTGGTGTCGGAATATGTGCAACACCACCGTTCCTGTCTATGAGTGTTTAGTTGCTAGATTTGTATGCTGTTTATAAAGTTAGAACAACAAAAAAAAATCCCAGAGGCTCACACAGGAAGAGCATGTGACTGCTTCCAGTTTCCTGTGTATGCGTATGAGAGAAGAAGATGGTGCAGATGCTGCACAGATAGAGACACACAAATGATCTATTCCTGATATATTAAGCATATCATATATTGTTCCTGATTGTTCCTGGATAAACAAGCTCTGTTGTCACACACTTGGAGAGTATCCTGAGTAATCCGCTGCCAACAAGTGGAAATCCTGGATTAGGGGAATAGAAAAGACCTGACCAGGAGGCACAGTTGCCATCTCTTTTTATAATGTAGCCCAACCTACAAAAGAAATGTAATGGTACCGTCACACGCTTCAATCTCGATCACGATATCGGCTGGAAAGTCACGTGATTGAGATCGTTAGTACAATTTTGCAATATCGCTTGTGCGGTGTCACAAGCATAGATCTCGTTAACGATTTCACATTTGGCAACACGCTAGCGATCCAGCGCACAACCCACCGATCGAGGCCAGCCAGTGTCAGCAATAGGCGAAATCATTAATGAGATTGTTTGCACGGTGTCACACAGCACGATGCAGCAGATCGTACGGTCGAAAATCGGCATATTTGAGAACATGTTCTCAAATCTGCGATGATTGATACGACGCATTATCGTCGTTGTATCTAGGAGTCACATGCCGCGATATTGTTTGGACATCGTAGCCATGCCTCAAAAAACGGGTCGTATCTGCGATATTGTTCGCGATATCGCGACGTGTGACGGTACCATAACACTTTAGCCTTTGCACATGAGATGTGACTTCAACCAGTCTATTTATCCCTTACTTAAAATACAAATGAAAAGCATAGAATCCACAACAGGTATCTTCAGATGCATTACTTACAATTAAAAACTTCACAACATAGATTAAAGGGAATATGTCAGCAGGTTTTTGCTACCCCATCTAAGGGCAGCATAATGTGGAGACATAGACCCTGGTTCCAGTGATATATTGCTTGCAGTAATTTTGATAATCTCACTGTTTGCTGCAGATCTAGCAGTTATTTGAATGTGGAGCTCTATAACCCTGTCCACAACACTGATTGGCAGCTTTCTGCCCATATACAGTGTATGCAAAAAACTGCCAATCAGTGGTGGAGTAGGAGTTATACAGAGCTTATGAATATTCTTGACCACTGGCAGCAGGCCAAGTATTTCTCTATTGATAATCTCCTGCAGAGTAACCAGTGATTTTATCAAAACTACACTAGGCAGGCCTGTAAGTGACACTTCACTGGAATCAGGATTTCCATCTCCACATTATGCTGCTCAAAGTTTAGCTGGCAAACTGCCGACAGATTTCCTTAATACACGCTGGTATATCAGACTTGCTTTAGTCACAATTCACAAGTTGTCTTGGTGTAGAGGACCAGCAGCAACATGATGAGTCCTTTTACTGCCCTTAAAGAGGACCTGTCACCCCCTGGTGCATGGCAAACTAAATACAGCACTGAATGCAGCATGTCTGCTGCATTCAGGTAAGGGGTCCCCCATGGCTCTAACCCCCTGTAAGATTTAAAAAAGGCTTTAGAAACCTTACAGTTATTAGGTCGCCAGGGTGGGATCTTATTAAGAGGTCCTGGCTGCTGGCACAATCCTCCCTGCTTTCTCCTTGTGTGTTCCACCTCTTCTATATGTCTGCAGCCGCCTTCACTTTTTCTGGGTCTGCCCTCTTCTTCTGTTCCTGATGTCACAAGGAGCAAGCGCAGGGAGGATTGTGCCAGCAGCCAAGACCTCTTAATGAGATCCCACCCAGGTGACTGCTTAACTGTAAGGTTTCTAAAGTCTTTTTTAAAGCTTACAGGGGGGCTAGAGACATGGGGGACCCCTTCTCTGAAGGTCGCAGACATGCTGCATTCAGTGCTGTATTTACTTTGTGATGCAACAGGGAGGAGACAGGTCCTCTTTAAACTGCTCAACAATACTTCTTTTGTTACAATGTGTTCCAGTAGTCAAATTCAGGCAATTTTCTTTAAATTTCCCTATTTAGGCTATGTGCCCTCACAGCGGAATTACCACGTATTGTGCCACATTTTTCCTTTGTATGTTCTGTGGATTGTTGTAAAATTGGCAGCACAGCAGCTTCCTTGCAAAGTGTATGGACAATTAGAAGTGTTGTACCCATGCTATGGATTTTTCCTCAGTGGAAATTATGCACATTATGCTTTTACCTTGATTTTAACTCATAGATCTCAATGTTAATTCTAAAATACTCAGAAAATACATAGCATTGTGCACCCAGTGCATATTTTGGTGGATTTGGTGCTTGCCGCCGAAAAGGCAAGATGTGATGTAGCAGCCAGAACAGGAAAAGGAAACATCACCATTTTCGGTACAGTGTAGGAGACAGCAGTATAGTGTTAAATGAGTGTCCAGGAATATGCAAATTTGCACTTCAGTAAGGAAGTGGAATAACTCCAGTGCCACCTTTAAGCAGCTCCTCAAAGTCATAATCACTTTCCAACAAGCTTATAAATATGACTAAGGGATTTGTGCCAGATCAGAACCCCAAACTAAAGATGCTGTGTTTCGAGGTAACTGCCCCTCATCAGTGTAGTGTGTGGAATATTCTGATCTGACTGTGTGAGTGGGCTAAGACAAGGTCTGGGAACTTGCTCTCAACCTTATGGAGAGAAGCTTTCTGCAACCATGTCCAAGAATAGTGAGTTTTGTTCACCAATGTCTTGGTATTATCATATGAGGATTAGTGTAATAAATATGTTTTTTTAAACACTTTGTGTTTTTTATTACATTTTTTTTAAATTGACTTCGGGCTCTGGTGTATTTTTGGTCACCAGCCTAGGTAAATCAGGCAGGTACGAGCTGCCACCCACCCCTAGATGCCTAGTTTCACCTTGGCTGGTAATCCCAAATACAGGGCAGCCCTTTTTTAATATTTAAAGAAATAATAATAATAAGAAATGGCATGGGCTCAGCCATAGTTTTGATTGCCAGCCAGGTAAAACCAGGCAGCTGGGCACTGAAATACTCAGTGTGGTGAAGCCCAGTCATTCCGGCCCCCACTCGCTGAGAATTTCAGCCTGAAGCTACACCAGAAATTGACAAATTCATAGAAGCGCGATTTTCTAGTGCTTTATCCAACTCATCCAGCTGCCCTGTGGGGTTGGCAAACTATATAATAAGGTGTTAATGACAGCTGAATATTGCCAGCTGGAATCTAGCCCGAGGTTCATAATGTCGGGCTAATGTTAGACCTGGCCATTATGAACCTCTAAGTAAATAGTAAAAATTACACAACACTGAGATAAATCATTTATTTGGAAAAACTTCACGAACACTTAAAAGTTTGCCATTTTCATTACCCCTTAAAAGCTTCCGATGTAAGCAGTATGTTGACTGAAGAATGCCAACTGTAGGTCACTACAATAACCAGAAATCTGCTACTACACACAACTTGAAGAATAAATAATAATTTATAAAAACATACAAGGGGCTTCGTTTTATTTTTGGACACTAACACAGGTAAAGCAGGCAGGTATGGGCTGCCACCTACCCCAGCTGCGTGATGTTACCTAGCTGGCAACCAAAAATACGGCAGAGCCGTATTTAAATAATTTGTAATTATTTAAAGAAATATTTATTTCTTTAAATCATTAAAAAAGGGCTCCCCTGTATTTTTGATTACCATCCAAGGTAAAAATCAGGCAGCTGGGAGTGGGTTGCAGCTCATAGCTGCCTGATTTACCTGTACAAATTATCAAAATACAGCGGAACCCTATGTATATTTTTTTACATTATTTATTCTTAATGCTGTGAGTAGCAGCAGATTTCTGGTTATTGTAGTGAGCCTCGGTTGGCGTTCTTGAATCAACATAGTAGCTTACACTTGAGAAGCATGTTTGACTCATGAAAAAATGGAGAAAGGAGAAGAAGGTTGTACAAGGATATAATATTAAAAAAAAATCTTTTTTTTACAGCCTTTATTCAAAGTCATAATATACAAAGATGGGCGCACACCTCTAGTGGTGGGTGCTAGCATGAAAATATACACATTTACCAAACAGAGATTCCGCTGCACACCAGCACTTCATGTCTTCAAAGAAAAAGCCTATGGCTAACAAGTATTATTGCATTGTGTGAACAGGAACCAAGAACATATTGGAAAGCTTCTGAAAGCTATCTAGGAATAAATGTGAAAAATTAGTTTAAATGTAATGGCCATGACATTTGTAAGCCCAGTAACCGATATCAAGGTTTTTTCACTCTACTGGGTCCTATCTAAAAGCCTCATGTCTGCAGTCTGGATGTGTGTATGGGATAATGCCCTGTGTGCAATTAAAACCTGCTTATAAAGGAAATTATCAGGACTATGTGTAGGTTCTCATAGCAGCTACTGGGTGGGGGAGGGTGCTGCAACCAAAAAGACTATATATAATATACAAAGATGGGCGCACACCTCTAGCATGAAAATATACATATTTACCAAACAGAGATTCCGCTGCACACCAGCACTTCATGTCTTCAAAGAAAAAGCCATTATTCAAAGTCATAACAGTGCACAATTGTTGAAAATATCCGTATGGAAAAACACACTAAAAATGCACCCAAAACACACTGAAAACACACCAAGACACCAAAGTTTCAGTGCAGATCTTTAAAACATGGTGCAGATTTTGAATGTTAAAAATCTGCACTGCACATTTGACATGGGCACATAGCTTCACAAGTCTGCTGTATTCATAAGAGAAGCACTAACTCCATATTTTTCAGCCTGCTGTCTTCCATACTTACAGTGCATGGGTGGCATCAATCACTACCAGCAGAGGCGAAAAGAGGCAAGGAGAAGGGGGGTACACTCATCTTATGGATATAGTGAACTGATGACTTTGATGTTATTATATTTTTTAGTTGCCATTAGCCAAAAAATGCTATATACTTGGTTCCAGACCCGAGTTTCAGAATATTGTGATATATCACGCATGGATTATGGTGGACATTATAATGAAAGCCTCAACATTAATTGGAAAAATGTGCTTACATTTGTAATGTGTTTTCTACTGGCATATTTGTTTGATAGTAAAAAAAAAGTAAAAAAAACACATCCTGTTTCCAGTTATTGAAGTCATGCATTCTACAGCTTCTTCAAAAGTTTTCTGAAACTTAATAGACCTGAAAAATTAAATATGGTTGTGAAAAACAAAGACAAGTAAGGACTCTCCCAGTTTTCCCCCTGTTAACAGATGCATCCATAACAAATTGATCACCCTTATGTCTTAACCTCTTTTTTATAAAACAAGACTTGGGCACTTGAATGGATTAAATTGGCAACAGCAGCTTTTTTAATAAACAAGATATTCAAGCATTTAAAATTAGTGGACAATCCTCATGTATAATTTCATTAAGACTAATAGCCTGATGACATGTACGTTGTACGTAACAAATGAATACTATAAAGATGACCTGACGAAGAAAGTCCTTGAAGCCCCATATACCTCAAGCCATGCTTATTAACTCTAGCCATTTAAGTTAAGAGTGGAACCACTTATTATAGTTCTTTTAGTGCTCTACTTAATAAGCCTAAACACCTCCATGGGACCTAGACTAATGAAGATATAGTACATATAGGCTAAGTTACAAACCCACAATGTGGAACATTTTCCACGATTTTAAAAGGTCTGTCCTCTACCTAAAACTAGACTTATTATCCTCAAACTTTGAGGACAGCCAACAGTGCTGTTCTTGACGCCTTAAAACACTACTCCAAAGATTCTGGGCATTCTTCAGCATTAGAGTTAAATGTAATTCCCTTGTCATATATTATCCCTCTGGGGGCTTCATCATTTTTCTGTGCCTCCACAGTCCTGGGTTCTATCTTGTGCTCATAGTTTCTGACTGGCTGGAAGTCAGAAGTTACGTCACAATGTCTTATTGCAAGTGTATGAGAGCCAGATTAAGGAAAGAAAAAAGCCTGAATGAGGCTCTAATAGAAATGTATTGAGCTCCATGAAACATTGGAGCTGTTGGCAGGTCAAAAGTGACAGGTGACCGACGTGAGAAATGCAGATAATAGACCAGAATTGGACCTGAAGGTAACTGGAGGCATATACACTGTAAAGAATGTTTCTGTGTCTTTCCACTTTCACCCTTATAATACTTCACTTCTCATGAACTCCATTAATCACTCCACCTAGTAAGGAACTGGTCATCTCTCCCTCCATACTCCTAACCCATCTCACTGCCTCCTCAGAACCATTCCCCCACATACAATCCTTTATCTCCAGACACACACGCCATCTCATGCCCTTTCTTGCTCCCACCTACTAACATTCTATCTGCTTCTCCTCATTGCTGGTGATATCTCTCAAAATCCTGGCCCGCCTTACCATATTCCCAGAGCAGGTTCAAACTCCCTATCCATGATCTATCTCAAACTTAGGCAGCCATCCCTCAAGGCCAGCCACCACCTTTTTGGCCACCTGGCTACTTAATATCCTTTCCATAGGCATCCCCACTATCATCATGGGTAATTTCAACATCCTCATTGGCACTTCCCACTCAGCTTTCTCTAAGCTCACTCACTTCCTCCTTTGGCCCCACTCAATATCCCTCCACAGCTACTTACAAAGATGGCCACATGCTAGACCTCATTTTCACTCACCTCTGTTCCACTTCTAAACTCTCTAACTCACCTCTCCCCATGTCTGACCACAACCTACTTATATTCTCTTCCCTCTCCTTCCTTATTAAACAACCCCTATTCCACAAACTTTCACACCCTCGCAGAAATCTCAAGCAGCTTGATTTATACACAGTCTCTGAGTCCCTTCTACCTCTCGCAGACATAGCTTAATTGATGTGAATGCTGCTGTCGCTTTAAATAATGCAGCAATAACTACAACTTTCAATTCGTCAGCCCCCATCATGCATACCAAAACCTGCAAAATCAACCAGAGACCCTAGAGATCCGAAGGGGAAGTGCTCATATGATCCGCGCTGCCGTTGGGATGAAAGATAAGGAAGACAAGGCATCTTCAATGCTGCTCCTTTATTCCCTATGCGTTTCGGTGCCGTCCCTGCATCTTCCTCAGGGATCCGAACCAGGTGAGCACATACACCCACAGCATTACAATCTTTTCTAAATGATAAGACCCATTTGTGCCTCTTTGTGTCTCTCTCTGCTTTTAGATTTGAAGAACCAGTGACCCTGGCACACTATCTGGACAAAAAAACTGAGGAGGGTTTCCAGGGTTGCTGAGTGGAGATGGAAAAGATCCCAATCCACTGAGCACTTCAGCGCATACAAACAACCCTCACTGATTTCAAATCCACACTGACTGCTGCAAAACAAACTTTCTTCTTATCTATCAGACCCTCCCTATCTCATAACCCTAAACAGATATTCAACACTTTCAATTCTATCCTCAGTCCCCAGCACCTCCTCCCTCTCCTGTCATTTCAGCTGAAGACTTTGCTGCCTTTTTCAACCAGAAGATTCATAACATCAGAGTAAGCTTTAGCTCACAGTCCCCAAAGCCCATCCTCATACCAGCTTCTCAACCATGACAGAAGAAGAGCTTTCTTTTCTATTCTTCAGATCACATCTCACCACTTTACCTGCTCCCATCCCACCTCATTCCCAACCTTACCACATGTAATGAGAAGAAAAACAAGGATCACATGTGAGCCGGACTTGGTGGTCTAGGGAATTAAGTAAATGCCGAGTGATGACTCAACTATAGGGGTTGTGCACCCCTGCACAACACCAGTTAGAGCATAAAGGTGAGGATCAGCATGGAGGATAGGGTCCTGGAACACAGTGCTGTGCAGCGTTCCCTGGAAGCGATCCCAGGACCAGGTGAGTATAAGACTGAAGGCAGGTGACTTACATTTAAAGCACCAATACAGCAGTACAACAAAGAAATGCTGGCTTGGTGCTTTATAAATGCCTATTCCTTTAGACTCTTAATGTCACCTCAATAAACCCTTGCACCTTAATACAACAAAGATGAATCCCACACGCCTCCAAAATTCTTCTTTATAAACTACCAGTTCTGTCTGAAAGTGTGACCTCAACTACCCGAGTTCCTAGCAATGAATCTCAATATTGCCCCGATCATATAGACTCACTCAGTGGGAACTGCTGAGGTTTTGAATTTCTCTCCATGTCTCCTGTAATAATGAATTTGAACATAACATCAACAAGCCTGAAGAAAGAAACCACAGTCAATGATTTGAATCATTATTGGTTTATTGGCATCTTCCATAGATTTTGGGGACATACCAATCTGCATTTGTCCACCTCGGAAGCTAACTCCCTGAACCACTTGAAAGTAAATGAGAAAGGCCTTATTGATGTTATTATGAATTCTTGAAATATGAACCACTGCAATCAATTAATTAAGAGTTAAACATTCAAGGATCAGAGACTTTGGCAATTTCCCAATTGGGGTTGAAGAAGCAGTAAGGTGATTCATTGCCACTTCTGTCTCTAGATTAGCACCTTGACAACATATTTTCTTATTCCAAAACCTACCCTTCCATAGCAAAGAAACAATCTTAACTAACCCTTGTCACACCTAATCCCCAGGCCACCTCTACTATCAATTCATCAAGATTTAAGCATTCAAGGAATAGACAATTTCACAATTGGGGTTGAAAAAAACAGTACCGCTATTGATGGCTATTATCACCAACTGATTATAACCATCAACACCAATGTCCTTATTTTTAAACATATCTCCTTATACCAGTGCAAATTCTAAGCTAAGCTTTGCCACACCTAATCACATGGCCCTGCATCAATCTTTAATTAACTTGGCAATAGACCCCAAAACCCACCCTTCGTATAAAGCTCAAACCAAAAGAACCAATCACTCCGACATTCACAAGGTTCCAGTATACTGGAAACCCACTATACTCATTTGTAATATTAAGGAAACACAACTGTTACACAAATCGGAAAGGAGTTCATCCATGATCTACGACTTAATGGATTCATGCTCTGTACAGTAAAATTGGCGCAGCACAAGATGCCATTACACTACAGGGTCAGCAAATTAATGGTACACTAGGCTTTTCAGAAAGACGCTAGAATGGAATGTAATCACACGTGGCAAGAAATGGAACTGCTTATTGAATTTTCACGGACAGGCAAATTTTGACAGAGATTTTTGCTTTTGGCAAAGCACACGTAATAACACACTGACAAAGCTAAGTAAATTGATGCTACTACATAAATGGAAGCATTGGGTTAGTACACTTTACTTCAAGATGCATTTGACAACTGAAAGTTAGAGATACACGAACAGCCCATCAACTATACGCTAGACATATTAATGGAGTAAAGCCAAATACCATAAGAGCATTCTAGCCGTAGATATTCGCTAAAGTAGAACACAGATAAATGCAGTTTGTCACAACAGCACTGCCCTAATGAATGGGCAAAGGATCCCGAACTGTGCAAGGCAGTTTATTGCAAGTCAAATGCTGTAATACAAGTCAGCCGAGGAATAAAGAGAAAACATGTCTATGAGTTTAAGATGCAGCTTGTTAGTCGTCTTGAAAGATTGATTGATTTTTTTGGTATTTACTTTAGCACGACTTTCTGTCTTGTTTCCTACAGTGATGCTAATATGGTTGAAATTGAATCACATAAGAGCCAGCCGAAGGAAACATCTAAAATGCAACAAGAAAGACAAAGCACTTAACATGCAGCTCAGGTGAAGGAGAAAAACATTACTGGACAGCACTAAAGACAAGTTCTATACAGATCGCCTGGAGCCTAAGAATCCTGATTTACCTGAGTCTAGGGCTGAGATAATAACACAGCTGAGCACGTGTAAGAAGAGACCTTTATGACTAATGATGATGCTCACATCCTATTCCGTACAACCACGGAAATTGTCAAACACGGAAAGACATAGGTATTTTTTTTCCATTGGCAACAATAAAAAAGGCCACTGTGTTAAAGAAACACATTTGCTAGTTCTCAAAGATTAAAAAAAAAAAGAAGCCATGTAGGGAGAAGGTATGTATTTAATGCAGATCAGGTACACATGTAATTAAAGATGTTCACCTTGTCATGGGTATTGCAGAAGCACAATAACTACTTTCGTGCTATGGTTAACTGCCGAGGACTCAAGCGAAAAAACAAATCATAGTGGAGTCAGAATATGTTTTTGATTATGCTTCACATATCTCTGTTGCCACAACAATGTAACAAATTATAGAGCATAGCCAAAAGAATAATTGTAATCACACGCCTCTGGCCCAGGACGAATCGCTGCAGTTATTTCTAGATACTGTCTTTATTGCTATAGAGCCCAAGCTTCCTGGTATCTTGATTTTATTATCCCATTTGTGGTGAGAGATGAAAGAATAGAATTGCCTTTGGGGGTCCAAAGGTCACTCTGCCCTGGTGATATATAAACTTTGCATATGTGTTAGGTTGCAATTGATTTTAGATTTAGCCTTATGTCTTTATGCTTATGAGGCAGTGTAAGGGTGCACTACCTGCAGTTACTTCCCCTGGCCACCAGGGGAGCTATGAGATGGACAGTACAAAAGTCTCAGCATGGGTTTGTTCAAAATGGAAGCAAGAGAAAGGGATAAGTGTATGGCTGGCTGGCCTCAAGTTGTTGTACTGTTGGCAGGGGCATAACAATCGGGGTTGCAACTGCAACTGGGCCCGGAGGTAAAGAGACCCCAGCACCTGCTTCACATGGATGTGCATCTCAGAGGACGCACATCCATATCACTGCACATCAGATGTCCAGGGCAGGCTGAGCCACCGGGCAGGGAGGCTGTTCAGGGCCGTTGGAGGACTTGCACTGCACCTTTAACTGCATCCGGGAAACTCTGTCATCCTATGGCCCAGCATGCAGCAGCGTAATGAGGTCATCGCACTGCAACAACATCACAGTCAGGACGCAGTGGCCAGCAGAAATGGTAAGAGGGTGCTTCATGGGGGAGCTGAAAATTCTATGTCCTGTCATTTTCTAGAGAGGGGCTTTGAGGCAAGGTGCTTTATGAGGGCACTTTACTTGAAAAGGCGCATAGTATTGTGAGGGGCAGTGTGTCTGGTGTGTCTGTGTGAGGGGGTTATACAAAGGGGCAGTGTGTTTGTGTGTGGGGTTCTACAGGGAACAGTGTGTCTGTGTGTGGGGGCTCATACAGAGGGGCAGTGTGTCTGTGTGTGGATTTTATACAGAGGGTCAATGTGGGGGGTATTTTCTGCAGAGGGGAAGTGTGTATGTGCGTACGGGATTTTTTTTACAAAGGGGCAATGTGTCTGTGTGTGTGGGATTTTATACAAAGGGGCAGTTTGTGTGTGTGTGGGGATTTTATACAGAGGGCCACTGTGTCACTGTGGGGGGGATTTTATACAGAGGAGCAGTGTGTCTATGTGTGTGGGGAGAATTTATGCTATACGCCGGGCTTTGAGGCTGCATTATATAATATGATGGACTATGAGGCTGCATTATGCTATATGGAGGGATATGAGTCTTCATTATGCTATTTGGAGGGTGATGAGGCTGCATTATGCTATATGGAGGGCTGTGAGACTGCATTATATAATATGGAGGACTATAAGGCTGCATTATGCTATTTAGATGGCTGAGACTGCATTATGCTATATAGAGGGCTATAAGGTTGCATTATACTATAATGGGGGAAATATATACCAGAATAAGGGACTTAGTCCAGAAGGAGGACCATGTATAGCAGGATAAGGGGTATTAATACATAATGAAGGGGGAGAGGGGTCAATTCGTTAATATTTATAGATTTAGAATTTTACATGGGAGCCATACATCTGACCAACAGGTGCATGGGGGGAAGGCGGCACAGGTCTAAACTTCGCACCAGGTCGCATCGAACTCTAGTTATGCCACTGGTCGCTGGTCATCTCTAAGGCTGGCTTCACACTGCAGTTTTTTCACTGATCAGTGTCCATCCGGCTTGTGTGCCAAAACCAGGAGCGGAACCAGGAGAGGAACTTGCAGAGAAAAACTATAATTGAAAGATTGACACCTGTTCTGAGTTTTGGAGACACTCCTGGTTTTGGCACACAAACTGTATGGACACTGATCAGTGAAAAAAACTGCAGTGTCAAGCCAGCCTAATGGGACTGTCTGACCTGGAGTGCTGAAGGAGCATTGGAATGTTACTTTTTTCCCTCCCTCATAAAGAAGCAGCAACCAGAGAGAGGGGTGCTTTGAGGAAGATCGTCCCCTGACATTTACAGCGGTTATCAAGACAAATCCATTTATTTTTCATTACAAAGAGACTGGTTGTATCGACTTAGTGGCTGATGATTGTAGTGTTCTTTTTGTTTTCCCTTCCTAAAGTGTTTCGGAACTGTTGTAGACCTTTTTCCCCTTCTTTGTGGAGTTGCAATGGGGACTACAAGTCCCTGAGCTTGGGTCCCATGTGTGCTTTTATTTTTCGTCTGAATAAGGGAAGACAGAATTTGGCACCCAACATTTGCTACTGGCTGCAACTTGTATCACACACCTGTGTTAAAATGAGAGAGACTGCTATGGTATTGTTAGCTAGATATCCAGGAATCACAATTGATGTGGTGTATATATGTGTTGAAGGTATGGTAGCTGAGTTAAGTTTGTAAGTCAAAGCACTGTCCCAGAATCTTGCTCTGCCTTACAAGCATCAATTTACATCATCCTTTTATTGCGTACACGGTCTGGATCTGGAATTATCCTGTGTTAGGTGAAATTGTTCCTGTGGATCTCATTACATAGTGTTTAGCATGGAACTCTGATCCCAGTCCGCTGGACAGAGTGTATTATATGTATATTAACAAATTTTGAGAACAAAAAAGCCGCACTCACCGACAACTGGATCTCTTTGTTCTTTTATTCACAGTCCATCTTTACAATGTAAGACCATGTCCAGCAGGGAGGGGAGTGCACTCCCCTCCCTGCTGGACATGGTCTTACATTGTAAAGATGGACTGTGAATAAAAGAACAAAGAGATCCAGTTGTCGGTGAGTGCGGCTTTTTTGTTCTCAAAATTTGTTACTGGACATTTGCCTGCTAGCCAGCACCACACGACTGTCCCGCAGCCCTAAGTCACATAGTGACATTGGCATTCTGTGCGTTAGTGCCCAGCATATCTTATATTGTGGACATTGTCTGGATTTTATATGTATATATATATACTACATTTGGGCATGATGCTATCGCATCAGAAGTGCAGTGACATCACATCAGGGTGGGCTTTGGGACGCTGGGGGTAGCAGACGTCTCTCCCCACTGTCTGCTGTATGTCTCCCCTGCAGTGCTCTCTCCCAATATTTTTAAATGTATTTTTAGTTAAAAATCTGTTTGTGTATTTCTTACATATTAAAGTGTTTAATCTCCTGTTAAAAAATGTGTAAGGCTTCGCTGTATTTTCTATTGCCAACGCAGGTAAACCAAGCAGCTACTCAGCTACTAGCTGCCAATCCCCGCTACCTGGTGTTACTTTCACTGGCAATGAAAAATACAGGGAAGACCTATTTTTTTTTAAGTTCATTAAATAACTTTAAAAAAAATTGATGTGGGCTTCGCCGTATTTTCTATTGCCAGCCAAGGTAACCCAGGCAGCTGGGGGCTGGAATTCTCAGCATGGTAAGGCCCAAGCATTTTGGGACCCCACGGTGAAAATTACAGCTAGCCGGCATGATATGTTATGCGGCTACCATCTTTGTATACGCGAGTATCCAAAGATGGTGGCTGCGTGTGTATGTATGTGTGTGCATGTATCTACATACATGTGCATGGGTATGTGTGCATATGTGCATGTATGTGCGCATATGTGTGTGTATGTGCATGTATGCCTGTGTGTGGGTGTATGTGTATGTATGTGCGTGTGTTTGTGCATGAGTATGTGAATGTATATGCATGTGTGTTTGTGTGTGGTATGCATGTATGCATGCATATGTGTTTGTGCACATGTGAGTGTATGTATATATGTGTATGCACATGTATATATGCTCATGTGTGTATGTGTGTCTATGTATGTGCGCATGTATGTATATGCATGTGAGTGCATGTATGTGTATGCACATGTGTGTGCATGTATGTGTGTACACATGTGTGCATGTATGTGTGTACATGCATATTTGTGTTGATATGTATGTATATGTGCATGAGTATGTGTGTGCATGTGTATTGCATGTATGTGGGTGTATATGCATGTGTGTATGTGCATGTATGAATGTGTGTCCTTACATATGTGCATGTATGTGTGTCCATGTGTATGTAAGTTTGTTTGTATGTATGTACATGCATGTATGTATATGCATGTGTATGCATGTCTGGATGTGCGTGCATGCGTGTCTGTACATGTGTATGTGCTTGTATGCATGAGTGTGCATGTATGTATGCATGTGTATGTATTTATGTGTATGAACATGTGTATGTATGTATCTGCACATGTGTATGTGCATGTATATATGTGTTTGCATTTGTATGTGTGTGTATACGTGTGTCTCTATATGTCTGTGTATATGTGTGTGTCTTTATGTGTGTGTGTAGCTGCACTGCTTACCACTGGTAGGAAAGTATGAGGCTTTATTTTCGGCCTTCATGTAGAAGGAGTGGCGGTGATGTCGGGCTGGTTGTGCAGGTGGGTGTGCAGGCGGCAATGATGTGGGGTGGGTGTGCGGTTGGACGGCTGAGAGTGCATGTGGGCGACGGGGTTTGAGATGTTGGTGTCCAGCGCCATATTAAGATACCCATCATTTGGGTATCCCAATATGGCGGTTGGCTTACTTCCGGCACTAGGAATTGTGGGATTCGAACACATCTGGAATTTGAAAGAATTTGTGATTGCAATCATTTTCAGGAAGAAACTGAGTATTATCTGACAGAATTGCAGGGGTATCAATACTTTTGGCCACAACTGTATACAGCTCCAGAAATAAAATAACAGACCACTGCTAAATTTTCAGTTTCTCAGATTTTTGTCTTTATAGATATATAATAATACAAAAATTCTTATTCATTTAAAAACAACAATACTCATATTTTGACTAAGGAAAAGTTCAGAAATCAGTATTTGGTAGCATAACCATGATTTTTAATCATAGCTTTTATGTGTCTTGGCATGCTTTCCACCAGTCTTTCACACTGCTTTTGGGTGATCTTATGCCTCTCCTGGCACAAACATTTAAGTAGTTCTTCATTGTTTGATGTCTTGTGACTGTCTCAAGTCATGTAAAGCTAGAAAAAACTTTTCATCAATGAGAAGCAAAGGAGAGCTAGGCTGAAGTTTGCCAAAGACCATAAGAATTGGACCTTAGAGGACTGGAGTAAGGTAATCTTCTTTGATGAGTCTAATTTTCAGCTTGGCCCAACACCTGGTCATCTAATGGTTAGACAGAGACCTGGAGAGGTGTACAAGCCACAGTGTCTTGCACCCATTGTGAAATTTGGTGGAGAATTGGTTATGACGTGGGGATGCTTCATCTAGGCTGAAATTGGGCAGGTTAATCTTTGTGAAGGACATATGAATCAAGCCACATACAATGGCTAATGATTAAGGAAGTTGTTCTTCCGAAATGCGTCTAGCGCCCAGCTAGCATGCTGAATGATTTTATATTTTTCAAATAATAAAGAGAATTTCAAGAAGACAAGCACCGGTGTTTTCTACTTCACACATACAAGGTTATCCTTGAAAACATGTGCTTCTCTCTGCTCAGGCAATGTTTCCCAACTCTGAGGACTGGTTTTTCCAGCAGTACAATGCCCCATGCCACACAGCTAGGTCGATCAATGTGTGGATGAGGGAGCACCACATCAAGACCCTGTCATGGCTAGCCCTATCTCCAGACCTGAACCCCATTGAATATGGATAGTTACAAAGCATCAAACAATGAAGAACTGCTTACATTTTTGTGCCAGGAGTGGCATAAGGTCAACCAAAAGCAGTGTGAAAGTGTAAAGCATGCCAAGAAGCATGAAAGCTTTGATTAAAAATCATGGTTATTCCACCAAATATTGATTTCTGAACTCTTCCTGAGTTAAAACATGAGTATTGTTGTTTGTATATTAATAAGAACTTATTTCTTTGCATTATTTCAGGTCTGAAAGCACTGTTTCTTTTTTATTATTTTGACAATTTCTCTTTTGCTGCACATAAATACAAAATGTTTAGTTTTGAATTTCAGAGACATGTTGTCAGTAGTTAATGGAATAACAGAACGATGTACATTTTACTCAAAAATATACCTATAAAGAGAAAAATCACAGAAACGTGAACATTTTGCAGTGGTCTCCTAATTTTTTCCGGAGCTGTATATTTTTACTGGCAACAAGTGGGTGGAAGTTGTTTTGCATTAACTCCCTATCCTTGATGCCCTCTTAAGTAAACTTTTAGTGAGAAACATACAACCAGCTCTCTGTATCCCAATTAAATTGATTTTCACAGCAGGTAGATAAGATCAAGAAACCATGCGGTAAAGCCAAGTATTGGAATCTGACAATGGTCCATGTTGCATGGACGTGTGAAGCCCTCCTTGGGTTTGGAGCTTGCCATTTAAGACAAAATAAGAACATAGCAAATCAAATGCTGGCTTTCATCAACTATAAATGGCTTATGGCCACTTTACACACACCAACTTATCTGTCCAACCCTGACCAACTTACTGATTGCAGTGAAATCATGGACACATTGCTCCATTTGTACACAGCCACAAAATGGAGCAATGTGTCCATAATTTCACTGCAATTAGTAAGTTGGTCAGAAGTTGGACAGATAAGTTGGTGTGTGTAAAGTAGCCCTTAAACAAAATGCATCAAAAGAGTATGTTTACATAAAGCTCCATCAATTCCATCATAATAATTTTTTTGCAAATTTTGGATGATAGTTTGTTTGTAAACAATTAGATATTTAAACATTTTATGCTATACATTCTATAGGGAAGAAAAACTGATATACAGTGTGACCCCAAACACACCTCCAGGCTGTGTAAGGGCTATTTGACCAAGAAGGAGAGTGATTGGGTGCTATGCCAGATGACCTGGCCTCCACAGTCACCAGACCTGAACCCAATCGAGATGGTTTGGGGTGAGCTGGACCGCAGAGTGACGGCAAAAGGGCCAACAAGTGCTAAGCATCTCTGGGAACTCCTTCAAGACTGCTGGAAGACCATTTCTGGTGACTACCTCTTGAAGCTCATCAAGAGAATGCCAAGGGTGTGCAAAGCAGTAATCAAAGCAAAATGTGGCTACTTTGAAGAACCTAGAAACCTAGAAGATAAGACATATTTTCAGCTGTTTCACACTTTTTTGTTAAGTATATAATTCCACATGTGTTAAATCATAGTTTTGGTGTCCAAACCTTTGGCCTGTACTGTACATTATATATATATAAAATGAAAAAATGAGCAGCACAGAGTAGTGATGGGCGAGTCCTAAATTACTCGGAATCGCTTGACTCTAGCGAGTCCGAGCCCGGGACTCGCTACTCATTGCGAGTCTAGCGAGTCCAATGTTAATGAATGGGGAAGCGAGTAATAGCGAGTAATGTGCGATTTACAAATTGCAGATGTGTCTCGGAAGCTTCAGGCTCTATCTGCTAGGACTCGTTACTCTGCGAGTTTCCCAGCGTTTACTCGCACAGTAACCAGCCCAATGCAAATCAATGGCAATCCTAGTTTTGTCAGAGACTCTGACAAAACTAGGATTGCCATTGACTTGCATTGGACTCGCTACTGTGACAGTGATAGCAGGGAAACTCGCAGAGTAAGAGCTGTCTGCTCTGTGCAGCTCCAGGGTCCTAGAGCCCGCCTGCTGCCTGATGTAGCAGAGCTGAGATTGTTCTCAGTCTGCTCATTCCCTGTGCATAGACATCTATATCTATGCACAGGGGATGTAGCAGAGAGGACATCGCGTTTTGGACTACGTCAGACGGAAGAGGATTTTTTTAATTAAAGATGGAGTCCCCATAGATGTCTATGCACAGGGAATGAGCAGACTGAGAACAATCTCAGCTCTGCTACATCAGGCAGCAGGCGGGCTCTAGGACCCTGGAGCTGCACAGAGCAGACAGCTCTTACTCTGCGAGTTTCCCTGCTATCACTGGCACAGTAGCGAGTCCAATGCAAGTCAATGGCAATCCTAGTTTTGTCAGAGTCTCTGACAAAACTAGGATTGCCATTGATTTGCATTGGACTCGTTACTGTGCGAGTAAACGCTGGGAAACTCGCAGAATACCGAGTCCTGCGAGTCCCTTACTACTCGCAGAGTAACGAGTCCTAGCGAGTAGATTCGCCCATCCCTAGCACAGAGCTTACATGAGAGTGCCAGCAACCAAACCTCTTCCTTTTAAGGTTTCCAGTATATGATATAAATGAAGTTGCAGCACTCCAATCCTTCTTTAAAGAGGACCTGTCACCAAACCAGGCATGGTGATCTAATTACAGCACTGGATGCAGCATGTTTGCAGCATGCAGACAAGGGGTCCCCCAGCACTTGAGCAGCCCTGTACCCTGAGATAATACACTTAGAAAACTTACATGCTCCAGCCACTAAGGAGGTGGGTAGGGGCTGCAGCCAAGGGCAGATTCACACCCCCCTGCATGTGTAATCTGCCCACCGCTGCCAATCATTTTCTCCCTCTTCAGCAGCATTTAAACAGAGTTTTTTTTCCCAGAACTTGCAGTTTGGCTCCGACCCTCAGGGGGTGGGGCTAAACAGACTTTCAGGGAGAAAAAAAAAAAACCTCTGTTTAAAAGCTGCATAAGAGGGAGAGAATGATTGGCAGCGGTGGGTAGATTAAACATGCAGGGGGTGTGAATCTGCCCTTGGCTGCAGCCCCTAGCCACCTCCTTAGTGGCTGGAGCATGTAAGTTTTCTAAGTGTATTATCTCGGGGTACAAGACTGCTCAAGTGCTGGGGGACCCCTTGCCTGCATGCTGCAGACATGCTGCATCCAGTGCTGTAATTAGATCACCATGCCTGGTTTGGTGACAGGTCCTCTTTAGGCTACGTTCACACATTGCGTATTTTGCTGCGCTTTTTTACGCGCGCTTTTCAAAATACGCAATGTGCCTTTTGTCTGCCAGCAAAGTGAATGTGAAATTCACTTTGCAGTGCAGACATTGCGCAAAAATACGCAGTGCGTTTTCCGGGAGAAAGCGCAGCTCCGTAAACAATTGATATGTCAATTGTTTACGCAGCTGCTCCTGCGTATTCTCCCAGAGGGGAGGAAGAATCCTGCTTCCTTCTCCCCTCTGTGACAGCTGTGGCCGCCCATTAGATTTCACAGTGTATTAATATACACTGTGAAATCTAAATTAAACAGAGGCAAATGTATGTAAAATAAAAAAGAATGAATACTTCACCTGTCCGACGCCTTCTCCCACTGTCCGACGCCTTCTCCCGCTATCCGGTCTCCGGTTCTAAGTGAGAGGTGTACTGGCAGGACCTGTGATGTCAGAGGGGCGTTCCCGGGCATTTGCGGTCATGTGATACATATCACATGACCGCGAACAGCCAATCAGCGCCGGGAACGCCCCCCTCTGACGTCACCACAGGTCTTGTCAGTACACCTCTCACTTAGAACTGGAGACCGGATAGCGGAAGAAGGCGTCGGACAGGTGAAGTATTCATTCTTTTTTATTTTACATACATTTGCCTCTGTTTAATTTAGATTTCACAGTGTATATTAATACACTGTGAAATCTAATGGGGCTGTCATAGATGGGAGGAGGAAACAGGATTCTTCCTCCCCTCTGTGACATCACTGCGCTTTCTGGAGTAAAGAAAGCGCAGTGTGTGAAAGCCCCGGCGTATTTTGTTGAGCTTTTTTGCGCGGCCGAAAAACGCGGCAAAAAGCGCGCGCAAAAGAGCGCAGCAAAATACGCAAATGTGTGAACGCAGCCTTAAACAGAGGTTTTTTTTTTTTCTGTTTGGCTCCGCCCCTCAGGGGGCGGGGCTAAACGGACATTCAGGGAGAGAAAAAAAAAACTCTGTTTAAATGCTGTTGAAGAGGGAGAGAATGATTGGCAGCGGTGGGCAGATTACACATGCAGGGGGTGTGAATCTTCCCTTGGCTGCAGCCCCTAGCCAGCTCCTATTTGGCTGCAGGATGTAAGTTTTCTAAGTGTATTATCTCGGGGTACAGGGCTGCTCAAGTGCTGGGGGACCCCTTTCCTGCATGCTGCAGACATGCTGCATCCAGTGCTGTAATTAGATCACCATGCCTGGTTTGGTGACAGGTCCTCTTTAAGTGAAAAAAAGTTTATTCAACATCACAGCATGGGCAGCAGCGATGTTTCGGGTGGGCAAACCCTTCCTCCAGCTCCAGGATGGGTTCAAAGGGAGCAAAACTTTCACAAGGCACTGTCTATACACATCGTACACATTGATTTTTATCTCTGTATGCAAAGTAGTACAGGTGAATGATTAGGATCATTCCCTGGACTACAAAGTGAACAATCATTAAAAATGTACAGTACATTAATAAATTCCATGTTTTACTGATACTTTTCCCTCAAAACGATTATTGAGCTGTTAAGATCCTTCTGCTTTATGACATCATTCCTGCAGATCCAAATGCATTTTTAACACGTACACACACACACACACACACACACACACACACACACCATGAAGTGAATCTAGGTGGTGGTGCAGACTCAGGAGTTGAGCCTGCTCAACACAAGACAGGTGCTTGTTGTGTTATGCAACTGGCACCCACTTCTGACAACATTGATCATATTTTAAAATATGATATATTAAACAAATTCATATATATTAGTATCACTTACTTTAACCCAGTAAATAATAAAGTCAGAAAACTACCAAAATAATCAAATTTAGTTTTGCCACATCTGTAAAAATCTGATCTATAAAAATGAAATGGAAAATTATTTGACCCATGCAGTAAACATTATAAAGAAATAAAAATTAAAACACAAAACTTTACCACAAAAGTCACTATATTCAAAAAAACAATAAAAATCAATGAAAACATCATCCCAAAATAGTACCAATACAAATTACAGCTTAGAATGCCAAAAAACCCAATATAGCTTATTCTGGTGGCCATTCGCCATCCAGTTTCAGTAGCGGGTGCAGAGTCCACCGCTGTGGGGGTAGCAGTAGTAGTTGTCATGGCTGAGGGTATCGGCCCTCTCCACGGCTCACCGCATACATGGGTTGGGGATGATCACTCACTTTGTTTTATCATCCCAGCACTCCTTGGCCACAGGCCTGTTTCCACTGTGTGGTTCTTTTTATAGAATCACTATGAAGCAGTTCACTACAAATCAAAACTTGTCGCAATTTACTATTACAATTAGTGTTATATCAGCAGGAGTTTATCACTGCTGGGCAGCTGCCCTTATGTTTCCTCATGCAAGCAAGGACCTGCCACTTATTAGCAGCTTTCTGTCACTATACAATGTAGACATAACGTACCTTTACACGCTGCCACAACAGGATGGATACCAACGGCTACTTCACGTGCACGAGCACGCCCAAACGGTTACCAACGGGAAACGCACCCTCTTTACACGCCGCCACAAGGTGCGCTACGCTACGCTACATTTACAGCTAGCTACATCGCCGGGTGTCTCAAGTAGCCATCTGTAGCTCAGCGTACCTCATTTACACAACGCTACAACAAGCTAATATGGGCGGACCTGGTGCAGCAGGGACAGCACATAGGCGTGCCACAATTGTGGATTACAAGACGTCCGTACGGTGATAGGACAAAGCCAGAACATCATGATTGGGCAGGCATCGCAGAAGGCTGATTAATACATGACGCTCGAGCAATTGTGTAGTGTGACTGGTCAGCTCCTTAAATATGCCTCCCTATGCAGCGACTACCAATCGTCATGCAGGAGCTTCTACCAATGATCGCAGATGGGGCGCGGTAACACGGAGCCTGGGTCACGCCTTAGCTACATTGCAGCTACATCGCCGGGTGTCCAGTGTTCCCTTCTGTGGGTTCTTTACACGCCGATACAGCTTGCTACAATCGGCTTTGTTGCCATCTGTTTATGGGCAGTGCACGGATACAGATGTATCTGTAGCCGGCTGTGTCGTCCCGTCTTCAGACGCCGCTACTACGGGCGATATTGGCGCGACAAGCTACATTTGTAGCCTGTAGCGGGTTGTATCCATCCTGCAGTGGCGGCGTGTAAAGGTACCAATAAAGCTGAACTCAGTAGTATGTGCAGGGTTACCCAGAGATTAACATTTAAGACATTTAAGTCTTGCTGGAAGAAGGTTCTACTTGAACTGAAACTTTCAGTCAGTATTGGCCAATAAACACGTGAAGTATATGCTATTTGACAAGTGCTGTCCATTTTTTGGTATATATATGTGCCCAAGCATAACAGGCAGGTGGGTGACACAGACCTGCTTATTGTTGCCGGCACCAGTCCCCACTGTTCACCTCTGCCACAAAGAGGTCACAGCCCGCTCCTTCCATGAACAGCAAGGTGGAGTAAACACAACAGCAATCAGTGTGATGTCGGCTCTGATTCTCGTCGAAAGAGGGGAGGAATCCTCCCCTCTGTAGATGTGATGTCAGTGAAAGCTGAAAAATCACAGACAGAGCGGTCCGTGACAGCTCTGGTCGGAGTGAACTGTGCCAGGCTCAACAGGCAGGTAGATTCCAAGTACCTGCCTGTTAGTGATTAGGCACAATTTTTTAAAATATATATCCCTGATATACTGTTTAAGAGGTAAATCTATGCAATAAGGATCACTACACCATGCTGTTCTCAAATTACATATCAAAAACCTGCCGACAGATTCCCTTTAATGGTACCTTTACACGCCGCGACGGCAGGCTGGATACATCGCGCTACAAGCTACAATTGTAGCTTGTAGCGTCCATATCGCCTGTAGTAGCGGCGTCTGAAGAGGCGACGCTACAGCCGGCGACAGATACATCTGTTTATGGGCTCTGCTCATAAACTTAAGGCAACATCGCCGATTGTAGCGAGCTGTATCGGCGTGTAAAGAAGCAACGGAAGGCAACTCTGGACACCCGGCGATGTGGCTGCCATGTATCTAAGGCGTGACACAGTCACCATGTTACCGCGCCCCATCTGCGATCATTGGAGGTCGCTCCTGCTTTATGATTGGTAGTCGCAGCATAGGGCGGGATATTTAAGGAGCTGACCAGTCACACTACACAATTACTCGAGCGTGCTCTATTAACCAGCCTCCTGCGATGCCTGGCCAATCCTGATGATATTGCGCTGTCCTATCATCATACGGACGGCTCGTAATCCAAGATTGTTGCACGCCTATGTGCTATCCCTGCTGCATCGGGTCCGCCCATAGTAGCTTGTTGGAGCGGTGTGTAAACATGGTACGCTACGCTACAGCTGGCTACTTGAGACACCCGGCGATGTAGCTAGCTATAGATGTAGCGTGGCGTAGCGCACCTTGTCGCGGCGTGTAAAGAGGGTGCGTTGACCGTTTGTAGCCGTTTGAGCGTGCTCATGCACGCGAAGTAGCGCGATGTATCCAGCCTGCCGTCGCGGCGTGTAAAGGTACCATAAGAGATTAATAATTAAGCTAATATAGAAAAGCCACCCCCCCCCATCCTTATATGGAAGTATTCAGAATGTGGAGCTGAATACGGAATTCCCTGACAACCAGCATATGCCAGGTTTAGAAACAATCTAGCGGGGACATCTTCTGGAAAGTATTTTAAAGGTTTTCTTTCAGATTTCACTTATGAAGTATATTTGAAAGTTTATTATAATCACTTGCTCTATATTATTATTAAATAAAAATTTAAATGGCAGTTACACTTTAGATTCTACCCTAGAGAAGAGAAAGATGGGACCCTGCCAATCATAAGCGCTTACACTCTGCAGAAGATAGAGGACAGAGAGACCTGCTAATCATAAGAGCTAACACTCTACAGGAGAGAGAAAGATTACCTTGCTGACCATAAGAGCTTACACTCTACATGAGAAAAAGAAGAGCCCGCTGACCATAAGAGTTTACATGCTACAGAAGATAGAAGTTCCTGCTGATCATAAGTTCTTAAACACTACAGAAGCGAGAAAGGACCCATCAAAAGTTTTTTTTTCCAATCAGAGAATCAAATTTCAAAGTTTTCTAACACCTGTGAAACAGCGAATTTCAGGAAAATTTGACTTGAATTAAATCCTAGTCCTGCCTAAAAATGACAGGACTAACATTTTCAAAAACAAAGTAAAAAGGGCATGTTCACATGTAGAATTTTTGCCATGTTGGTTTCTTTGTGTATTTTCATAATGAATAGAAATGAGATTATAGAAATCTTGTGCACTCACCTTATTACTACTACCTGACTGAAGTTTTGAGCTCAGTGGAGGTTTAGAAACTGCAGCATTTTAATGTTTTGCAGCATTTTTCACATAGTGAAAGTGATGAAAAAATGCAGAAATGCTGAGCAGCATTTGTGCTGCATTACATACATATATTTTTGGTAAAAATATATATACCGTATATACTCGTGTATAAGCTGAGTTTTTCAGCCCAAAAGTTGGGCTGAAAAGTCCCCCCCTCGGCTTATACACAGGTCAATACGGTATGTGGTGTGTGGGGGCTGTGTCTGGGTGCTGGGGAGGCTGGAGGAGGCGGGGGGAGGCTGCTGACTGAGCGGCCCGTCACGTGGTGCCGCTCACTAGATATGCACGGCTCCCCCCGCCCATCACAGCGGCAGGGGGAGCCGTGCATACAGCCCCCAGTGGTATACAGCAGGTCCCCAGTGGCACTCGCCCCCCATACTGTGCAGAGCCCCCCACACTGTGCAGAGCCCCCCCGCTGCATTATCGAGTGCCACTGGGGCCTGCTGTATACCACTGGGGGCCTGCTGTATACCACTGGGGGCCTGCTGTATACCACTGGGGGCCTGCTGTACACCACTGGGGGCCTGCTGTATAACATACTGCTGGGGCCTGTATACCATTGGGGGGGCTTGTAAACCTCACTGCTGGGGACTGTATACAATACTGCTGGGGCCTGTATACCACTGGGTTGGCCTGTATACCTCACTTCTGGGGGCTGTATACCTCACTGCTGGGGGCTGTATACCTTACTGCGGGGGGCTGTATACCTGTCCTGGTGGCTGTATACCATACTACTGGGGCCTGTATACCACTGGGAGGGCCTGTATACCACACTGTTGGGGGCTGTATACCTCACTGCTGGGGGTTGTATACCTGTGCTGGGGTCCACCCTCAGCTTATACGCGAGTCAATAAGTTTTCCCAGTTTTTGGGGGCAAAAGTAGGGGGGTCGGCTCATACACGGGTCGGCTTATACACGGGTATATACGGTATAATTTGTTAAACTTTTTTAACACAAGACCAATCATGTAATCTGCCTCCAACAAATGCTATCTATCAAATGCTCCAACAAATGTATCTATTTGTTGTATTTTATACACTACAAAAATGTTACTTATGATTGCACTTTTGGGACAGATGAGTGCATATTTTGTCATCTGAGAGAATTCAGTCGAATATGCAACTCACACTGTGATCAAACTCTGATCAGAGAAAAAAAAGCTCTAGCATATTGTGTCAGTCTGTGAAAATTGCGTAGCTCCCAGCTGTCCCAAATTCAGCGTGACTGTCCCAATTTAAGGGCTGTGTCTTGCTGTCTTAACTTTTGACACATCTTCCTCTCATCTCTCCATGTCGGATCTATAGCTCCTCCTCCTCATGGCATCTCTGCAGTGCATAAATTAAAAATTCTTCTGTGGTCACCCCAGGGGTCAAAACCTGAACTCATTGGCCATATGCAGCTGCTTCACCATTGAGCCACCGTCACCCTGGAGAAAATTAGGATGATTTGGTAATCTTAACCTGTAGTGCAGGCAGGAAATCCAGAAGCAGATCATTCAGATACATAGAGATCTGTATACAGCTGTGTATCTCTATGTACCTGTATTCTAGAGATGAAGACCAAGTCTGATTTTTATTCCTAAAAAACTACTATAAAACAATTAGTAATAATTCCAAAAGCATCATTTTCATTCCACACCTCCACAGGGCTCAGACCAACAACCTTCAAACTTTTCAGTTGGATCTAAACCACTGAGCCACACTCTCTGTTGACACCATAGGCAGAATTTAATATGAAAACATGGATAAAAATCGCAATATGGACTTATCCAAAAATTACCTGATAGATGAAAGAGGAGCATTCCAATCACCTAGAAAGGTTGTGTGATACACAATCAGTACAAATCACATATACAGCTGCTGCATGGACCACACGCCAAAAGAGCTGAAGTGCAGGGAAAACAGGATCAAAGTTGTGGTTATTCCTGCGTTGCTGTCAGTGAAGGCTTGCAAGTGACATGAAAAGGTGAACGTATAAGGTTGTTTATTTGATGCGTTTCAAAGTGAACGTCACTTCTTCTTTAATAAAGGCCACCAAAATGCAGAACAATGACAGAATCGTGGTTTATATATACCCATACCCAACAAACGCTTTACAAAAAACGCCAAAACCGGTACATGATGTAACGGCAGTGGCGTAACTTCAGCGCAGCGGGCCCCGGTGCAGGATTCACTCCGGGGCCCTTTAGGTGAGGAGCAGGGGTGATGATGCTGGTTAAAAATTTTGAGGCGCAGGGGGGAAAAATTTGAGGAGCTTTTGTACTAGCGGGGGTGGGGTGGGCTAGCGTGAGTACCTGCTCTCAGTGACTGCCGCGCGGTCTGCCGGCTTCTGCACAGAGGAGAGGAGGGGTGGGCACAGCTGCGGGAAGTGAGGCTTCTCTCACTTCCTGTCCTCCCTCCACTCCTTGTCCAACGCTATCGCGTTTGCGGTGGACAGCTGGAAGCACATGGCTCGCCCCCCAGGGGGCGGGCCCGGTCTCAGCCGCCACCGCTGCGACCGCGGTAGTTACGCCACTGTGTACCGGCAAAAGTTCAAAGGATTACTACTGCCACTGCTCCTACATACTTAGAAATAACATGTAAAACATAAAACATGACCAAGAAAGTTATCAATGGAGAAAGGAAAAGAATGGAAAAAAAAAAAAATGTAAATGAGAAACAATTGAAAATAAATGTAAATTCAATGTACTTTCATTATATTTTAATTTTTCTCGGCTCGGCTTGAGGACTAAATAAGTCTTGTGCATGCATCCATAATAACATTAATCCAAGAGCAATCCAATGTTTTGTCGGATCACACTCGGACTGAAAATACAGCTGTGTGCACGAGCCCTAAGGTGATGAATAACCAGAAAGAAAGCCGGAAGGGAACGACTTTACACTTGTTGATTTACTTTTACTATGACAAAGTCAACATAAAGTAGCAAAAATGCGACTTGTAGGCCTGCACTCAGCAATCTCCATAGTAACAGAATACTTTCATCTGAGTGAGGCTTTCAGCCAATTGCATAGTACTGATTCTAATATTAGCCAACTACTCTTACAAATGGGAAAATCTATGTGAGAGGTCCACAAATAATTCACTGCACAGAAATCGCCAGCCTGTCTCCCTTATCATACAATGCAATATAATTGCTGATGCTTTCTAATTAAATATAACAGTAAATAACACAGGAATTTTCAATATATTAAGAATATCTGATAAATGATGTACAATCAACAAATGTAACACTGTACTATGTTTTTGATGTTGTTTCTATGCAGTTTTCATTGTCAGTTTTGGTTCAGGATTTACAGAAGGAAATTCTGACGCAAATCAGAAAAAAATGCTACGGAAAATGTTTTTGCCGCATTTTTAAGATACGTTTTTGTTGCATATATTTCCCCACTTATTAGGGGTCGCTAACATTTGCATATAAAAAAGTGTACATCTTTAATACAGAAAAGTTGGGTGAATGAAGTGCGCTTGGTACTTCATCTGTCATGTACAGCTGTGCTCAAAAGTTTACAAACATACATTTTTTCAGAGAATATGACTGATAACTAGAGATGGGCGAATCCTAAATTACTCGGACTCGCTAGACTCTAACGAGTCTGAGTCCAGGACTCACTACTCGTTGCGAGTCTAGCGAGTCCAATGTTAATGAATGGGGAACGAGTATTGCAGCGATTCCTCTGCTGCCAGACCCTGCTGCTATTCCCCATGTTATTCTTTTAAAGCCAGCGGGGGTTGAGGGGGGAGAGGGTGGGGGGTGCACTGGCCCGGCCGGTTACTTACCGCTGCCTCCGCCGGCGTCGGCCGCAGACTCGCTCCCCGAGTCTCTCTGCTGCTCTTTCCGGAGATTCCCGAACGGTGACAGAAGCAGTGAATAAATTAACTTCCGTGACCGCTTGGGAATCTCCGGCAGCAGACGAGTCTGGCTGACAGCAGGGTTCAGCTCAGGTCATAATGACCTGAGCTGAACCCTGACTGTTTAGTTAGTTCTCAGCTGTGCTACATCCCTGTCTGTCTAAGCACAGACAGGGATGTAGCAGAGCTGAGATTGCGTTTTGGACTACGTCGGACGGAAGAGGATTTTTTAAATAAAGATGGAGTCCCTAATGTCTTTTTTGTTTTATTTTTAATAAAAAAATTTTCTCTGTGTTGTGTTTTTTTTCTATTGATTACTGGAAATTCATGGCGGTCATGTCTAATATTGGCGTGACCGCCATAAATTTCGGGTTTAGGGCCAGCTGATGATACAAAGCTGGCCCTAACCCCTTTATTACCCAGTGAGCCACCCGCCACCAGGGCCACTGGAAGAGCGGGGTTAAGCACCAGAAGATGGCACATCAATGAACGCGCCATGTTCTGGGGTGGCTGCGGGCTGCAATTTGCAGCGTGGGGTGCCCAGAAAGCTTGGGCCTCCCTGCGCTGCGGATTCCAGCCCCCAGCTGCCTAGCTGTACCTGGCTGGACATAGAAATTGCGCGGAGCCCCACACATTTTTTTTTCATTATTTAATGAAATTCATAAAATAATAAAAAAAGGGGGCTCGCCTATATTCTTGTGTCCGGCCAGGTACAAATAGGCACCTGGGGGTTGGGGGCAGCCCGTCGCTTCCTGCTGGATCCGGCTGGTTACAGAAATATGGCGAAGCCCACGTCATTTTTTTCTGAAAAATAAACCAATCCTAAAAAAGGGACTGCATCTTTATTAACCCCTCGACCATGGTCCAGGGGTTAATAAAGATGCAGCCCCTTTTATTTATATTGTTTTATGGATTTTTCAGAAAAAAAAAGACGTGGGCTTCGCCGTATTTCTGTAACCAGCCGGATCCAGCAGGCAGCGACGGGCTGCCCCCAACCCCCAGGTGCCTATTTGTACCTGGCCGGACACAAGAATATAGGCAAGCCCCCTTTTTTTATTATTTCATGAATTTCATGAAATAATAAAAAAAAATGCGTGGGGCTCCGCGCAATTTCTATGTCTAGCCAGGTACAGCTAGGCAGCTGGGGGCTGGAATCCACAGCGCAGGAAGGCCCAAGCCTTCTGGGCACCCCCCGCTGCGAATGGCAGCCCACAGCCGCCCCAGAAAATGGCGCATTCATTGAAGCGCCATCTTCTGGCGCTGAACCCCGCTCTTCCAGTGGCCCTGGTGGCAGGTGGCTCACTGGGTAATAAGGGGGTTAGGCCAGCTTTTTATTATCAGCTGGCCCTAAGCCCGAAATTTATGGCGGTCACGCCAATATTAGACATGACCGCCATGAATTTCTACTAAATTGTTTTAAAAAAAACACAACACAGAGAAAAATTTTTTATTAGAAATAAAAAAAAAGCCATTAGGGACTCCATCTTTAATTAAAAAAATCCTCTTCCGTCCAACGTAGTCCAAAACGTGATGTCCACTCTGCTACATCCCTCTGCATAGATATACATGTCTGTGCACAGGGAGTGAGCAGACTGAGAACAATCTCATCTCTGCTACATCATCTCTGTGCACAGACATTCATGTCTGTACACAGGGAGAGCAGGCAGGCTCTAGGACCCTGGAACTGCCGCAGCCCGCAGGACCCGGAGCCCAGCACAGAGCAGACAGCAGAAGCCGGAAGAGAGGTAAGGAGCATTTCCTCCCCTCCCTTCCTTCGCTCCCTGCTCGCTCCCCCCAGCCCAGTCCTAACTTAGGACGGGGGGGTGGGGGGGACCGGACTCGTCACTGTGCGAGTAATTCCTGTAATTACTCGCAGAGTAACGAGTCGGGCGAATCTCTTACTACTCCACGAGTACCGAGTAGTAACGAGTAGATTCGCCCATCCCTACTGATAACACAAAAACATTTTTTTTCCACTTATGGTTAGTGGTTGGATGAAGCCATTTATTGTCAAACTACTGTGTTTTCTCTTTTTGAATCATAGTGATAACCAAAAACACCCAAATGACCTTGATCAAAAGATGACAATCCCTTGTGATTTTGGTAACATATACAGAAGTTGACACAAATAGGTTTGAATGGCTAATAAAGGTAACATCCTCACTTGTGACCTGTTTGCTTTTAATCAGTGTGTGTGCATAATAGCTGAGTGAGTTTTTGGGATCCAGACAGACTCCTCCATCTTTCATCCAGTTACTGACATTTGTGGATTGTGAGTCATGGGGAAAGCAAAAGAATTGTCAATGGATCCATGGGAAAAGATAATTGAATTGTAAAAAGCAGGAGACAAGCCTCCAAACTTTTGGAATAAAGTAATTTGGAGTGATGAGACCAAAATCAAACTTTTTGGCCACAACCATAAATGTCACATTTGGAGAAGTGTCAAGAAGGCCTATGATGAAAGGAACTGCTACGAGAGTAAATACCATCTTGGATAATTTTGTGAATAAAAAACAACTTTATTGTACAAATATCAATTAAAACGGATCCAGACTCACAAAACAATTAGAAAATCAGGAGAACAGAGGAGTTATTATGTGCAAAAGTATATCAAAATTTATTTAGTTAATAGACATCATAAAATCATTATACAAAAAATACAAAGTTACAGGATACAATTCAGGAACGATACATTTGGTGGGCACATAGAACATATAAGAACCTGATATAAGGTCTTTCCCTGAGGAAGCGAGCACTATGAAAGCGAAACACGTGTAGGATGACTGTCCTGTCCTTTTGTCTGTTCTGAACCTGCTTCTCCCACAACGGTGGACAACATGGGTAATTTTACCTCTGAGTATCATACTTTGCAAAATACCCTCTATTTGCTTTATAGAAAACCATGTTTATGCCTTACCCTGATGATTGTTGTCCACAGGCTGTGGTGAGCTATATCAAATGTACCCCTGAATTATATGACTAGACACTACTGGTGCTCACTTGGCATTAAAGAGAGATATAGATATGTAACTTCCAAAAAACATGTTTAAGGAGAGTATCAATGTATTAGTCCTCTTATAAGAACTTTACAGAAGTTTTTTGGTCTTTGGCACACAACTTCTCTCTATCTGGTCACTGTACCAAACCTGGTGTCAATTTTTACTGTTGTTCAGAGGGTCCTTATATCAGGTTCTTATATGTTCTATGTGCCCACCAAATGTATCGTTCCTGAATTGTATCCTGTAACTTTGTATTTTTGTATAATGATTTTATGATGTCTATTAACTAAATAAATTTTGATATACTTTTGCACATAATAACTCCTCTGTTCTCCTGATTTTCAAATTGATGTTTGGAGGTGCTATATAAGAATAGCCAATGTTTGTAATGATGATATTGAACCTTATGTATTTAATCACAAAACAATTAGTGTAGGAAAATCAGGACAGTAAATTCAAACATTTCACAATGTGATCAATACAGACAATTTTTGATCTTATAAAAATACCATATGGACAAACAGTAGTTATCTTAGTAACTTCAGGATGCCTCCAATTTGGTGGCTAATCCTACCACCAGACTTGTTTGTCCTCACAGAATATGAAGGGGATATATATCACACCCTACTTGTCTCTGGTATGCAGATTGTATGTTTACCGTCCACCAAAATCCTATTATAAAATTCCCCATACTTGACGCGTTTCACCCATTTTTATAACTAGGCTCATCAGAAGTTTTTGGAGAAGTCCTTTACAGCCTGGAAAGACAATCATGTCATTACATGCATCTTTTACTGAGTGATTCTATATTTTATAAAACACGACTCCAAATCTACTCAGGCATTCATGCAGAGGAACAATTACAATGTTCTGGAATGGGCATCCCAGTCCCCAGACCTAAATATCATTGAACATCTGTGGGATGTTTTGAAGCGGGCTGTCCATGCTCGGCGACCATCAAACTTAACTGAACTGGAATTGTTTTGTAAAGAGGAATGGTCAAAAATCCCTTCATCCAGGATCCAGGAACTCATTAACAGCTACAAGAAGTGACTAGAGGCTGTTATTTTTGCAAAAGGTGGATCTACTAAATATTAATGTCACTTTTCTGTTGAGGTGCCCATACTTTTGCACCTGTCAATTTTTGAAATTATGCATATTTCACATTTTCGGTTAGTACAATAAACCTGATTTCAATCCTGAAATATTACTGTGTCCATCAGTTATTACATATATCACACTGAAATAGCTGTTGCAAAAAAACAATTTTAAACAAAAAAAAAAAGAATAAGATTAAGAGGGGTGCCCAAACATTTTCATATGACTGTATATTGTGCTTGATAAAGAACATGGTTGTTCGAAGCATTGCATGGGAGACAGAATAAAGATGCATTGACAAAAATCACCACCGTATGTGAGGCGCTGTCATTTGTCAAGATTAACACTGACTAAGTACTAACTGACTCCTTCTTACAAAACTGAGTTGAACCATGATGCCTGTTGATAAGCTAACAACTGTTTAAGAATATAAATAACAATGCTGAGATATGCTGCAAGGACTGGTTCAGCTTTGCACCCAGGGACGAGGTCTCCATAAAAGTGGTATCGGGTCGTGGTCCATGCTAGTGTTATTGATTGCAATGTTATTGTTAATGAAAATGTGCCATCCTGATGGAAAGAACGTTATGAATGTTGTTATTAAAAATTGTATTTATTATTGTTATGCAATTGCATCCAAAACGACTACCTTTGTATCTTTTTGTTGCAGTCCAGGACGTACTGTGTTTTACTAGGTGATAATGTGGTGCCCTTGCAGTCTGGTCGCCACAGTGGTATTTAAGGTCATCGGTACATCGGTACCATGCCTCAGGAGAAATCAGGTATCCTATGCAAGACTGTAGACTCCTACATATTGAATATTGCCTACACAGCATTACTTAAACAGAATGTGCAACAATGTGTATATATATCTATTTCAAAACATGAGGAATGCATCACAGAATTGTTAAGAATTGTATGCATCCGGCCAGGGAATATATATGGCTGGGTTTCCACATAAGCCCTCAGGCTGTGGTCACAGTTGCCATGCGTTTTTTTTAGTGATTTTACAAAACTCATGCTTTTTTTCATGTCAGCATGAGTTTTGTAAGGTGTGTGATGGCTCCCTGCGTTTTTGGGTGCGTTTTTGAATCTGCACCTAAAAATAGTGCTTGTACATGCGTTTTTGCATGCGTTTTCCATAGGAACCCATGTTATAAAAACGCATGCGTTTTCTACAAAAACGCATGCGTTTTCTACAGAAACGCATGCGTTTTTGGATATGCTCCAAAAACGCATGGGACAGTCACACATGCTTTTTGGCTATTAGGGCATGCGTTTTTTAACATGGGGGCCTATGGGTGCGTTTTTTACATGCGTTTTTGAAAACGCAGGTCTCCAAAAATGCATGTGAAAAATGGTACTGTGACCCCAGCCTGAGTCCGTTTTTGGCTTCAGTTTTCTCATTTTTTTTTCTAAGTCCAAAAACTGACAGAAAAACGGATTGGGTGTAATAAACACCCTGTCCGTTTTTCTATGGAGCTCCAAACATTGCCCTGTCCGTTTTTGAGTCAAAAACGTTGCATGCAACGTTTTTGGCATCAGTTAAAAAACGCATGCGTTTTCATGCGTTTTTTTTAACATGGGGCCCTATGGGAAACGCATGCGCGAACGCATGCAAACGCGCACTTGCGTTTGCGCATGCGTTCGCGCATGCGTTTTTTTAATGAAAATTCCAAAAACGTTCAGGAGTGCAGGAGGCTCAAAAGCACCCAGAAAAAAACGGATTGGTGATGAAAATCACTTCCAAAAACGGATTTCTATGTGTGACCACAGCCTATGTATGAGATTGTTTTTGCTCTATTTGCTCCACCATGCACTCTCAAAATTCTTCAATTTATTAGGCCAGGGTTACACATAGAAATCCGTTTTTGGAAGTCCTTTTCATCACCAGTCCGTTTTTTTTGGGGTGCTTTTTGAGCCTCCTGCACTTCTGAACGTTTTTGGGACTTAGTCATTTTTTCATGAAAAACGCATATGCGTTAACGCATGCGTTAATGCAGATGCCTATATGTGCTATGCGTTAACGCATGCTTTTCCCATAGGGCCCCATGTTAAAAAAACGCATGCGTTAACGCATGCGTTTTTTAACTGATGCCAAAAACGCTGTTTACTGCGTTTTTGGCTCAAAAACGGACAGGGCAATGTTTTGAGCTCCAGAGAAAAACGCACAGGGTGTTTATTACACCCAATGCGTTTTTCTGTCAGTTTTTGGACTTAGAAAAAAAAATTAACAAAACTGAAGCCAAAAACGGACTGAGGGCTTATGTGTGACCCCAGCCTTACTCAAACCTCGCAGTCCGGCCTTATATCCATCCTCCTAACCTTTTATTCATGTAATACACGCTCACTGATCATCATACCTATACATACAGAGAGGCTTTTTTAATAGGATCTGTCAGACCATACAACATTGCAGCAAACGCAGGCACTAGCACGTTGCTTAGCAACAGTCCCCCAAGTAAACAACGGGCCACGATCTAATGTGCATGCGCAAGATCGCGTCTCTTCAGGGTCATGTGATCGTGCGGGGATTCCCTATAAAAAGCCGTCAATTACAGACACGGTTGTGACTGTAGCCACAGTGCAGGAGTTCAGGCACTGCAGCAGTGACAAGGCAGGTAGCCCGTCTCCACTAAGGACCACAAAACTTTAACAGATAAGTAATCTCACTAACTTGATTTAGATTTTTTAGATTTAGATAGATTTTTAAAAAAAAAAAATTACGTGGGCTTCGCCGTATTTTTGTAACCAGCCGGATCCAGCAGGCAGCGACGGGCTGCCCCCAACCCCCAGGTGCCTATTTGTACCTGGCCGGACACAAGAATATAGGCGAGCCCCCTTTTTTTATTATTTCATGAATTTCATGAAATAATAAAAAAAAAATGCGTGGGGCTCCGCGCAATTTCTATGTCTAGCCAGGTACAGCTAAGCAGCTGGGGGCTGGAATCCGCAGCGCAGGGAGGCCCAAGCTTTCTGGGCACCCCCGCTGCAAATTGCAGCCCGCAGCCGCCCCAGAAGATGGCGCGTTCATTGAAGCGCCATCTTCTGGCGCTGAACCCCGCTCTTCCAGCGGCCCTGGTGGCGGTGGCACACTGGGTAATAAAGAGGTTAGGGCCAGCTTTGTATTATCAGCTGGCCCTAAACCCGAAATTTATGGCGGTCACGCCAATATTAGACATGACCGCCATGAATTTCCAGTAATCAATATAAAAAAAAACAACACAGAGAAAATGTTTTTATTAAAAATAAAACAAAAAAGACATTAGAAACTCCATCTTTACTCCAAAAATCCTCTTCCGTCCGACGTAGTCCAAAAACGACATATTCACTGCCACAACCCTGTGCATAGATATACATATTTATGCACAGGGAGTGAGCAGGCTGAGAACTATCTCAGCTCTGCTACATCTCTGTGTAGGCGGGCTCTAGGACCCTGGAGCTGCCGCAGCCCGCAAGTCCCAGAGCCCAGCACACAGCACATAGCAGAAGCCGGAAGAGAGGTAAGGAGCATGTCTCCCCCCTCTCTTCCTTCGCTCCCTGCGGACTCGTTACTGTGCGAGTAATCCCTGAGATTACTCGCAGAGTAACGAGTCGGGCGAATCCCTTACTACTCGGCGAGTACCGAGTAGTAACGAGTAGATTCGCCCATCCCTATTGGTGATATCAACTTCCTGATTTTGGCACATTACTATATTGAAGGGGGAGAACTTTTCCAGGTGGGTGGTGAACATGGTAGCTATTTTGAAGTCAGCCATTTTGGATCCAACTTTATTTTTTTCAATGGGAAGAGGGTCATGTGACACATTAATCTTATTGAGAATTTCATAAGAAAAACAATGATGTGCTTGGTTTTAACAAACTTTATTCTTTCATGAGTTATTTACAAGTTTATGAAAACTTATAAAAAGTGTTCAAAGTGCTGCCCATTGTGTTGGATTGTCAATGCAACCATCTTCTCCCACTCTTGACACACTAATAGCAACACTGCAGAAGAAATGCTAGCACAGGTTTCCAGGATTCGTTGTTTTACATGCTGCACATCTCGCATCTTAACAGCATAGACAATTGCCTTCAGATGACCCCAAAGATAAAAGTCTAATGATACCTTCACACGCGGCAATATCGGCTGGATTTAGTGGATAGAACTTGTGATATGTGGGGAGCCGTGTAGGGGCTCACAAGCTTAAGTGTTTTGGAACAAAAGACAAACCAATTTCCACAATTTCAGAACCTGTCATTGTGGTTTTTTCTTGCACTCTTTTTGTTGCTGTGTGTAGCTGGGCCATATGGGTGTGTTTGTTCCAGCAGGTAGCAGTGTTGAATGCCATAACAGCCCACCTTCTGAGATAGAGGTTAATGTAAGAGGCTGAGCATACACTGTGCAAACCTATGTGAACAGCGTCCTATATGGATCCCATTCTGTTTGCAGGACAACCAGTGGTTACTCCCTCTGTGAGAAAGGAGATTGCTAGTGATTGGGGCTGGTGTCCTGCATTCATGATGCCTTCATTTATAACCTGGGCAAAGCTGCACACAGCACTGAGTGTAATGGTCTCCTGACCTAAATCTGCTGTGGTAAGAAAATTTATTTTCTATTTGTGTCCTTTGCTCACTTTAGATAAGAATTTAGTGGATAGGACTTGTGACATGTGGGGAGCCGTGTAGTGGCTCACAAGCTTACGTGTTTTGGACCAAAAGACAAGCCAATACCCCACAATTTGCTATGTGTTAAAGGGAACCAACCACCCCAAATGACCCCCTCGGACTGTTAATATGTGTCCCTACACCCAGCACACACATTTAGGACAATCGTTTTTGCTAAAAAAACTGTTTAGTAGAAGCTAAGATATAGCTTTATGAAGTTTAATAAATTGAGCCTAATGGGTGTTACCTAGCTTTGTCCTCGTGCATTTCTTCGTGCCTGTCAGCCTCCTCTCCCCTCCTCCCTTCAGTGAAGCCCTTCTGTGCAAAGCCGAAAATGCCCCACCTGTCTGCTGCTGCCTGATAAATTATGCACGCCCATCTCTGCACCTAAGAGCCTGGCCGCGTCACGAAAGGGGCGGGGCTAAATAGCGGCATGCCGGAGCCCCGCCCCCTTTCATGACGCGATTTAGCCCCGCCCCTTTATGACGTGGATTTTTTTCTTGCACTCTTTTTGTTGCTGTGTGTAGCTGGGCCATATGGGTGCGTTTGTTCCAGCAGGTAGCAGTGTTGAATGCCATAACAGCCCACCTTCTGAGATAGGGGTTAATGTAAGAGGCTGGGCATACACTGTGCAAACCTATGTGAACAGTGCCCTATATGAGTCCCATTCTGTTTGCAGGACAACCAGTGGTCACTCCCTCTGTGAGAAAGGAGGTTGCTAGTGATTTGGGCTGGTGTTCTGCATTCATCATGCCTTCATTTATAACCTAGGCAAAGCTGCGCACAGCACTGAGTGTAATGGTCTCCTGACCTACCGTATATACTCGTGTATAAGCCGACTCGTGTATAAGCCGACCCCCTCCTTTTGCCCCCAAAAACTGTGAAAACTTATTGACTCGCGTATAAGCTGAGGGTGGACTCCAGCACAGGTATACAACCCCCAGCAGTGAGGTATACAGCCCCCAGCAGTGTGGTATACAGGCCCTCCCAGTGGTATACAGGCCCCAGTAGTATCGTATACAGCAGGCCCCCAGTGGTATACAGCAGGCCCCCAGGGGTATACAGCAGGCCCCCAGGGGTATTCAGCAGCCCCCAGGGGTATATACAGCAGGCCCCCAGGGGTATATACAGCAGGCCCCCGGGGGTATATACAGCAGGCCCCCGGGGGTATATACAGCAGGCCCCAGGGGGTTTATACAGCAGGCCCCCGGGGATTTATACAGCAGGCCCCTGGTGGTACATACAGCAGGCCCCCGGGGGTACATACAGCAGGCCCCCGGGGGTATATACAGCAGGCCTCCAGGGGTATATACAGCAGGCCCCCGGGGGTATATACAGCAGGCCCCAGGGGGTTTATACAGCAGGCCCCCGGGGATTTATACAGCAGGCCCCTGGTGGTACATACAGCAGGCCCCCGGGGGTACATACAGCAGGCCCCCGGGGGTATATACAGCAGGCCTCCAGGGGTATATACAGCAGGCCCCCGGAGGTACATACAGCAGGCCCCCAGGGGTACATACAGCAGGCCCCCGGGGGTATATACTGCAGGCCCCCGGGGGTACCCAGCAGCCCCCAGGGAGTACCCAGCAGCCCCCTGGGGGTACCCAGCAGCCCCTTGGGGGTACCCAGCAGCCCCCAGGGGGTATCCAGCAGCCCCCAGGGGGTACCCAGCAGCCCGGGATCCCCGGCCGTCGCGCGATGATGTCATATGCCTGCGACGGCCGGAGATCCCGGATGTAGCAGGACGGGAGCAGCGAGGACGGAGCACCGAGGAGCAGCGCTGAGCAGAAGACCGGCATGGTAATATAAGCAGCGGGGGGGGGGGGCCTTACAAGGGGGGAGAGTGCCAGCATTTGGGGGGCATATATGCACTGCTTCCCCATGCTGCTGATTGACACGGGGAAGCAGTGCATATATAATGAGCGGCCCCACGTGACGGGGCCGCTCATACAGCAGCTTCCCCTGCCTCCTCCAGCCTCCACAGCCCCCACCACGCAGCCTACCATATAGACCCGTGTATAAGCCGAGGGGGAGACTTTTCAGCACAAATTTTGGGCTGAAAAACTCGGCTTATACACGAGTATATACGGTAAATCTGCTGTGGTAAGAAAATTTATTTTCTATTTGTGTCCTTTGCTCACTTTAGATAAGAATTTAGTGGATAGAACTTGTGATATGTGGGGAGCCGTGTAGTGGCTCACAAGCTTAAGTGTTTTGGACCAAAAGACAAACCAATACCCCACAATTTGCTATATGTTATTTTGCTAACATACCCCAATGTTTTTTAAACACTTTGGCTATCATCTCACTTTCATTACAAAAAGTAGTCACAAAGGGTATATGAGATATTACCTTACTATCTGTCCTTCTACTAAGCGCCATATTCCTTTCAACTTGATCTACTCTCCTCTTTTGATCTTTAAGTAACCTGATTGGGTATTGCCTAAAGTTAAATCTCATCATCATTTTGTTAAGAGACTCATCCTGTGTAACAGGATCACTCACTATCCGTTTCACCCTTAGCATTTGGCTAAAAGTTATGGAATCACAAGTTTGTTTAGGGTGATGGCTGCTATAAAGTAATAAGTCATTTTTGTCTGTCCCTTTCCTAAATAGTTCCGTACTCAAACTACTTCTATCATATTTAACCAAAACATCAAGGAATTTAATTTTTTCATTTGAATAAGGGAAGGTAAAATTGATGGTCTCATCCAATGTATTAAGGTGCTCATGAAACATTTTAAGAGAGTCTTCTGTACCAGTCCAAATGAGGGAGACATACCTTCACCAAATGGCCACCTGGTCAAACTGGTGGGCATCATAGATGACGTCTTCCTCAAGTACCCTCATTACTGTATTCGCATAAGTGACGTCTGCCTCAAGTACCCTCATTACTATATTCGCATAAGTCGGCGCCATACTGGCGCTCATTGCCGTACCTCTGCACTGAAGAATATTCTCATCTCCAAAAAGAAAATAATTGTTCTTAAGAACCATTTCTAATAATTGTAAAACTAATTGGCTCTCCTCACTTGTTAATTCTGTTTCCACCATATTTCTCTTTATATCTCTTAAGCCCCTTTCATGATCAATGGAAGTATACAGTGAAACTACATCAAATGATGCAAGAATCACTTTACCATAAACCGATACTTCTTGTAGTTTACATAAAAAATCTGTAGTATCCTGAATATAGGATTCAGCTCCCCTAGCCAGTGGAGAAATGAAAAACAACTTTACCTTACAGGTAATAAATCTACCTTCTCAGGACTAATCTAAGAGGATATAGGCAGGGTGATACAGATCGGAATCCAAGCTTTTCTGTGACCATTAGAGTCACCACACTCTTGAACTTACTACCTTAATAAAGGTTAGGGACTAAAATCCTCTCCTGAAACCATTACAGTCACCAGACAGGTGTACGTACTACCTTAACCTTCCTAGCGTTATTCCCGAGCCTGACTCGGGGTTAACATTCACTACCAGAAGCGTTAACCCCGAGTCAGGCTCGGGCTTCCCCGCGTTCGCGGCAGATGCGGTAAAAAAACCGCATCTGCCGCACTTGCCGCACTTGCCGCATAGCTGCCGCACTTGTGCCGCACTCGCGGCGCGGTTGTGGCGCGGTTGCGGTAATCTGCATAGTAAAGGGAACCATGCAGTAGACATGAGATAATGATTGTATACACTTACATGAGGGCGTCTCCCTGTGTGTGCTGGCACTTGTGAGCTGTGTTCGTCATGCCTGCTCTCCCCCTCCCTTATGCCCGCCCCCTCTCAGCCTGCTATAGTGATGTGAGGCTGATCTCGTCATAAAGGGGCGGGGCTAAATCGCGCATCCCGGTAGCCCCGCCCCTTTATGACGAGATCAGCCTCACATCACTATAGCAGGCTGAGAGGGGGCGGGCATAAGGGAGGGGGAGAGCAGGCATGACGAACACAGCTCACAAGTGCCAGCACACACAGGGAGACGCCCTCATGTAAGTGTATACAATCATTATCTCATGTCTACTGCATGGTTCCCTTTACTATGCAGATTACCGCAACCGCGCCGCAACCGCGCCGCGAGTGCGGCACAAGTGCGGCAGCTATGCGGCAAGTGCGGCAAGTGCGGCAGATGCGGTTTTTTTACCGCATCTGCCGCGAACGCGGGTAAGCCCGCTTTTAGCAACAAAAACCAGACCTAAACAGACCGCCAGGGAGGCTAATACAGGTTAGGGAGTAAAATCCTCTCCTGACACCATTACAGTCACCAGACTGGTGTACGTACTACCGTAATACAGGTTAGGGAGTAAAATCCTCTCCTGACACCATTACAGTCACCAGACTGGTGTACGTACTACCTTAATACAGGTTAGGGACTAAAATCCTCTCCTGACACCATTACAGTCACCAGACTGGTGTACGTACTACCTTAATACAGGTTAGGGACTAAAATCCTCTCCTGACACCATTACAGTCACCAGACTGTTGTACGTCATACCTTGATACAGGATAGGGACTAAAATCCTCTCCTGAAACCATTACAGTCACCAGACTGGTGTACGTCATACCTTGATACAGGTTAGGGACTAAAATCCTCACCTGAAACCATTACAGTCACCAGACTGGTGTACGTTTTACAGGTTAGGGACTAAAATCCTCTCCTGAAACCATTACAGTCACCAGACAGGTGTACGTCATACCTTGATACAGGTTAGGGAACTAAAATCCTAATCTCTTGTGATCTGAACAGTCACCAGACTGGTGTACGTCTTACCTTGATACAGGTTAGGGACTAAAATCCTCTGCTGACACCATTACAGTCACCAGACTGTTGTACGTCATACCTTGATACAGGTTAGGGACTAAAATCCTCTCCTGAAACCATTACAGTCACCAGACTGGTGTACGTCATATCTTGATACAGGTTAGGGAACTAAAATCCTAATCTCTTGTGATCTCAACAGTCACCAGACTGGTGTACGTCATACCTTGATACAGGTTAGGGACTAAAATCCTCTCCTGTAACCATTACAGTCACCAGACTGGTGTACGTCATACCTTGATACAGGTTAGGGACTAAAATCCTCTCCTGAAACCATTACAGTCACCAGACTGGTGTACGTCATACCTTGATACAGGTTAGGGAACTAAAATCCTCTCCTGAAACCATTACAGTCACCAGACTGGTGTACGTCATACCTTGATACAGGTTAGGGAACTAAAATCCTAATCTCTTGTGATCTCAACAGTCACCAGACTGGTGTAAGTCATACCTTGATACAGGTTAGGGACTAAAATCCTCTCCTGAAACCATTACAGTCACCAGACTGGTGTACGTCATACCTTGATACAGGTTAGGGAACTAAAATCCTAATCTCTTGTGATCTGAACAGTCACCAGACTGGTGTACGTCATACCTTGATACAGGTTAGGGAACTAAAATCCTAATCTCTTGTGATCTGAACAGTCACCAGACTGGTGTACGTACTACCTTAATACAGGTTAGGGACTAAAATCCTCTACTGACACCATTACAGTCACCAGACTGGTGTACGTCATACCTTGATACAGGTTAGGGACTAAAATCCGAATCTCCTGTGATCTGAACAGTCACCAGACTGGTGTACGTCATACCTTGATACAGGTTAGGGACTAAAATCCTCTCCTGAAACCATTACAGTCACCAGACTGGTGTACGTCTTACCTTGATACAGGTTAGGGACTAAAATCCTCTCCTGAAACCATTACAGTCACCAGACTGTTGTACGTCATACCTGGATACAGGTTAGGGACTAAAATCCTCTCCTGAAACCATTACAGTCACCAGACTGGTGTACGTCTTACCTTGATACAGGTTAGGGACTAAAATCCTCTCCTGAAACCATTACAGTCACCAGACTGTTGTACGTCATACCTGGATACAGGTTAGGGACTAAAATCCTCTCCTGAAACCATTACAGTCACCAGACTGGTGTACGTCATACCTTGATACAGGTTAGGGAACTAAAATCCTAATCTCTTGTGATCTGAACAGTCACCAGACTGGTGTACGTCTTACCTTGATACAGGTTAGGGACTAAAATCCTCTCCTGAAACCATTACAGTCACCAGACGGGTGTACGTACTACCTTAATACAGGTTAGGGACTAAAATCCTCTCCTGAAACCATTACAGTCACCAGACTGGTGTACGTCATACCTTGATACAGGTTAGGGAACTAAAATCCTAATCTCTTGTGATCTCAACAGTCACCAGACTGGTGTACGTCATAACTTGATACAGGTTAGGGACTAAAATCCTCTCCTGACACCATTACAGTCACCAGACTGGTGTACGTCATACCTTGATACAGGTTAGGGACTAAAATCCTCTCCTGAAACCATTACAGTCACCAGACTGGTGTACGTCATACCTTGATACAGGTTAGGGAACTAAAATCCTAATCTCTTGTGATCTGAACAGTCACCAGACTGGTGTACGTCTTACCTTGATACAGGTTAGGGCCTAAAATCCTCTCCTGACACCATTACAGTCACCAGACTGGTGTACATCATACCTTGATACAGGTTAGGGAACTAAAATCCTAATCTCTTGTGATCTGAACAGTCACCAGACTGGTGTACGTCTTACCTTGATACAGGTTAGGGCCTAAAATCCTCTCCTGACACCATTACAGTCACCAGACTGGTGTACGTCAAACCTTGATACAGGTTAGGGACTAAAATCCTAATCTCCTGTCACCATTACAGTCACCAGACTGTTGTCGCTGTATACAAGCAAAATGCGCAAGGGCGTTGGCAAGGAACAATGAAGTGAACGTGATGGTGGTGCAGGCAGAGGCCGAGGTCATGTGCAAGCACTAATTTCGCAACAACAAAGGGGCACATCTACTCGCTCACACGTCCTGTCCCAAATTCTTGGGGCCCGCTCCAGTACACCGCTCTTGAACCAACACCTGTGTCAACAGGTTGTTACTTGGATTGCGGATACTGCTTCAAGTCAGATTGGCACCTCCACCAACACCCTGTCTTCCACACGGTCAAGCGTCAGTAGCCGTGATACTGCACCGCACATTTCCCAACCTGATCCCCCTTCCTTCCACCAGGCCAATTATACGTCCACGGACATTACTGATCCCACACTTGGACACTCGGGAGTCCAGAAGTGTGTACCCATGGGTGAGTGGAGGTACATGGCAAATTCCCATAACAAAATTTAAATTCATTTGTCATTTGTTGGTGGTGTGGTGAAGTCTGGCCCAATCCAACCCTTGTTCATCTTGATCAGAGTCAGCCTGTCAGCATTTTCAGTTGACAAGCGGGTGCGTTTATCAGTGATGATTCCACCTGTGGCACTGAAAACACGCTCGGACAAAACGCTAGCGGCAGGGCAGGCCAGGACTTCCAAGGCGTAGAGAGCCAATTCATGCCACGTGTCCAGCTTGGAGACCCAATAATTGTAAGGCACAGAGGAATCTCGCAGTACAGTTGTTCGATCTGCAAGGTACTCCTTCAGCATCTGGCCAAACTTAGCATTTCTTGTGGCAGTACCCCGCACCTCAGGGGCTGTGGTACGTGAGTGGCTGAGAAAACTGTCCCACATCGTAAAGACTGTTCCCTTACCTCTGGCGGATTGGACTTGTGCCCCTCTCGGCCATACGCCTTGGTTCTCCACTGATTCCTGACTTATGCCGCTAGCGTTTTGTGAGGGGAATGATTTGCCTACTTACGTGACTATGGCCTTCTGGAACTGCTGCATTTTGGCTGACATCTCCTACTCAGGAATGAGAGACATAAAGTTCTCCTTGTAGCGTGGGTCTAAGAGTGTTGCCAACCAGTACTGATTGTCGGCCAAGATGTTCTGAACGCGAGGGTCACGAGCCAGGCAGCTTACCATAAAGTCAGCCATGTGAGCCAGACTCTTAACAGCCATCACTTCAGTATCCAGACCAACACGATGACTGAACATGCTGTCCTCCTCCTCCTCCTCCTTCTCATCTCCCCTGTCCTCTGGCCAGCCACGCTGAATCGAGGGTATGACTGGTGTGCATGTCATATCCTCAATTTGGCCAGAGAGTTGCTCCATGTCTTCATCCTCCTCCTCGTCATAGTCCTCCACTGCACGTTGTGATGAGATGAGGCTGGGCTGTGTGTTTTCACCCACACCCACTACTGTTTCTTGCTCCAAGTCATCGCGCTCGGCCTGCAATGCATCCTCTTTGTTTTTCAGCAGAGACCGTTTTAGAAGGCAGAGTAGTGGTATGGTGATGCTAATAATGGCGTCATCGCTGCTCACCATCTTGGTGGAGTCCTCAAAGTTTTGGAGGACGGTACATAGGTCGGACATCCATCTCCACTCCTCAGGTGTTATGTCTGGAGTTTGACCCATTTTCCGACGGCTTAGGTGATGCAGGTAGTCAACAACTGCCCTCTTCTGCTCACATATCCTGACCAACATGTGCAGAGTTGAATTCCAACGCGTGGGGACATCACACACCAGTCTGTGGGCCGGAAGACGCAAACGGCGCTGAAAGCCGGCAAGGCTGGCTGAAGCAGCAGGTGACTTGCGAAAATGTGCAGACAGACGGTGAACTTTTACCAGCAGTTCAGACAGCTCTGGGTATGACTTTAGAAACCTCTGAACCACCAGGTTGAGCACATGGCCCACGCATGGAACATGCGTCAGCTGGCCTCACCTCAAAGCTGCTACCTGGTTCCGGCCATTGTCACACACAACCTTTCCTGGCTTTAGGTTCAGAGGTGTGAGCCAGTGATCTGCCTGCTGTTTCAGAGCTGTCCACACCTCTTCTGCATTGTGGGGTTTGTCACCTATGCAGACTAGCTTCAGCACAGCCTGTTGCCCCTTCGCAGAGGCAGTGCTGCAGTGCTTCCAGCTTGGGACTGGTGTGGAGGGTACAGTGGATGAGGATGCGCAGGAGGAGGCTGAAGAGCATGACATTCCAGAGCTGTAGAGTGTCGGTGAAACCCTGACAGAGGTAGGGCCTGCTATCCTTGGTGTGGGAAGGACTGTGTTCCGTCCCTCGCTCAGACTGGGTCCCAGCCTCCACAATATTAACCCAGTGTTTTGTCAAGGAGATGTAGCGGCCTTGCCCACAAGCACTTGTCCACGTGTCTGTGGTCATGTGGACTTTGGCTGAAACAGCGTTGTTCAGGGCACGTGTGATGCTGTTGGACACGTGGTTATGCAATGCGGGGACGGCACATCTGGAGAAATAGTGGCGGCTGGGGACCGAGTAACGTGGGACAGCAGCCGCCATCAGGTCGCGGAATGCTTCCGTCTCCACCAGCCGTAAAGGCAACATTTCTAGCGCTAAGAGTCGCAAAATGTGAGAATTCAGGACTGTGGCATGTGGGGCGTTGGCAGCGTATTTGCGCCTGCGTTCAAAGGTTTGCTGAATGGATAATTGAACGCTGCGCTGGGACAAGGACGTGCTTGATGGTGGTGTTATTTGTGCGTGGGCAACTTCAGGGGCAGGGCCGGAGGCTTATTCGCGGCCAGCATGTACAGGGGACACGTGAAGACGTAGCAGTGACATCAGCAAGCACCGCTCCTCGACTCTGTTGTACTTCCCACAAAGTCGGTGTAAGGTTTTCAGTCTTTTTTGCTATATCTGTTGTTATGTTTGCATTTAGTGTATTTTGTCGGCCATCTTGTTTCCTGTCCTGTGCATTGACTTTTGCCCTCAAACAATATGGAGTCCACAGCTTTGATGTCCCTGCCCTGTTTCTTGCCAATTGCCCTTTTAATCAGTTTCAGATGATTTACCTGTGCTCCTGAATCAGGTCTGCAATCTGTCTGTGACTTGCTCTCTGAAGCCTGGATTGACTTTGCCTGGAATCATTTATGGACACAGAATCCTCCTGTTTGCCAGCAACATCTGACAGGGAAGTAATAGACTCTGAATGCTTTCCTTGAGACTTGTACTATGCTTTAATGCTCTGATGTCCTTGGTTGTTTGCCTTGCACTCTGCAACTTACATTTACGTTATCCTGTTGATGCACTAACTTGTATGAAGCAATACAAGAGCTGCTTAAGAAGCGTATGTCTCATGTGTCTCATTATACCCATGCATTAGACTCTATATAGACTGTATCATATATGACAGTCGGGTGCTTGGCTGACATGTGCCTGATCATGCTGGTGGTGGTCAGGCTGCTAGTTTTCATACTTCTGTTGATGCTGGCATGGAAGGTGTTGCAAATGGCCTTTTTAGAGTCATCTGGAGCCAACTTAAAATACTGCCAGACTCGGGAAGACCTAACATTTGCACAGGCACCTTGTGTCGTGTTGTTGTTCCGGGGAACGGTTCCCTGCCTTCTGCCTGCGGACCCGACCCTGCTTCGTACTGCCTGTTGGGATGCTACGCCTCCCTCCCCCTGTGCACTGCTGTCCTCGCTCTGCATATCCTCCTGCCAGGTTGGGTCAGCTACTGGATCATCCACCACGTCGTCTTCCTCTTCCTTGAATAATCGCTGGACTGCTCCTCCTTCTCCTCATGAGCCACCATGATGACCGTTACAATACTTAGGCTGTTGTTTCAGGTATACCCCCAGTGGTAAATTTTTACGCCCATTCTTTTTGAATGGGCATTATAACGACAGGATACCCGCTCCTTTTCAATGGGAAAAATGTTTTGAGGCCCTCCTGCACGTCTCTATCCAGGGACAATGAGGAGCCTCCCAATTTTTGGCTGCCCTGGCCAAAGGGCTATACTAAAATACACCCACTTGAGGGTTACAGGCCCTACTACATGTCTGTATGCATGGGTCATTGTTGAACCTCCCAATTTTTGGCTGCCCTGGCCAAAGGCCTATACTACAATACACCCACTTGAGGGTTACAGGCCCTACTACATGTCTGTATGCATGGGTCATTGTTGAACCTCCCAATTTTTGGCTGCCCTGGCCAAAGGCCTATACTACAATACACCCACTTGAGGGTTACAGGCCCTACTACATGTCTGTATGCATGGGTCATTGTTGAACCTTCCAATTTTTGGCTGCCCTGGCCAAAGGGCTATACTACAATACACCCAGTTCTTCTTTACAGGCCCTCCTGCACGTCTCTATCCAGGGACAATGTGGAGCCTCCCAATTTTTGGCTGCCCTGGCTAAAGGGCTATACTAAAATACACCCACTTGAGGGTTACAGGCCCTACTACATGTCTGTATGCATGGGCCATTGTTGAACCTCCCAATTTTTGGCTGCCCTGGCCAAAGGCCTATACTACAATACACCCACTTGACGGTTACAGGCCCTACTACATGTCTGTATGCATGGGTCATTGTTGAACCTCCCAATTTTTGGCTGCCCTGGTCAAAGGCCTATATTACAATACACCCACTTGACGGTTACAGGCCCTACTACATGTCTGTATGCATGGGTCATTGTTGAACTCCCAATTTTTGGCTGCCCTGGCCAAAGGCCTATACTACAATACACCCACTTGACGGTTACAGGCCCTCCTGCATGTCTCTATCCAGGGACAATGTGGAGCCTCCCAATTTTTGGCTGCCCTGGCCAAAGGGCTATACTAAAATACACCGACTTGAGGGTTACAGGCCCTACTACATGTCTATATGCATGGGTCATTGTTGAACCTCCCAACTTTTGGCTGCCCTGGCCAAAGGCCTATACTACAATACACCCATTTGAGGGTTACAGGCCCTACTACATGTCTGTATGCATGGGTCATTGTTGAACCTTCCAATTTTTGGCTGCCCTGGCCAAAGGCCTATACTACAATACACCCACTTGAGGGTTACAGGCCCTACTACATGTCTGTATGCATGGGTCATTGTTGAACCTCCCAATTTGTGGCTGCCCCGGCCAAAGGACTATACTACAATACACCCACTTGAGGGTTACAGGCCCTACTACATGTCTGTATGCATGGGTCATTGTTGAACCTTCCAATTTTTGGCTGCCCTGGCCAAAGGGCTATACTACAATACACCCAGTTCTTGTTTACAGGCCATCCTGCATGTCTGTATCCAGGGGCATTGGTGAACCTCCCAATTTTGGACTGCCCTGGCAAAGGAAGATACAATAGACCCAGTTCCTCAAAATGGGCACATTATTTCAAGACAGGGCTTCATGTTCGTCTCTTCTCAGGGTCATCGGAGTGCCGCACAATGTTTTCACGTAAAATCTTATATGTAATCACAAAAAGTAACATACACCAGCTGTATCTCACTATTGGGTATGTGCCCTTAACATTTCCACCCTAAATATTCATTTTGGTGTCATTTTGGAAGGTTTTCTGGAGACTCCGTAAAATTGGCGTGAAACTCGGACAACATTGTTCACAGCTGTGACTTTTGAGTGAGAAATGCTTCCAGGGGTCTTCCCCATGGTGTTGCCATGTCATTTCAGCACTCTTCTGAGACTTTTGTGACATTTTTAGGGTTTTTCCATGCTGCCGGCAGTCATTTCATAAAAATTCTCGTGTCTCCCATAGGATAACATTGGGCTCGGTACTCGGGCCGAGTACACGAGTATCTCGGGATGCTCGGCCCGAGCTTCGAGCACCCGAGCATTTTAGTACTCGCTCATCACTAATGATGACCCCAAAGCTCCCCAATACATATGATGCAGCAAATAGCCTCCCCCCCCCCCCAGAAAAACAGTATCATTCCCTCCAGGCTTCCACACAATATGATGACCCCACAGTACATTACCTCAAGCAGTGCGATGTCCCTAAAGCTTCAAACACACAACATAAGAGTACCCACAGCTCACCACACACAGTATGATGGCTCTACAGCCCTGCAATGGAGGTCCATCAGAGCAAATAGCGTGCTAGCCTCATGGGAATGTGGACCCCTTTTGACAGAGAACCAAATTGTGAAGTAATGGCTTATGTTTAACAGGAATGCTGATGTGTGGATTTGTGTTAAAGTAAAATGGTTTCATATGTCTGATGGGATCCTCAGACTGGTGTTGCCATGGTTTTTACCCAGGCAGCCTGGTTAGAGGGTCCAGGCATGCTGTGAGTGGTGGCTTGGGTTGCTGTCTGAGGTCAGCCAGCTGATTTGCTGAACTTTTTAAGCGGAACAGGAGCTATAAATACGGGCTGCTGAGATGACAGGTGTCACTCAGCAGTGAAGATCAGAAGTCACATCACTATGAATACACTCCTGGCTGAATTCCATCAAAGAGTCTCTGCTGACGGAGGAATGGAGTGGCTTCCAGCCTGTTTAGCTACTCCACGCCCTTCTTCTGGACTTCCTGGTGTTGCTGAGTTGCCCGTCACAATGGGCATCGTGGAGTCCATCGCCGCTGAAGAGATGCCTGGTGCCATTTCTGCCAGCAGGAAGAGGACGGCGAGTTGGAGATACTCCCGCAGCAGTCCCTGGTCAGGCGTCACCATGGCACCATCAGGCATCAGAGAGGATTGGAGGAACCTACGGCTGCTGCCGCTGGTGATGCCGCTATCTCGCGAGGACCTACAACGAGACAGTTTCACGAGAAGAAGGCAAGGCCCGCTCAGCTTCCTGTTCTGGCTAAAGATCAGATGTCGCATCCTGGGGGATCCGGTACGATCATCAGGGTTGCAGGGGCTGCGGGAGCGATTGCATTGGCATGGGGGGGGGGTTGCAGGGCTACGGCTGAGTTTGATGGGTTTCGGGGCAGCGGCACAAGCGCAAAATCGGCCCATTCTATCTGGCCTCCCATCCCTGTCCATATAGCTCCTTGTGTCCTGGGCATTACCCGTATTTGAGCTTCAGCACCCTCCTCTTCAGATGAAGAGGATATGCGGCCCAGTTAAACAATGTCAGTTGTTAGTTGCATGGCTCTGCAGTACATTAGCCGCAGGAGACACTAGATGAACAACTGAGTTTAGGTTCTGCTATAGCTCCTTCCTCATCATCAGTGCTGTTTATTCAGGATGTAGTCCATCAGGCTCTATTTGAGGTGCTGGCGGGACACTCTGCTACTATTCAAGTTGCTCCTCATTTAGGAGATAATAATAAATCTCCTGCCATTTTGAACTTGTTATTGAAAGAGGCCTTAACTTGCCTGGTTTCGCCATTGTGCTTTCATTTGCCTATGGTGGTCAAAGAAAAAATTTGGCAGCATGAACTCGTGGATTTTTTCTCTCTCCTGCCTTCTGGCAGGCTGGGTTCTTTACTCTCAGTGGACCAGAAAGATGAGAAATCAGATGCAGATGGGGAGAAGGAAAAATCTTACAAGTTATTTAACAGCTGGTTACAGGCATTTGACATTTATTCAGCTGTTATGGGTGAATGGAAGCGAGGCCTTTGCTCTAGGTTATTTCAATACCTGGACATTATATTTGAGGCTTACCAAAAGTTTGGAGGCTTGGCCTGGCTCCTATATGATGAGTGTTTTCGCCAAAAGGTCGGTTCACCCCCATGTTAAATGGGGCACAGAAGATGTGCGGCTGTGGGTGAGCCTTATGATGCTGGAGAGGTATGCTGTGACGGAACCATTTTGACACAGCTTCCCAATGTGACGACCATCCGCTGTGAGGCTGAGCCGCTGGTAAGGCAGCACCCCGAGAAACCCCGAGACCCTTAACCCCTATACAGGGATCTGGAATTACAGCGAAGCCCAGGGGGTAGCTGCCTATATGAGCAACAGAGCAGGAAGGTCGCCAGGGAAAAAATCAAGACCCGAAAAACGAAGTCAGAAGTCCGAGTCAAAAACCGAGAGGGCAGCGAAGGTACAAAATCATCAGGCAGTAGCAGAGTCAAAAATCCAGGCAAAGGTCAAGGGCAAAAACCAAGAGGGCAGCTGAGGTACAAAATCGATAGGCTGAAGCAGAGTCAGAAATCCAGGCAAGGTCAGACACAAAACTACACACACTTTCACACTAGGGAACCAAAACTATATCTGGCGGCCTGCAAGCCAGGCTCCAATGTATTTGAAGGGCGCGGTTACCTCCCATAGGCTGGAGCTCACAGCCTGATGATCTCATCCGGACTGCCCCTAGAACCAGGCCAGATGGTGATGCATGACTGGCTCCACCCACCCCACTTCTGGAAGAAGAACGAAGGCTGCGCCTAACCGACACCTATGCAGGGCCCGCTCCTCTGCTACCAACACCACCCAAAGGAGAAACATGGCGACGCTCAGCGACAGAGGCAGACGTCGCAGGAGCAGGTCCATATGAGGACAAGGCCCTCCTATCACCGGCGCCATCAGCCGAAGGAATCCGGCTCCTCCCAGTGGCCGAGGCCGGAACACCAGCCACCGAGTCCAATGGCGATGTGACACCCAAGCGCAGAGTTTGTTTCTGTTATAATGATTCTACCTGAAAATGGCCAAACACATGCTGCTTTCGGCACGAGTATTTATTTTGTGCAGGAGGACACATGACCATGAAATGCTATAAAAACCATGTGTTTACTGTAGGAGCTGGAGGAGCTAGGGACTCAGGGCTAAAGGGCCTGACCCTAGTGAGGCTAGCCGCGTTGCGTCCGTTCCTCGAGAGGTACTCAGATCGTGAGAAGGTGCGTCTCATGAATGACGATTTGGCGTTTGAAAGAAGTGATGGGAGTGCTGGTGTATCACGGTCCACGCTGCTCCAGGGCTAAATGAAACTCACCAAAGAGTCAGTCAAGTTTTCATCCTTTTTATTCCCCCTTCTCCTACGCGTTTCAGCGCCACACCCGGCGCCTTCCTCAGGGATATTCAAGGCGCCGGGTGTGGCGCTGAAACGCGTAGGAGAAGGAGGAATAAAAAGGATGAAAACTTGACTGACTCTTTGGTGAGTTTCATTTAGCCCTGGAGCAGTGCGGACCGTGATACACCTACACTCCCATCACTTCTTTGAGTCATACCACTATCCAGTGGAAGGTGGAGGTCCTGCAGCAGCTTGGAACATTGTTTCCTGAACGCCTTCAAACCAGTTGTGGGGATCACAACTGGAACAGGTGAGCGGCTTCACAGCACAACCACATCATATCAGTGTCACTAGTGATAGGGCACTATTGCGCCTCTTGTCCCCCTCCCTATTTTATATTTTTTACAGATTTGGCGTTTGGGTTTTCGGTCCTAGACTTTACGGGACATGGCTGTACAGTTTACAAAAATTTGGCTTCGGTGGCTGTGCACAGTGATGGAATTGAGAGTTATATAATGAAATAACTGGGGTTAGGTCACATTGCGGGGCCATTTTCTTCTCCATTTTTGAATTTTAGGATTTCCCCTCTCGGCGTAGTTCCAATTTAGGATGTGGGGTCATTTAGGGTCATTCATCACCTGTCGTACCTTTGAGGTTCCTCCCTGAATTAAGCTGTTTCTTACAGTCTAACAGTGGTGTCTTACACGTCATTTGATGTTGTAGTCACACATTAACAACGTTTTGGTAAAGGGGCGTTATTGCCGAAGGCAGACGTCAAGTCAGCTTTTCGCTTACTCCCTGTTTCACCCCTCAGCTTTAATTCCTTGGGTTTTCATTTTTGGGGTGCCTTTTTTTTTCACTGCTTGCCCATGGCGTTTTCCTTTTCTTGTTTTTATTTTGAGTCCTTTTGTTCTTTCTTGCAATGGGCGATGGAGCAATCTTTCCCTATTTCATCTGGTTTATCTGAATTCCTTTGAGATCCCATTGGCTAACGATAAAACTGTTGCCCCACATGAATGTTTAGATTTTTTAAGGATTAGGATTAATTCTTCGACTATGGAGCTAAGATTGCCAGTAGAGAAATGTAAAAACATTAGACAAAAGATTTTGGCCATGCTATCTTGCGATAACATTTTGCTTTCACAGTGTCAATTGCTTTTATGGAGCCTTAACTTTGCTCTCCAGAAAATGCCTATGGGAAGGGCTTTCTATCGACTATTATATGATGGAACGAAAGGGTTATCTTCACTCATGGCGCATGTGCGTCTCTCTGGTGACATGAAAGAAGATTTGCGGATCTGGCTGCATTTTTTTAATCAATTTAATGGGTGTTGCTGTGTTCAAGAGAATTTTGCTTCGTCCTACGATTTGCGCCTTTTTATAGAAAAGTCTGATGAATTTCGTTTGCCACAGTAAATATTCCTCTTCTGAGTTATTTTTTAATGATTTGCAATTGCACACAGAGTTTTTTATTGTTTTTCTCCAAATGTCAAAGACCAATCAACTGGGTAATGGTACGCTTATTTGATTAAATTTGATCCCTTGTTCGGCGGTTTGCCCGTATTATAATATCTGCAACTGGGTGCACTTATGGCTGAACGGTTCAACCAAATTGTTTATCCATGCAAATGGGTCCCCACTGACTGTTTATCAATTCATCTCTGTGCTGCAAAAATTAATTACTGTGCTAGGCTTGGAGAGTGCTGGGATCTCAGTTCACTCTTTTTGCGTATGTACAGCGATGGTGCTGCGGCGTCCGGCATGCCGGAAGTGAAAATTCGACGTATTGGTAGGTGGAATTCGCACAGAGTGTGCCTTTATGTTCGACCAAATGCTCTCGTTTAACTATGATTTTTGTTTTTCAGGTTCTAAAATAATTTGGGTCATCAGACATTCTTTTACAGTTTGGGTGAAGAATAGAGCTCTTTTCAGAAGTTAACCGACATCTTATCATTTGATCGGGATTAAGTTTCATTATATTGGTTTGGTCAGAGGGGCATGCAGTAGGAAACACTTTGTTTTTTATTACCTGAGCTTTCATTGCTTTCCCCTCCTCCTGATTTGATCATCGTTCACTTGGCGAGAAACGACCTCGGGAAGGTGAGCTCTCGGGATCTCCTTTGCTAGATGAAACATGACATGCAGGTTACCATGGGCATGTTTCCTGATACTGGACTAATATTTTCAGAGATTATTCCCTGCCTTGTAAGATCTTCAGAAGATTTTCGCTTTTTAGACTTAAAGGGAACCAACCACCTCAGATGACGACTATAAGCTGTTAATACATGTCCCTGCACCCTACCTACACCATTCCACCTATGTTTTTCTTAAGAATATTGATAAATGTAAACCGAAATATACACTTTATAAAATTACATGCCTGTGTACTTCTGGGCGTCTCCTTCTGGGTCAGTTACTAGAGGGCTGTGTCTCCAGCAGCATGACTGGCTTCTCTAGCCCTCCCTCTTACTTTGCAGGACGTCACATGAAGGGACGGGAGCTGCCTTGCGTGCCCGCCCACTGATAGATAACATCACGCCCTTCATGTGACAGCTCCCCAATACAGTATAATGCGCCAAAAAGCCCCCCCACACACACATATTGTGATTTCCCCCTCAGGCTTTCACACAGTATTGTGGATGGACCTCATTTTTACCACACACAGTGTGAAGTATCATACAACCCCCTACACACAGTAAATTGTCCCTACAACCAGACACCTATATTGTGATGGATACTACAGCCTCCACACACAGTATGATACCTCACAGGTCTCCACACAGTATGATGCAGTGTTGCTCCCTCCACTAAATACACAAAGCATGATGGTCTACACAGCACCTATGTTCAGTATTATGTTTCCCCAGCCTTCTTCCAGTATGATGTCCCAACAGGCCACACAGTGTGATGCCCTGCACATGCAGTAGGATTCACCCACAACCCCCACCCCAACCCACATACACACACATAGACACATAGTATAATAGCTCACTCAGCTACACAAACACAGTATGAAGGCCTCAGCAGATCCCCACACAGTATGATGCCACCACAGCCTCGACAAACAGTATGTTGCATCTCACAGCACCCATATGCAATATGATACCTCCATAGTCCGCTTAAAAGTTTGATGGATCCCACAATCACCCACATAGTATTACAAACCCCACATCACCCCAGACACAGTACAATGACCCTCCCAACTTCCACAGACAATATGATGAACCCTACAGACCCAGACACCATATAATGCCCACAGCTTTCTACAAATATAACAGCTATCTCTGCACTGTATAATGTCAGCATAGTATCCCACCCACTGAATGATGTTTCCACAGTCCCCCATACAGTTGGATGCCCTCACCGTTTCCCTTAACGAATGATAATTAATTTATAAAACAAAAGAGAGAGAGGAGGGGGCACTCCTGGTGTTTTACCCGGTGGTCTAGTGGGGACCTAATGTTGGATATAACTCACCTTGCGTGGTTGGGCGGCCGGCGTAACCACGGTGAAGAGGCCTCTGGTGTGTCTCATGCACCTTACGCCAATCCCACGCTTCTGGGTCCGGACTCCGGACGGTCACGTGACTCGTCATCAGCTGCAGGTCCTCTTATTTTTTCCTCTCATATAGGTCCTATCACCGACACCGCTCCGATAACATGCATGATGACCATTGACCAACTGATCCATTAAAGAAAAAGTTCTTAAATCCTGCATCTCCTGCCTATCCATAACTAAAGCGCCCGCTTAATCTGCTGAATCTCTTCCCTTCTCTGAAGTAATTTAGAAAAATACAGCTGTACCAATCTGTTGCACTAATTCAGTCTGTGCACGGTGTGGACTGAGGCTTATCACAACAGTTGTGATCTAATGATGTAATTGTACCTGCTGAGACTCAGCCACACAGGCAGAATAGTACAAGAGGAAGATGACCACTCCCTGCTCCACCATTGTGTCCACCATTGTGTTTCACCAGTAACAGCATCCTTAGGATACAAATACAGGTGAAATTGAGAGGCTGTGTGGGTGGTGGTGGTTTGGGGGGAGGCATAGGTTGCAATTTGCTCATGGATTTGTTAGTGTATATTCTATTTGCACCCTAAGGCAATGTTCAAATGTGGCAGTCTGGCTGCCACAATGGTACTTAAAGAATTTGCTATTAGTGCCATGTCTGGAGAGCGTTTTGAGTGTCCTATGATAGGTCCCTAAGCATCCATACATTCCTGAACTCTGGCTAGGAGATGTAGCACTTAGCACTTAACCTGTTTGGGGTGGTGTCTCATCCCTTCATTGGAGGGAGGGGTTAGCTGGACTGGGGAGGTGAAGGAATAGAGAGTCTGGAGAGGAGCTCAAGCTGCTAGGAAGGGTGCCAGGACCCCAAGCTGTTAAATCTCCAAGACTAGCAGCAAACTGGAGGCTACGGTGCTGCAAGTTCAGTAGCCACACTGTGGGGCTATTCAGGGACATAGCAACTGCCAAATGGCAAGAGAACAGGTGTGGATCTGGAGTCTCATGGAGCCCTGGTTGCCTGCCTAGTAGTAAGCCATGTGGAAGCAAGAGGCATATGGGGAAGCTGAAAGTACCTAGAACCTCATCACAGGGAGAAGTCAGTTGGAAAGCCACACAACCACCCAAGGAAACTGGCACTCAATCCTTTCCAGACTGGTCAGACCCTGATGTACCCGGTGAACAGTACGCTAGATACGTTACTGCTGCTTTACAAGTAAAGGTAAAGAAACTTCAAAGAGACTGCCTCCTTGCATCCTTCCTGCAACCTTTCTGTACCTCTCCTCACTGCTCCCTCCAACATCTTTACCTATATCCATTTACTAGTACAACTTCTAGGAGTCTCTGCTGAGGAGAGTAATACACCTTGCTGCTACACCATCTATTCCCTGGGGATCCCATCTGAAGTGCCGGTCATCATTAATCAGACACCTCAGCTGGCGTCACAAACTATCTAATAACTTTATCCTACCCTGTAAATAACCCCCTTTCCATGTCCAGTATAGGCCTTGGCTCCTGGCCTCGCCACCATGATAGAGACTACTTGCCCCAGCCGACCGAGTACCCCGACACTTGCGACCATGACACAGATGTTGAGAATTTGGTCAGTATCTCATCAGTATTCCATCTGTATTTGTAAGCCAAAACCAGGAGTGGGTGAAAAATACAGAGGTGGTGACTTGTTTCTATTATACCTTTCCTTTGATTCTTATATTCCAGGTTTACAAATACTGATGTAAAATAATGACCGAATACTGAATGTGTAAACATGGCCTAAAATACAGCTTGAAAAGCCAGCCTTGGTCTCCTATTTGAGATGTCCCATTTGCCTAATCACAATCAGTAGTGAAAACACTAAAGTGTGCTGATGAAAGCTATTTCAAGACAGTAAGTTCAGTTCTGTTTAGTTGCACAGCCATGAGAATTATACAAGAACATTTTAAAGCAGTGGTAACCTGTTAAAGGGAATGTGTCATTAAAAAATGACCCACTGTTCAAATCAATGAGGTAAACTATGAAATATCTAAGGTCAAAATCTGACAAAAGCAGATTTTATGGTGGTTAGATTATAATGAAAGAAAAAGAGAAAAATAAAATAGCGTCTGAGCTATTCCTCCTTCCTTTCTTTTGAAATCCTTTTGAATTCAACATGATCCTATCACAATTAAAACTGAATACGTTTTTTTCTATGTGGCCTTGGAGATAGAACACAGGAAAACTGAAAAATACAAGCTATGGTCAATTTTTGAAGCATATTTAAAGCTTTTTGTGACAAGGAATTTTGATTTAATTGGGGAAAACAAGCAGTAAAAATCGTTGAAGTAATTGACATGATAATTGTAGGAATAAAATGCATTGCAAATGGATAGTGTTAATAGAACACATACTGCAGCTTCATCCTCTTCATTCTTCACAGTCTGCAGTTCAGCACCAGAGTAGTGGTAGAACTAGAGCTGCTTCAGCAGGTATCTGTTTTCAGTCTGTGGAATGGCCAAGGTCTGGCACTTGTCATATCAGTATATTAGCTACTTTGTGTACTCTTAATGTAATGTGGGGCGGTAGCTGTGGGCGAGGTACTCATGTCTTATGCTCCAATGCGTTACATGAAGGTATGGGGGTGCTGCCTGGGTTTGTGGACTTGTTATTGGGGTGTAACAGCTTTGCAGGCTGCATGATGCCAGTGGCTTCAGTTGGCCAGGACTAGGGATGAGCGAGTATACTCATTACTATTCGCTACTTACAGAATAGTAACGAGTATTCGGGATACTTGTTACTTGGCATGTTTACTGGTTACAAGTAGCGAGTACAATGCAAGTCAATGGGAAATGCTGGTACTATTCTGCTGGACACTAGAAAGTGATCTGGGGGCCTGAGGGAAAGGCTGAAATGGATGCATGATTGTGGAAAAGCTGCGTGGTAAAAAGCCGGCAGGCTTTTTACTGACATGGAAGCCATCATTGAGTACACTTTGCAGATAACACAGCATGACAGCAAAATGTGCTGTGCCAAGCTGCCAATTAGGCTCTGCTATATCAGTATGCTACATATGTGTATTGCAAAGCAATTCTAAATCTTGCGTGGTTGCTAGCATTATTAGAACCTACTCGTTACGATTCCAGCGAGTCTGAATATTTCACTACTCGCTCATCCCTAGACAGGACCAGATGTTGAACAGTTCAGTGACAGAGACCACTACTCAAAAATAAACATTTACTAAATGGAACTTGGTGGTGATTACGTGCAGTAGACAGGGGGCACGTGGTTTAAAGGATGTTTCCTATACCATACAGAGCATCTCCACACAAAGTCTCTTTACTTCCCGGTCCCTCTTACAGGAATTAGTTTGTCAATATGACAAGTACTTAGCTTCTCTAGTTATGATGCTTTGAAACTCTCACCTGGGACATGCTCTGTTAAAACCTTTATGGGATACCAACAGTCAACAGCATAGAGTACATTCCCAGCAAGGACTCAAGATAGTGCAATTTACAGAGTCTCACCCTATGGCAGAATCACCAGGGATTAGAAACTCTGTGACTTCGTGGCATTCAGGGAAAACTATATGCCTTAAAACATTTCTCTCTCATTATTCTGGCACTTGGCATATATTAATGATTATAGTAATCTAATAGACCTAAAATGGGAAAGGTTTATTTTGATGGCATGTCATATAGTGAGAAAAAATATGCATGTCTGTCTTTTTATAAAGTGTATGTAAACTTCTTATTTCTACTGTACATCTTAGGATTCCATCATCATCTGACAAAGCAGAAGGACCTGTAACTTTCACTGGTTTTCTTAGGTTTCATCATTGAAGTTATTCAGATAAAATGTAAATTGGAAGGGGTCCCCATGTCTCTAGCCCCCCTGTAAGTTGTTAAAAAGACTTTATAAGGTGTATAGATAAGGAGTCCTGAGGGACTTACTCAGTAAGGAGTCATCGCTGTTGCTGGTGTCCTCCTGCCTCCAGCCCTCTCTGTGCCACCTCCTGCCCTCTCTTGTTCAGCCTCCTGTATGTGTCATCGCTGTTGCTGGTGTCCTCCCCGCCTCCAACTCTCTTTGTGCCACCTCCAGCCCTCTCTGATCACACATACAGGAGGCTGAACAAGAGAGGGCTGGAGGTGGTACACAGAATGCTGGAGGTGAGGAGGAGGGCACACACAAAGGAGGATGAACAAGAGGTGGCACAGAGAGGGCTGGAGGTGGGGAGGACACCAGCAACAGCAATGACTCATTACTGAGTAAGTCCCTCTGGACTCCTTATCTGTACACTTTATAAAGTCTTTTTAACAACTTGCAGGGGGGGCTAGAAACATGGGGGACCCCTTCCATGCATTCAGTGCTGCATTCAGTTAGCATAGCACCAGGAGGTGACAGGTCCTCTTTAACCCGCTAAGGACCAATGCTGTCATGGTTTTGAACTGTCACTGTACTGTATGTAAACACTCTCTTTGGTAAAAGAAATGCAGAAAATATCATCCTAAATTTACCAATAACATGAAGTCCAAAACGTCATGAAAAAACTATCTTGGAATCACTGGGATATGTTGAAGCTTTCCAAAGTTATAACCTCATAAAGTGACACTGGGCAGAATTGCAAAATGAGGCTCGGTCCTTAAGGGTTTAACAAATGGAATTAATGCTGGATAATGGCAGTGAGGATAGTGTACTCTCATGGGCTGGAAGCAGCAATATCTTCAACTCGCCATTGTATGAGGCTGTGAAATTAGTTTGATGAGAAATCCTTTCTAGAGCATTACAACAGCAGGTTCTTCGTTTGATGTTTTGTGACCAGTGCAGCATCCTCACACCATAACACCTTTACTGTGAATATTTCCTCCATTCACCTACTGTGCAGTGATCCTGACAAAATTACCTAATTTAATGAATTCTAGTCATAATTATCTCCCTGTGTTAGCCCATTTTCACTGGGTTCTGATGGGGCTGTTGGTATCCATATGTGAAGGATCAGGCACTGCCAGTAGTTTCATTGTTCTGATGATGAACATGGTATAGAGATTAAATATAAAACTTACATAGGAGGCTAAAGGAGAAAAGCACTGAGGTAATAGCTGGATAGTGGGTGTAAGAAAATGAGCTAAGCATGAGCATTAGAACACTATTATCCCTGCACAGCAATGACTTGGACACCACGACCCAATAGCTTTTCCAAATGTAATGACAAGCCTATCTGAAAGTAGAAAATATGCCCATTACTTCACTCTTCATTAAGAAGATAATGAGGACATGACCTAATTTACATGCCATGTAATGAGCAGAAATTGCTTGAGAAGATATTTACTGATCTTACATGAAGAATCTAACTAGAGGTAATGCATAACATGATAGAACTGCTAAATCTATTTACTATAAGTCATACGAATATGGTTTGCATGTGTACATTCCAATACTAGAATTGCATTAGTTACAAATAGATATTGGTGATGAGTGAATAGTTCAATATCCGAATCCTGAACATAATGCAAGTCAATGGGGAACTCGAATATTTGTCTGGAAGATTTCCTTGGCAAATATTTGAGTTCCCCATTGACTTGCATCATGTTTAGTATTAGGATGAATAACCGAATAGTAAAAAAGTATTCGGTTAGAATAATCCAAACCTGAATGCTTAACTATTCGCTCAATACTAATAGATATGAATGGGGGTAACCGGAAGAACCCATAATCCAAAAAGGATACAGCTTATATTGCCTTTTCGGTCAAATAAACAACTTGGAAGAATAAAAGAATTTGAACTCTACAGAACTGAAAGGTAACTATACATTTCACATGTATAAGTATAGTCACCCTAACTAGTGTCCTCTTTCTCTGCTCCTGGCTCCACACTTTGACCTTTTTTCCCTTTGCTTCCAAGATGGTCACCGTAAAGGCTTGAGGGTTGCAGTGGTAAGTCAAAATCAATCCTCCCCTGCCTTTCCTATTCCACAGCTCAAAAAAGACAAAGAGGCCATAGTTTACACTTAGTACGGCACTTTCATGGCCACAGCCATCTGTGAAGCCAGAGGAATGGAATGACGATCTGTGGAGGTAGCAGGAGGTAACTGGATAGCCACACCTAGGATGACTAACCATACATGTCAAATATAAGGAGACGCTTTAGTCTCAGGTTGGGGGGGACATGGTTACTTTATCTTTTACATATCCCTAAGCATCTTACATATGTGGATTTCTTCTACTTTCAGTACATGAAATGAACAATAACCAAGGGGATCCTCCTCTATTTCATAATCATATACAACACTCTTTATATGAATTACCATCTATAATAAAAATGTGCATAATTCATATTTTATGCAATGTACATAATAAAAATGAAAATATTTATTAGTTTTGGTATTTATTTTCTACATGAAGAGACAGTCGCCACCTATGACAAAATCTAATCCTACTGCTGGCATGCACTACCATCTACTGTACAATGGAATGTTTGAGTAGTCTACCATCTATAGTGCTGTGCTCAGTTTCACAATAATAACATTCAACAGACAGCACTGAAATATACTGTATACCAGTAGGGTTAGGTACTCAGCCACAACACGGCCCGATAAATAAGAACAAAATCTGCTGATCTAAATAACTTTGACCTTGATGGTAAATAGGCAGCGTGATGGGATAGCGCTCATATAGAAATGCTTATTGGCAGAGTATGTAACAGTTGAGGGGGTGCCATTTAATTTGCAGCCTCAGGCAAAAGAATAAGTATAAGCCCTCCTGGGAAGTCAGTACCATATCTATATATACTTCACTTAGATATTTTGTTCTGTGGACAAGTTTAAGTAGGTAATGGCATATACTTTGATCTCTGCTGAGTTAGAAGGATCCAATAAAAACCAAAATTAGTCACCATTCTATGTCATTACCGCATCTCTCCAGCAGCAGACAACACAGGGAAGAATGGGACTATGTTAACATTAACATGCAATCGAGGATGCCAGGATGAAACTATTAGAAAGGCTGTGCATAGAAGCAAAAATAGAAAACCTAAGGGAAAGTGACGCCTAATTGGAATATTGCTTGCAGGACACTGCTGGTGAAATGGGCCTTTGTTGTATATGGTACCTGAATAACTGCTTTCTTTAAAATACTCATTATTAGTTATGATAAAAAAATACTCATAAATGCACATGTAAGATATTGTAATAATCTTTACAATTACTGATCTAAAATCAGTTAGGGTGCTCCCGGATTACCAAGTTTACAAAGCGTTAAAAAAAGACATTATTACCGTATACCACAATTCAATGTGAAAAGGTATTTTCAAGTGAAAGTGAAGAGTGGATCCAAAAGGAAAAAAAAAAGCATAAAAGAAAGATTGATACTTCTGAACCTGCCTGCTTCTCACTATAGTAGAGTGCTGTCTTCCCTTTGCCTATGTTTAATATGGATGTCTGCCTAAAGGCCGGGTTACACGCTGCGATGTCCCAGCCATCTGACCAACGATCGGGATCGCTGGGACATCGCTATATGATCGCTGGTGAACTGTCACACAGGCAGACTCACCAGCGAGAATGCTGGTAACCAGGGTACACATCTGGTAACTAAGCATAGCGCTGTGCTTAGTTACCCAATGTTTACCCTGGTTACCATGTCCCAGTGTGTGCTGTGCAGCGCTGGGCATCGGCCGGGAGGTCATTGATCGTTGGTCTCCCGCTGTCACACACGCCGATGCTGGCCGCCCAGTGGGAGACCAACGAAAAACCGTCCTGGCCATTCCGCAATGATCAACTGATCGCTGATTGTTGCAGGATGTCACACGTAGCGACATCGCTACAAGGTCGCTACAACGTCACAAGTTACAGCGACATCGTTAACGATGTTGACACGTGTAAACCGGCCTTTAGACTTGACTTTTAAACATAATATCACTAATATTTAGTGGCCTGATTCACGGTATTTTATTTTTTTTAATATATTTTTCAAAACAGGGAATGGGTCCAAAAAATAGGAGAGGAATAGAACTTTCAATTATTATTCCCTCTTCCGTTGGGCTCAATTCCTACTTTGACTAAAAAAATAAGTAAAAATCATGCAAACCATCTTCTTTAAATATAATGTACAGTTTACAGTTTCTCTATAGCACCAAGCTAAAAATATTTGTTCATTATTTGTATTCGTTTGCTTCATTAAAGACAAAAAAAAGAACCAAAATGTTAGATGTCCAAGAACTGTAGTTATTTTGTTTGCACAAAATGATGCTTAAAATTTTATTTTATTTAATACTGTATATACAAATTGCATTTGATCTTGTAGTTAAAAGATGTAAAAGGAGTGGATCAACCTCAATTAAATATATAAGGCTGCAGGCTATTATAAAGAAACAAACTGCGCTGCTCTCACTTCCTGCGTTCAGAGGCGAGTCTTTACCACTGATCCCATGTCTGGCATTGGCTGTGGTGCTTATGTCACTTCAATAGTGGAACAGCTGATTAGTGAACAAACTGGTTCTGCCACTGGAGACAAAACACCCTCTTGGGCGCATTGTCTGCCTCACTGTCAGCCTGACTTAACCTCCCTGGCGGTATGATTATGTCAGGAATTTTGTACTAAATGCGGTACCATTTTTTTGCTAAAAAATTTCTTTTATGGGCAGAAATTTTATACTTTTTTATTATGGGCAGAAATTTTATACTTTTTTATTTCCCGCCCAGTTCCGCCTCCAATGAGCCGCTGTGGCTCACAGAGACGGAACCAGGAAGTCATATGGAGGCATCCGAAGGGGCTCTCACCGGTGATCACAGCAGTGACATCGCTGGATCACCAGGAGAAGGTAAGGAGACTTCACTGCCATTTACCCCGAGCGTCAGAGGCGGACCTACTGTGGTGCAGCTGGTTCAGCTGCACCAGGGCCTGACTGGATAGGGGGCCCCTCAAGCTTCAGTAGGGGGCCCCTGTGACCCTGTGACAGAGGAGAGGAGGGTGACTGAGGGAAGCACCCTGCTTCCCTTGGGTGTTCTGGCCCCTCCTCTCGTCTGCAGCCCCGGCTCCCAGACCTCCCAGCCCCAGGCGGTAGCACCCCCCTCAGCAAGCAGCACTGCTGCTAGCATCCCCACCCCTTCCTCACCCACTGGCACCAGCCAGCACTGCTGCTAGCACCCCCAACCCCCCCGACTCCTCACCCACTGACACCAGCATTTACATACTGCAAACTATTCAGCAGTGAAAATAATTGACTGGACAAGCTAGCTGCCTGCAGGGTGTGATAATGCTTATAGCAAGAGAACTACAAAGGGTACAGTAATGATTTTTATATATTCTGAAGGGGCTGCCCAGGCACTATTCAAGGGTACTATTAGTATCATACTAAAAAATGACCTGACAGAATCTCTTTAGTACCACAGCCAATGTAAGGCACTGTGAGCGGCGGCAAAAACGTTGTACTCTGTTTCTTTATAATAATAATTATTATAATTATTTATTTATAGAACACCATTGATTCCATGGTCCTGTACATGAGAAAGAGTTACATACAAACAAGTTCAAAATACAATGAACAAACTAACAATGACAGACTGATACAGAGAGGATAGAGGACCCTGCCCTTGCAGGCTTACATTCTACAGGGCAGTGGGGAGAGAGACAGTAAGTTGGGTCTGCTCTGGTGGTGGTGGAACGCCGGGTATGATGGCGGTGGAGCATCGGGTCTGATGGTAGTGGAGGACCGGGTCCAGTGGTGGTGGGGTGGCACTGTTTTCAATGCAGGCTATAGGCTGTTCTGAAGAGATGGGTTGTCAGGTTCCACTTGAAGGTTCCGACTGTGGGGGACAGTGGGACATTTTGGGATGCAGAATTCCAGAGAATGGGAGATGATCGGGCGAAGACTGGCAGGCAGTTAGATGAGGAATGTAGGAGGAAAGAAGGAGGTCCTTTGAGGTTCGAAGATTATGAGTTGGATGATATCGCTAGATTAGTTCAGAGATATATGAGGGGGACAGATGGTGGATGGCTTTGTAAGTCAGTGTTAGTAGTTTGAATTGGATATGTTGGTGAATTGGGAGCCAGTGGAGGGATTTGCAGAGGAAACCTCAATGCCACAGGATATCTGAATCATGTAGCATCAATTTTTGTGTTCCAACAGTCTTGGAGGGATCTATCCTCTGTGGGTTAGTGTCAGACCAATAGCGGTGGTTTTGTTTGTTAACTTCACCATTCACAAAAAACTTTGCCTCATCACTCATCTAAAGGCAATTGTCTATGCTGTGAAGATACAAGATGTGCAGCATCTGAAACAACAGATACTGGAAGCCTGTGCTAACATTTCTTCTGTGGTGTTGCTATCAGTGTGTCAAGAGTGGGAGAAGAGGGTTGCATTGACAATCCAACACAATTGGCAGCACTTTGAACACATTTTATAAGTGGTCATAAACTTGTAAATAACTCATGAAAGAATAAAGTTACGTTAAAACCAAGCACACCATTGTTTTTCTTATGAAATTTTTTAAACGTTTGATGCATCACATGAGCCTCTTCCTATTGAAAAAAATAAAGTTGGATCCAAAATGGCCAACTTCAAAATGGCGCAATGGTGACCACCCATCTGGAAAAGTTTTCCCCCTCCCGTATACTAATGTGCCACAAACACAAAAAACGTTAAAATCACCCCCTTTTTTCCTCATTGAAAATAAAACAATTAAAAACTACACATATTTGGTATCATGCCATTCAGAGTCTATTAGAATATAAACAAATTAATCCAGTCAGTAAACAGCAACAGTGAAAAAAAAAGTTAAAAAACATGTAATATCATTTTTTTGGCTGCTGCAACATTGCAATAGAATGTAATCAGAGGCGATCAAAACATCACATCTACTCCAAAATTGGATCAGTAAAAACCTCAGGTCAAGCTAAGGCTTTTGAATGAAAAATAAAAAAAGTTATGGCTTTTGGAAGAAAGGGAGGAACATGGCCATGGCGTGAAGGGGTTGAGTTTATTTGCTTTGTGCTTCCATGTTACCACATACTGTGGATTATGTCTAAAGATGTGATGCAGCACTCCAAAATGACTGTTTTTAAAGCCGATGATGTTTCAGGAATTGCTCTTTTTATCTGGAGCTCTGTAAATCTGAAACATAATTTTTTGCTGGTTTATTTTGTGTTTTTTCACGGTTGTTTTCTGCCCATTTTCTTTCATTCAATTAAACAATGAAGAAAATGACAGCATTTTTTTAAACAAAAATGCCTGCAAAATGCTTTAAAAATGTTGCTTCTTTTAAATGCCTTGTGGTTATTTTAAGATTCTGAGCAGAAGTTTAAAGCGTACCATTTAAATTTGAATTTAATAATAAGTGACTTTAATAAACTTTGTACTATAGTACGGTACATTAGAAAACTCTGGCTGGTTACTCAGCACTACCAGAACAATGTAAATTTGTGGGTGGCACAAGAAGCAAGTCTCTGAGACGACACCTCGACTTTTCCACTAATATACTCTAAAAGCCATGTTACACACACAGCTATCTGTTCAAATATTGGTCACAGATCTCTGGTTGCAGTGAAATCATGGACACATTGTTCCATTTGTACACAGCCACAAAATGGAACAATGTGTCCATGATTTCACTGCAACCAGAGATCTGTGACCAATATATCTGTGTGTGTAACGTGGCCTTAACACAAATACACATTACCTGACTGCCGAGTATCTGGCTAAAAGTACCAAAGCAACACCCTAGAGTTTAACCCAGGCCTGTGACCTTTGCAGCTGCCATGAATGCAAATTTGGTGCCAAAACTGTCCCGACTTGTTCCTGGTAAAAATAAACAAATGCGTATGGGGACCTGAGCTCAGAGACTCATAGCTACCATTGCAACTCCAGAACTTAGAGGAGAAAAAGGTTCCCTATGATCTAGTCACAATCCAGATAGGAAAAAGGAAAGGCAGGAGAACTACACACATTGTTCGGAGATGGAGTATCCACTCAAACAAATTTTTCTCAAAAAAAAAATAGGTTAATGTCCTCATCACCACACCCTTCTTTATGGCAACACACAGTTGCTTTTTCTCAAGGGAGGAACAAAAACGCAGTAGTCCTATGCTAATTTAGCAATCCATGTCAAACACTCTCACCAAGGAGGACCAGCAGCAAGATAACCCTCCGCCAACCGTCCATGTACTTTTGACCTACTGCTGCTTCCCGATCGATCTGGGCCAGGACTCAACTTTTATACTGTCAGAACTGGATCTCCCCTGGTGGTCAGGGAGGTCACTGCAGGCATATTTGTAAACTTTTACCGTGCCGAGGGCTCCTGCTGGTGGACCCGGAGAAGGTGAGTACAGCACAGTTTGTTTCTTACAGCAAGCTACTATGAGGAGAGAAATTCAATTGGAAATGAACAACCTATTTAAAGAAAAATATTCCAACCCCTAGTCTATAGGTTCCTTTCTTTATACTTCTTGCCAGTCAAGATAATGACTAGTGATCAGAATATAATGATATGCTGAAGCCAAAAGAGTTTAATTATAGTTTACGTTCTCTACAAATGATTATTTGCAGCCTTCAAAATCATTTATATTATGCACAAAAGATTAGAAACATATTGTTAAGTAGCCAATATTGAGTGTGAATCAAAAATCTGTATATAATAAAGTTGTTTCGCAGTATTAGGAATTAATAAGAAATAATATATTAAATGGAAATGTCACTTCAGACTATTTAATTCCAGACAATTTGTAAATGTAACAGCTGTGTACAGTATGCTATGAAATAATAGAATGACTATAAATTCCTCTATACAAAGCAGATATTGGTCACGTAGGTTCATCAGGTTTATTATTACTATATTTAGGACGCTTTGCATATGTGCATAGCAGGAGCTGTCATATGGTCATCATAACCTATTAGGGCTCATCTTCCAATGTAGAGTCGAACAATGTTAATTGCTATGCGACCATGATATCATCATTAGCACAGTACAAATCACCTGGTATCTAGTTCCTTTCTGTCACAAGTCCATTCGCTGCTATTGGGTTCAGCCTTCTGTGTTTTGTTGGATGTGGCCGGACATGGCTTCAATATTGCTATCCTACAGTGAAACCTACATGTAGAGGTTTTGGATCTGCTGAAACAAAATGCTGAAGTGCATAACATTAATTTTCTTGTGACAATGCCATGTGTCATTGGGTGTGATACTAGGCAGCAAATGAACAGTCAGTTCATGAAGGCAGTGTGTTACAAGAGGAAAAAAATAGACAAGCTTAAAGGGGTGTTCCTACCAACAAAGTAAATTTTAAAGTTCATTTTAATCAAGACATCATGTAATAACAATAATTTCCACAATTGGATGTGTTTAAAAAAATGTTCCTGTGCTGAGATAGTTTTATAACTGTGTCCCTGCTATGTATTGTGTAACGGCCATGTCTTACCGGAGAGGGACATGGTCTGATTATACTGTGGCGCCCCTATGATCTGGTCACCACAAAGAAGTACTGCAGCCATACCGCGGGTGTGGTATTCCTGTTCTCAGGAAACAGGATGGTAAGTCTGGGAGACCGACAAAAGCACCCAACACACCCAGTCCCAAGGACAGCGGGTGGACCTGACAGAGGGAGGGCTCAGTAGGTCAGTGGGACAGAAGGAAGAAAGGTGGAGGGTGAGAAGTTAGTTGAGGCAGTCGTGAGGAGGTAGCGAGAGGAGGATCCGGAGGACTTGAGCAGCGTGCAGCTTGTCCTGGGTCAGGGAGCAGCCGACTGTGAGAGAGACAGAGGGAGCCCTAGGGACGCGGGTAGATAGAAATCCATCCGTTATCCTGAATCTGAGTAAAACGGAAGGGCTGGTTGGGAACCAGGGGACCGGCCCTGAAGGTGGTGAGGAGACTCTATGCTCCAACCACGGAACCGGAGGCGACTAGATCTACAGGAACTGTGGCCGACACCCGACACATCCAAGAAGGTAGCCATACTAGGCTCAGGGGACTTGGTACCAGTCGCCCAACAGAACCCGTGGGTGCTGGATTGGGGCACTGTGTGCGGAGGTGCGAGCAGGAATGAGGAGGACAGTTAGCGCTGAGAGAGCAACCTGTGAAGGAAGGAATATAAAAGCAGGTGTCTCGGACGAGCTATCTCGGTTCACTGGGGACTATCCAGACTGAGAATTCACAAGGACCATACCCTGTGGCGTTGCCGAAGTAAAAAGCTAAGTAAACTAGGCATGGAACTCAGAACTGTGTGTAAGACTGTTCATTTCCCACCTGCGGAGCAGTAGACTGATAAGACGCGCAGGTCATAGGAGACCTGACGGTGAGACGCCCTAACTCCTCTCTCCTGCCAGAACAGCCCCGCTGACCCTCCCTCACTGAACACTACACTGGTTGCCCTGGGAAACTGCTCCACCTGTGGAGAGTGAAACCACCAAAGCTGCAGTCCCATCACCCCAAAGGTCCGGCACCACAGCGTCGGCCAACAATAGCCGAATACAACGGGTGGCATCACAACAACTATCCCTAAATCCCTATTCTCCGAACTTTTATTGACACCGCCACGGTCACGGAGTCAAGTCTTGACTCCCGTGACTCTTCAGCCGAAATGTTGTCCGGTCCGAGTACCCCACGGCCCTGGGGAGGGCGTGTCAATACCACATCTCCTGGGCTGAGATAGTCTTATATCTGTGCCCCTTCTATGTACTGTGTAATGGCCGTGCTGACCGTACAGGGACATAGCCTGATCATACCACATCTCCTGAGCTGGGAGAAGTAAAAAAGAGTATACAGACATTATAGCATTAGATCACAAGTAATTCTATCTCTGATGTAAAACATTTTTTACAAACAGGCAGGGAATAGTTTTAACTCACAGAAAGATTCATGTATGATCATGTGCTGTAATATTTGTATTCTCTTTTGCTTCCTCCTCTGCCCAGGAGATATGGTATGATCAGAGAAGTATGGAGTGTGTACTGAGCCATAAACCATCCCCTTACCATGAAGTATGGAGTGTGTACTGACTGAGCCATAAACCTCCTCATACCATGTCCAGCAGACATTGTAGGATTACTACCCGTATATAAGCCGACCTGTGTATAAGCCGACCCCCCTACTTTTGCCCACAAAACCTGGGAAAACCTATTGACTCGTGTATAAGCCGAGGGTGGACCCCAGCACAGGTATACAGCCCCCAGCAGTGTGGTATTGTCACATCGCCATTGGACTCGGTGGCCGGTGTTCCTGCCTCGGCCGCTGGGAGGAGCCGGATTCCTTCGGCTGGTGGCGCCGGTGATAGGAGGGCCTTGTCCTCATATGGAACTGCTCCCGCGACGTCTGCCTCTGTCGCTGAACGCCGCTGTGTTTCCCCTCTGGGTGGTGTTGGTCGCAGAGGAGCGGGCCCTGCAGAGGTGTCCGTTAGGCGCAGCCTGCGTTCTTCTGTCAGAGGTGGGGTGGGTGGAGCCAGTCGTGCATCTCCATCTGGCCTGGGTCTAGGGGCGGTCCGGATGAGGTCATCAGGCTGTGAGCTCGAGCCTATGGGAGGTAACCGCGCCCTTCAAATACATTGGAGCCTGGCTTGCAGGCCGCCAGATATAGTTTTGGTTCCCCAGTGATAAAGTGTGTGTTTGGTTTTGACTCTGACCTCTGCCTGGATTTTCGACGCTGTTACCCGCCTGACCATTTTGTACCTTCGCTGCCCTCTCGGTTTTGACTCGGACTCCTTACTACGTTCTTCGGTTCCTGATTTTTCCCTTCCTAGACGACCTCCCTGCTCTGCTGCTCTCATAGGTAGCTACCTCCTGGGCTCCGCTATAATTCCAGATCCCTGCATAGGGGTTAAGGGTCTCGGGGTTTCTCGGGGTGCTGCCTTACAAGCAGCTCAGCCTCACAGCGGATGGTCGTCACATTATATCTGGCCCTACCATTTTTTCTATATATATATCGACTATATATATATTTAAATGCATTCCCTTACCATTTTTTTTTCTCTCCTTTTCCCAATGGTTTTACCTGTTGTTTTTTTTTCTTTACTCTGAGCTGTGTCAGCTGTTAATTGCTTCCCTCAATGCATCTGTGTCCAGCTTCTCAGTCCTGTGAAGGAACACTCCCATCATCTCATTCCAACATGCTGTACAAGCCACAATCTGAAGTCCTCTGCATGAACGCTGGAGATCAGCAGGCCTCGTTCCCTGGATGTCAGCACCTGGGTGGCTCTGGCTCTGCCTGCCTGGGTGCTAAGGTATTGCCCGCAAATGCGGCCAAAGTTCTGTTACCTATTTCTTTGACTTACCTTAAGAAATCTGTGTGTTTAGAGGCTTATGTTGACAGTGGCTCAGAGGGGAATTTCATAGATCTCCTGGTAGCAAGAAATCTAGGTGTACCACTACTACGGCTTAATGCCCCCATTAGAACCACTGCAGTTAATTGCACTCCCCTCATCCAGGGTGGAGTGGAATTTGTCACTGAGGAAGTGTCAATGTTGGTGGGGTCTTTACATGCTGAAAAGGTGTCATTTTTTGCTATCAGTAATTTATCATCTGCAGTAATCCTGGGCATGCCATGGTTACGTAAACATAACCCAGTCATAGACTGGCACTTGGGTGACATGGTGCGCTGGAGCCCAAAGTGTCAGGGTAACTGTATCTCGCTATCTGTAAACCAAGTGAAGGTCAAGACTCCTCCATTTGTGCCTTATGCCTTTAGAGATTTTGAGGATGTATTTTCTATTCAGGAATCAGAGAAATTACCCCCTCACAGAAAGTATGATTGCGCCATAGATTTGATACCTGATTCTCGTCTCCCGAAGGGGAGAATATTTAATCTCTCTGGTCCAGAACGTCAGGCCACGAATTATTACATAGCAGACAGTCTGAGAAAAGGGTATATTAGACCGTCCACCTCACCAGTAGGGGCTGGTTTCTTTTTTGTGGGAAAGAAAGATGGCGGCCTCAGACCTTGCATTGATTACCGCGAATTAAACGCGATCACTGTAAAAAAACAGTATCCTCTTCCACTCATCCCTGATCTTTATAATCAGCTCTTGGGAGCCAAATATTTCACCAAACTGGACCTCAGGGGAGCATATAACCTTGTTCGTATAAAAGCAGGCGATGAGTGGAAGACCGCGTTTAACACACCTCTCGGCCATTTTGAGTATCTTGTAATGCCGTTCGGGTTAAGTAACGCACCTGCAGTGTTTCAGAATTTTGTCAATGATATTTTCAGAGATATCAGTGGTGTATATGTGGTCGTTTATTTGGACGACATTCTGGTGTTTTCTCCTGGTCTTTGGTCGCACGTCCGACATGTCCGTACTGTACTCCAGAGACTCAGAGAGCATTCTTTATTCGCCAAATTAGAGAAATGTGTCTTCATGGAGGAGGAGATAAACTTTTTGGGGTATATTATATCTGCTAAAGGTTTTCGCATGGATCCTGCGAAAATTAAACCCATTAAGGAATGGGTACAACCCAAGTCTCTGAAGGCACTGCAGCGATTCTTGGGTTTCGCTAACTATTATCGCAAATTTATTAAAGGGTTTTCCGATATAGCCAAACCACTCACTGATTTGACACGGAAAGGGGCGGATGTGGTTAATTGGAAGCCTGAAGCAATTTATGCGTTTTCTAAGTTAAAGGAATGTTTCTCCTCTGACCCTATATTGGTTCAGCCTAATCTGGACCGCCCCTTCATTGTAGAGGTAGATGCCTCTGAAGTTGGAGTAGGAGCAGTGCTATCACAAGGCACTGCATCCCTCACTCAGCTTCGTCCGTGTGCCTTCTTTTCCCGAAAATTTTCGTCTACCGAGATGAATTATGACATAGGTAACCGAGAGTTGTTGGCAATCAAATGGGCCTTCAAGGAATGGCGCCACTTCCTCAAAGGCGCCAAACATAAGATTACTGTAATTACTGACCACAAAAACCTGACCTACTTGGAGTCAGCAAAAAGACTGAATCCTAGACAGGCTAGGTGGGCTTTGTTCTTCTCCAGATTTGATTTTATTATCACTTTCCGACCAGGTACTAAAAATGTGAGAGCCGATGCCCTGTCTCGAAGTTTTTGCCCCATACAAGTCAGGGACGTTGAACCGACTCCCATTTTAGCCAAGGGGATTGTTGTCTCGGCTGTGTCTTTGGATCTTCTGGAAGAGATTCGTAGATCTCCAGAACAGGCCCCTGACACTACTCCTGCCCAGAAACTATTCGCCCCTGCCACATACCGCCTCAAAGTCCTTAAGGAATCTCATGATTCCATCCTCACAGGGCATCCTGGTATCAATAACACCATCAGACTTGTGACCAGGAGTTTGTGGTGGCCAACCATAGTAAAGGACTGTAAGGAATATGTACTGGCTTGTGAAACCTGTGCTCGCGCTAAGTCTCCCCGCAACCGCCCTGCCGGGTTGCTCCAGTCCTTGCCTACCCCTGAGGGTCCTTGCACTCATATCTCCATGGATTTTATTACTGACCTGCCACTCTCAGAAGGGAAGACTTGTATCTGGGTAGTGGTAGACAGATTCAGCAAGCAGTGTCATTTTGTTCCGCTGTCCGGGTTACCTAATTCCAAGACCCTGAGCAAAGTGTTTATTAATCATGTTGTGCGATTGCATGGTGTCTGTGAATATTGTTTCTGACAGGGGCACCCAGTTTGTTTCTAAATTTTGGAGGGCATTCTGTAAACGGATTGGAATTGACTGTTCCTTTTCTTCTGCCTATCACCCTGAAACCAATGGTCAAACCGAGCGCGCTAATCAAGCTCTCGAACAGTATCTACGTTGTTATGTCTCTGAGCATCAATCTGATTGGGTGGAACATCTGCCACTAGCAGAATTTGCCATGAATAACCAGTACCAGGAGTCCATCAAGACCACCCCTTTCTACTGTAATTATGGACTACACCCGCGCTTTTGTTCATTTTCTTCTAGGCTTTCTGACGTCCCTGGGGTAGAAAGGTCCGTAGATCAGTTAAAGACTATCTGGTCTGAAGTGAACAAAAACTTAAAGGGGGCTCAGACTAGGCAGGTGTCTTCTGCTAATAAACGGCGCTCCAAGGGTCCGGACCTGGGAGTTGGGGACAAAGTTTGGTTGTCTACGAAAAATATCAAGCTCAAAGTGCCGTCTGCCAAACTAGGTCCCAGGTTTATTGGTCCGTATGAAATAATTGACGTGATTAACCCTGTAGCGTTTCGTCTGAAGCTCCCTCAATCATTCAAACTGCCCAATGTATTCCATAAATCCCTTCTCAAATTGTACCGATCTCCGATTCGTCCTGTCTGGTCCCTCCTCCTCCGGTCTTGGTCGGGGGTGCCGTGAAATACGAAGTTCAACGGATCCTTGATTCCCGTTTAGTGAGAGGATCTGTGCAGTATCTGGTACATTGGAAGGGCTATGGTTCAGAGGAGAGGTCCTGGGTGCCTGCCAGTAATATCCATGCCAAGGGTTTGATCAGGAAGTTTCATCTTCTTCGTCCCAATAAACCGGGTTTTGTGGGTCCGGAGGCCCCTCGTAGAGGGGGGGGGTACTGTCACATCGCCATTGGACTCGGTGGCCGGTGTTCCTGCCTCGGCCGCTGGGAGGAGCCGGATTCCTTCGGCTGGTGGCGCCGGTGATAGGAGGGCCTTGTCCTCATATGGAACTGCTACCGCGACGTCTGCCTCTGTCGCTGAGCGCCGCTGTGTTTCCCCTCTGGGTGGAGTTGGTCGCAGAGGAGCGGGCCCTGCAGAGGTGTCGTTAAGCGCAGCCTGCGTTCTTCTGTCAGAGGTGGGGTGGGTGGAGCCAGTCGTGCATCTCCATCTGGCCTGGGTCTAGGGGCGGTCCGGATGAGGTCATCAGGCTGTGAGCTCCAGCCTATGGGAGGTAACCGCGCCCTTCAAATACATTGGAGCCTGTCTTGCAGGCTGCCAGATATAGTTTTGGTTCCCCAGTGATAAAGTGTGTGTTTGGTTTTGACTCTGACCTTTGCCTGGATTTTCGACGCTGTTACCGCCTGACGATTTTGTACCTTCGCTGCCCTCTCGGATTTGACTCGGACTCCTGACTATGTTCTTCGGTTCCTGATTTTTCCCTTCCTGGACGACCTCCCTGCTCTGCTGCTCTCATAGGTAGCTACCTCCTGGGCTCCGCTATAATTCCAGATCCCTGTATAGGGGTTAAGGGTCTCGAGGTTTCTCGGGGTGCTGCCTTACCAGCAGCTCAGCCTCACAGCGGATGGTCGTCACAGGTATACAGCAGCCTCCACAGTGGTATATACAGACCCCAGTGGTAATACAGAAGCCCCAGGGTTTATACAGCAGCCCCAGGGGTTATACAGCAGCCCCAGGGGTTATACAGCAGCCCCAGGGGTTATACAGCAGCCCCAGGGGTTATACAGCAGCCCCAGTGGTGGTGTATACAGGGCCCAGTGGTGGTATACAGGGCCCAGTGGTGGTATACAGGGCCCAGTGGTGGTATACAGGGCCCAGTGGTGTATACAGGGCCCAGTGGTGTATACAGGGCCCAGTGGTGGTATACAGGGCCCAGTTGTGGTGTATACAGGGCCCAGTGGTGGTGTATACAGGGCCCAGTGGTGGTGTATACAGGGCCCAGTGGTGGTGTATACAGGGCCCAGTGGTGTATACAGGGCCCAGTGGTGGTATACAGGGCCCAGTGGTGGTGTATACAAGGCCCAGTATGCGGGGGCCGGGGGGGAGGCACGCGCCTTTGCACACTCACGGCGGCCGCCGTCACCATGCGTCTGCTGTAAGGAGGAGAGGAGGGGCGGGCACCGGACAGAGCTTCAGGACAGGAAGTCCCATCCTCCCTCCTCTCTGGCCGGCGCGGCCGCCGGCGGCCAGCACGGGGCCCCCCAGGGGGTGCGGGACACCCCCAGGGGGCGAGTAATGGGCCCCTCATGCGGAAAAAATGCGCCCTCCACAAGATGGCACCCTAGGCGATCGCCTAGGGTCGCCTAGCTACCGTCCCGACCCTGCCATTTACAGTAACACATTACACAGTACATACTGGAGTGTTCAAAAGAATATCAGTCTAAAATAACCAACCAGATTATTCACTATTTTTTATATAAATTGTATTGCCATATGTCAAGCAATTTACCAGTTTGTACAGTAGATTCTTAGAGAACCAAGAGATTCAGCATTCATGATCTGCATGTGTTTGAATTTGTGTATTTGAATAAATAATAGAAAGGGGGGCTGTTCAACATAATTGCAGTGTGGAGTTAATTTAGTGAGGTCAATCATTCTGTGAAGAAACAGGTGTGAATAAGGTGGCCCTTATTTTAGAGTGAAGTCAGCACATGTTGAACATGAATTTCTCCTTGAAATCTTGAGAAACATGGGTCATTCAAGATATTGTTCAGAAGAATAGCATACATTGACTAAAAAGTTATTTGGAGAAGGTAAAACTTAAAAAGAAGTGCAGACAATGATAGGCTGTTTAGCTAAAACAATCTCTAATGGCCACTTTTCACGTGGCTACATTTCTAGCTTATCCACAGGTAACTTACTAGCTGCAGTGAAATCATGGAGACATTATTCCATTTGTACACAGCAACAAGATAGAACCATGATTTCACTGCAGCCAGTAAGTTACCTGTGGATAAGCTAGAAATGTAGCCGCGTGTAAAGTGGCCATTATAGTACCTTTACACGCCGCTACAGAAGGTTAGAAACAACCGGGCGTCGGAGACAATTGTATCTTGCACCGTCAAAACGCAGCGAGGTAGCAGAGTGTAAATCAGGTTGTTGCCACCGGTCACTGTCGACACCTGTTTTTCAGCAGTACTCAAAAACAGGTTGGTTTCAACCCGATGGTAGCTGTGTGTAATCGAGGAACAGGAAGGTTTTTGCGGCACCTATTGAACTCCCTGGGGCGTGACACAGCCTCCGGGATACCGCGCCCCATCAGCGATCATTGGTGGAAGCTCCTGCGTTACAATTGGTTGTCTCTGCATAGGGCGGCATATTTAAGGAGATGACCAGTCACACTACACAATTGCAATAGCATCATGTATTAGCCATCCTTCCTGCGCTGGCTGGCCAATCATGATGCTATTGCTTTGTCCAATCACCGTACGAGCGTCTCGTAATCCATAACTCTGGCATGCCTATGTGTTGTCCCTGCTGCCCCAGGTCCTCCCATATTGCCTTGTGGTAGCGGCGTATAAATGAGGGAAGGTGCTCTACAGAAGGTAACCTGCGGCACCCGTCGTTGCTTCCAGGGATAGAAAAAACCCTCTGTAGAGCACCTTGTAGCGGCGTGTAAATGCGGTATCAGGTACCGTTAACAACCGTTGGAACGTGCTCGTGCACATGAGGCACCCGGTTGTTTCTAACCTTCTGTAGCGGCGTGTAAAGGTACCATAATGTTTTAAAGTGAAAAGCAAAACCAGAAACACATGGAAGAAAACGAAAGACTACCATTCAAATGGATGGAAGAATAGCCAGAGTGGCAAAGGCTCAGCCAATGATCAGCTCCAGGATGATCAAAGACAGTCTCAAGTTATCTGTTAGGCTGGCTTCACATTTGCGTATGTAGCGCTGCGTACCAAACGCAGCCAAATGCTTGCGCATGTGCCTGCTGTGAGGTAGCAACCGGGGAACCCGCTTGCAAACGACAACAAACACGTGTTTATAAGTTTTAACCAATGTGTACCCGTTTATTTTTCACATATAATAATATAACCCGGGTAGCATGTTGGACACATATCACATTGCATATAAACACTTTACATAAACACATCATACATTACATAAAACATTGCACATATACATTCACAGTAACCCGGGACCTGTAACCACGACTCTCTCCCCATTGGAGCTCTAACACCTGCTCCCGGGGTAGCTACGGCCTCCGGCCTACTTACACATCTTACAGTACATTTATAATAAATACATGTATCATATTTCGACGATGACCCCTCCGGGTTCATAACAGGGATTGAGCAACCTGAGTCCCGGGTATGTCAGGTATCCCCAAGGGGCTCCTTCCTGGACATGTTTCACCCCATGTCCAGGTCAGCGTCCACCTGGTTCAACCATGGTGTCCCCACTCTAGGAGCCCTTTTAACCCCTGCTTCTGACCTTCATTACCTACGCCTCAACGGGCCCTGTGGGTCCCAATGGCGGTACCTGCCGCCTGGCTTTAGTCACCCAGCATGATGACTCAACATTCACCCGTAGTCAGGAATCCTGCCCGACCGGGTCCTTCCATACCGTATGTGATCCATCATTCCAGCGTCCATGGATCACACACCTGCTCACAGCCCATCATAACACATCCATGGACTGTGGCCCCTCCATGACCATAACAGGGACCTGGTCAACCGTAGAATCCGGGCCAACCATGCGTCACCATGGCCTACTCACCACGGTACAGGCTACAAGTCGCCACCAAACCTCCATCTCATGGCAGGTCTCCAGGTCCACGACTGTGCCCTGCGTCCGAGTAGCGCCCTAATGGATCGGCCATGGTTCCCTTCTAGGAGCCTTCGTGACCCCTGTCTCTGGCCACAGGCACACTACACCATTAGAGGTCGTGGTTGAGGAACGGGTACCCTCTGCAAGCAGCAGGGCAAGCCTCCCTCTCGTCCCAAGGACGGAACGCCTCCAACATCATCCATTCTCGCTGGGTCTCTCTCTCTCTCCCACATCGTTATACATGGCTCTTACATCTAGGCCATCATCTCACATTCAGGGCCCTTGCCTAAGCCCTCATACATCATAGTTCCTCGGGTCCCTTAACGGAGTACTCTGACTCGGACCCAAAGGCGGTCTATGCCCGCCTGGCATTGCTCACACACGGCTCACTCCGTTACACGGGAACCGCTGTCTTACCGGGCACGGATCCGGGTCTCGCTACCTGTATAACGGGTCCACCAAGCGTCCCCCAAGGCTCCTTTCCCGGACGTGGTTCCCTCCACGCCCGGACCAGTCACCACCGGGTTCAGCCACGGCTTCCCCACCAGGTGCTCACGACCCCGGCCCTCGGCACCGGCATGGAGCTAGCATGCTCCCTTCACCATCTCAATCATGGCGGCATGTACTGGCAGTCACCAGTCCCTCACACAGACTGGCTCTGCTCAGCTCTCAGGCTGGTCTCAGCTTCCAGACTCTATCTCTGCTTCCAGCCTCTCTCTCACAATCACTCAGGTGGCCGACTCTTATCGTGCCAGCCACTCCCACCTAGACACACCCCCTCAGCTGCTGTTAATCAGCCTCTCACACAGCTCAGGTTAACTCCCTGTGTTCCGGGTTGTCAGCACTCACTCAATACATCCTATTCCTCATGGATCTCATCCCACTCTCACTGCCGCTCATTAGGCTCATGAACCTCACTGTTTTCAACACAGGTTCACACAGCGTCATCACCACAGGAAAACCGGCCAGTGTGCACAGGATCATCCTCTGATCCTACATGTGATGTACCCCGGCCATGCGGATCATGCCGGCGGTGCCTCACACTGCGTATGCCTGCGTTTGGCAGCATTTGCGTTCGGATGCGCATAATTTATGCGCCCTCCGACCGCGCTCCAAACGCAGCTTGCAGCATTTTTTTGTGCGTTCGCTGCGCTTGTTCTATCCGCAAGCGCCTGCAAGCGCACAAAAAATGCATTGATCTCAATGGGTCTGCAGTGTCCTCTGCATGACACCGCAGGAGAACGCTGCGGATCACATTGAGATCTCTCCCGGTGGCCGCCGGTGATGTCACAGGAGATCACAGACAGCTACCAGGAGATCAGCTCAGCCTCTGCTGATCTCCTCCTCCCCGCCGCCGGTAATCTTCTAGCGGTGTCGACGGGGAGAAACAGCTGATGTGACAGCTGTTTGAATCTTCCCGCGCCGACACCGAGAGGAGATGTCGGCGCGGGAGATTCAAACAGCTGTCAAATCAGCTGTTTCTCCCCGCCGACACGTCCCGGAGCTTACCGGCGGCAGGGAGGAGGAGATCTCTGGCACTGATCTCCGCCTCCGGCCCGCCCCCGGACACCTCCGATTGGCTGGCCGGGCTGCACAGTGATGTGTCCGCAGGCGGACATTATCCACTGCGGACACATCAAAATGTCCCTGCTTTTGACTGCGTTTGTGTCTGCATGCCATCAGCATGCAGACACAAACGCTAATGTGAAGCCAGCCTTAGCACTGTGACAGAGGATACCTGTGTGAAGCTAATCTATTAGCAAGAGGTCCCTGCAAAGTCCCACTGTTAAAAAAAAAAGACATTTACTGAAGCAGATACAATTTGCCAAAGAAAGCATCAACTGACCTAAAGAGAAATGGAGAAACGTTTTGAGGACTAATGAAAGTAAAATTGTTCTTTTTGAATAGAGGGCCACAGACAATTCATCAGACGACCCCCAAACTCTGAATTCAAGTCACAGTACACTCTGAAGACAGTGAAGCATGGCAGTGCAAGCATCATTACATGGGTATGTTTCTCTTACTATGATGCCAGATCTATTTACCGCATATCAGGCATCATGGACCAGTTTTCATATATCAAAATACTTGAAGAAGTCATGTTGCCTTATGCTGAAGAGGAAATGTCCTTGAAATAGATATTTCAACAAGAAAATGACCCTAAAGATACCAGTAAATGAGCAAAATCTTGGTTCCAGTTCAACAAAATTGAGGTTATGGAGTGGCTTGCCCAATCTCTGGACCTTAATCCAGAACACTTGTTGGATGACATGTAAAATGCCATTTTTGAGGCAAAGCCAACAAATGAAAACATCTTGTGGGATGTAGTCAAAGTATCCTGGGCTGGAATAACAGCTGACAGGTGCCAGTGTGGCGCCCCGCAACGAGTGCGTCACAGGAGGGTATTGCAGCCACAAAAGCAGCCGCAATATTCTCTGACTCAGCAATGACCTGGTTAATTTAGAAATCCAACCCAGCATACATCACCTAGAATAGAGGGCCAATCCTAGGTCCTGGTGGGCGGAGTGCTAGGGTAGTGCAGAAGAACAGACACATGGTCTAGAAAAGAAGAAGTCTAGAACCTGAGGAGAGCAGACTAGAACTTGGAGAGGAGCGGGGGCTCCGCACCCCGTGCGGGCCCCTGGGCCGTCACCGGTCGGGTGTCAGCACCTGAGGCCTTAACCACCGGGATTGGGTATTTCTACACGGGTTCCCAAAAGACTCCCGTGCCCACAACTCACAGCTGGTTCACTGGTACCGAAGCTGGCAGCAGTTCACCTCTGCTACGCGAACCAGAAGAGTGGAGGATCAGCTTTACAAGAGCACCCCACCAACAGCCAATTTCCAGTCGTCTAACCAGCGGTGTACCCACTGAGGGACCCAAGGCTCCCCAAAACATCCAGAACGTACAGCATGGATAGGGCATTGAAGCAGCCTCCCCGTACCCGATCTGGTATTCCTGGGTGACATTGGTAATCACTTAGCTAGAATGGAGGAGCACTACGGATTTCTAAGGGACACCATCACTGCTGAGTCCACCCGGTCTACTACTCAACCACTGTATACCATGTATTGCCTGCTGGTTACAGTAAAGACCGTTATAGAGACTGTCTGTGTCCGTGATTCCTTATGAACTGTCCGTCATTAACTAGAAGGTAACCGCAGCTGCCGCACAACATCTTGAGCAGCTCCAGCCCCCGGGGATCACCGCTCAGCCTGTGGGGAGCGTAACATCTTGCTGCTGTCCATCCCCCGGGGGTTCCGCAGCGTCGGTAGCCCTTACCGAACTACTCATAGGTGGCGTCATGAAGAAAACAAATTAAAACCCCTTTAATCTGTTCCCGCAAGACGTCTTCAATTTTGATCTGCACTACACCGGGCCCCACTACCGGCAGGCGCGGTCCACCTGTGACAAGGAAGGAGAAGAATCGCCTGTCTAAACCGGAGTCAGCCGGCCGCGGTGAGTCAGAAAATGGCGTCACGAACAGGATACGAGCAGGCCCGTTACCCAACGGGTATATTGTGCTTAAACTGGACTTTATTGTCTACAATTGGACTTTGTTCGTCCCTAAAAGAACTTTCCCGCCTTTACACCATTGGGTCAAGATGGCGCCCAAGATGGCGTTCCCGCCACAAGAAGCCGCCACGTGAAGCCTAGGAGTGAGTCAACCCCCCCCTCATTGTGGGAGGGCTAAAGACAAAAGGCGCCCAAACTCTTTGTCCGCCCTGATTGCTCGAATCAACCATGGAGGCGGACCCCAAAGACTTTTCCCACGATTGGACTATGAAAGCCCAGAGGAAATGGGAGTGTCATAGATAGACACACCGACAGAGAGAGAAGACCTTCTTCACCAGCTCTACCAGAACGTCTTACCGGTTGAACGGGTGTGGTTTCCCTCCAAGAAGAGAATGGCCAGCACGAGACTCCAAGACCTGATGCGGGAGGTCGAGGCGGAGGCCAGAGCAGCCATAGGCCAACCGGGTCCGGATCCTGCCCTTACTATAGACGGCAGCCCCGACTTCTGGCTAGAGGCTCTACAAGACCTCCGGGTGCGACTACTTGAGACTGTGGAATGGACGATTCATAGCTGGAGCGCGACCCTAGGCAGAAGACTCCATCATGCGATGCAGCAGAGCCGACCGGGTACAGCTTCTCCAAGCCCAGACGACGTCGCCAGCTTCTCAACAGCCTCACCGTCGCCCACTACCTGTCCAGCTTCGTCACCGGAGCCCATAGACTGTATCATTCCAATGAGGACCACAGCTCGACCCGTTCCAGCGGACGAAACCGCAGCCGACCCCATTCCAGAGCCGGAGCTTCCAATACGCTCCCACGAAGAAGCCGACCTCTACCTGGTTCCACCTGCGGAACCCGCGACTGGTTTCCACACTACCGAGACTGTCGCCTGTTTCTCCCCTGAACCGGAGGCCTCCTCTGCAACTACAGAGGCCTACCTGGTGACCGGGATCGAAACACCACTTCCTGCTGCTACAGAAGAAGAGGCAGGCAGCCTGGAAGTCCTGCACAACGACCCCGAGGAGAACTTTGCCGCACAGCCACCCACCGATCCAGAGGATTCCATCCCATCGTCTTCGCCAGCCGAGCAGCCCGACGTAGTCATCGAGGAGGTCGAGGAGGATGACGAGGAGACCTACAGTCCAGCTGAGGATCTCTACACCGGGTTTGCCTGGGGAGACACAAGGAACCCTTCTGCCGGGCGATCAGCTCGGGTGCACTGGTCGGGTGCCGCCGCAACCGTATCTTCTCCGGTTCCGTTGAACCAGGCTCCACTCCAGACTGCCAACCAAGCTCGAGCGGTTCAACAACCAGCACGCCGTAGTGACTTTATCCACACGCCGCATCACTCCGACGAAGAGGTACGTCGTATCCGGAGAGACGAGTGGCACACTCGACTGCAAGCCAACATGCAGGCTCGTGCCGAGGCCCGCCGCCAATCTCCATTACCTGAACAATTCCGTAAAACCGGGTGGGTAAGCACATTTAACTTGTCCACCGGGTGGGGATTCGTAAGGGAGGAGGGTGTGAGTACTGAAGTGTTTGTGGGGCGCCGTGATGTGGAATCGCACCTACCGCGAGGCCATCCAAGCCGAGACTTGTATAGAGGGGACATAGTAACCTATGAGCGCCATATATGCCGTGATGGGTGGTTCGCTATACGAGTCCGGAACACTGCCATTCATCAGTGACTTAAGTTGTTGTTTGAACTCTGCTATTAAAAGAGACTTCTTCTTGTTTGCACCGTAACACCGCGACTTGGCGGCTACAGCCTGAACTTTTATTCTAAGGACAGCCGACCGCCCGCCGGGTCCGCGCAATGTGTTAACCTGTTTATCTACCTCACTTTTATGCATATATGACCTGTCATTAATAAAAGTGTATTACCTGTTATAAAATGTAAAAAACCTCTGTAATGTGAGTAGTGAGACGCTTGGGGACAAGCGTATTCAACCAAGGGGGATTGTGGCGCCCCGCAACGAGTGCGTCACAGGAGGGTATTGCAGCCACAAAAGCAGCCGCAATATTCTCTGACTCAGCAATGACCTGGTTAATTTAGAAATCCAACACAACATACATCACCTAGAATAGAGGGCCAATCCTAGGTCCTGGTGGGCGGAGTGCTAGGGTAGTGCAGAAGAACAGACACATGGTCTAGAAAGAAGAAGTCTAGAACCTGAGGAGAGCAGACTAGAACTTGGAGAGGAGCGGGGGCTCCGCACCCCGTGCGGGCCCCTGGGCCGTCACCGGTCGGGTGTCAGCACCTGAGGCTTTAACCACCGGGATTGGGCATTTCTACACGGGTTCCCAAAAGACTCCCGTGCCCACAACTCACAGCCGGTTCACTGGTACCGAAGCTGGCAGCAGTTCACCTCTGCTACGCGAACCAGAAGAGTGGAGGATCAGCTTTACAGGAGCACCCCACCAACAGCCAATTTCCAGTCGTCTAACCAGCGGTGTACCCACTGAGGGACCCAAGGCTCCCCAAAACATCCAGAACGTACAGCATGGATAGGGCATTGAAGCAGCCTCCCCGTACCCGATCTGGTATTCCTGGGCGACATTGGTAATCACTTAGCTAGAATGGAGGAGCACTACGGATTTCTAAGGGACACCATCACTGCTGAGTCCACCCGGTCTACTACTCAACCACTGTATACCATGTATTGCCTGCTGGTTACAGTAAAGACCGTTATAGAGACTGTCTGTGTCCGTGATTCCTTATGAACTGTCCGTCATTAACTAGAAGGTAACCACAGCTGCCGCACAACATCTTGAGCAGCTCCAGCCCCCGGGGATCACCGCTCAGCCTGTGGGGAGCGTAACATCTTGCTGCTGTCCATCCCCCGGGGGTTCCGCAGCGTCGGTAGCCCTTACCGAACTACTCATAGGTGGCGTCACGAAGAAAACAAATTAAAACCCCTTTAATCTGTTCCCGCAAGACGTCTTCAATTTTGATCTGCACTACACCGGGCCCCACTACCGGCAGGCGCGGTCCACCCGTGACAAGGAAGGAGAAGAATCGCCTGTCTAAACCGGAGTCAGCCGGCCGCGTTGAGTCACCAGAGCCAGACGTTCGTTCACTCTACACAACATAGATGTGAAGCGGTTCTAAAAAACTGAGGTTATACAACTAAACTTTAGGTTAGTGATTCACAGGAATGCTAAATTCTTATATAAAAAATAGTACATATTTTTGGATTGCTCAACATAGAAAGATATCAGTAAACCTAATATTCAAGCAGCTATATCAAGGTTATACTTATTAACATTTAACTTTTATTTGTTAGTTTAAGATAGGGAGATGTACCCTTTATGTCATACGGTATGGTGCTTTTTTGCTAAAAAGGGGAAAGGGGAAGGTCACCCTGTTCTATCCCTAGCTCTCTCCCTGCCTGACAACGGAGTTTTCAACACCTAAAAATGAAAACCCCTGGTTGGTGTCCCCGTTCCTCGACGGCTCACCCTTCTGGTCCTAAATCTTATTAGGGTAAGAACGTATCTGTGCAGAAACTCCCCTTCTTATGTTATACCCAGATGTCCTGTCTTACTGTTAACAACCCTGGGAGTCCAGGTCAATCCCCTTAGACTCGGTGGTAAAAAGTGCTATACCACCTTTGGGGTCAGTAATGATCAAAAATATGGTGGTGCTTCTCTATATATATATCACACATTGGCGGGATGGAAGCTTAAACTTATAAGAGTGATAGATAGTGTCACTATAGAAGGTATCTGAGTGACACACTCCTCCACTCACATGCAGATCTGTATTCCAGGTCCAGCATCCCCCATACCAAGAGTCCACACACCATACACTAAAATAAAACAGACCCAAACGGATAATACCAGACTCAACCGTGTTGTTCAGTAATCCTACCTCAACCCCAATTTAGTGAGTCGTACCAGAAGGGACCAAAATACAGGCAGGGAAATGGTTAAAATTTTTAGACCATGTAGGTATTAGTTATACTCATCTCATCCTGCAAAGGATAGCTCACTCGACGCGTTTACCCCAACCAAATGATGTCCCGGTGGGTTCCTCAGGAGTGAAATGCCTTTTCCATGAGGCCTCCAATACAGCCTCTAGTGGCTCAGGGTGGGGTCCTGATAAGTCCCCTTCTCCACCCCTCTGTGTTTCTCAATGGATGGCGGCCATTATCTCCGGAAGTAAAACGCCGCGATTTGGAACGCACGCCGACGCCGCCCCTTTTTCTGACACACTTCACCAGAGGGTTTTTAAGGGAAAGATGGGCAGAGATAATGGCCGCCATCCATTGAGAAACACAGAGGGGTGGAGAAGGGGACTTATCAGGATCCCACTTGGGCGACCAGAGGCTGTATTGGAGGCCTCATGGAAAAGGCATTTCACTCCTGAGGAACCCATCGGGACATCATTTGGTTGGGGGAAACGCGTCGAGTGAGCTATCCTTTGCAAGATGAGATGAGAATAACTAATACCTACATGGTCTAAAAAGTTTAACCGTTTCCCTGCTTGTATTTTGGTCCCTTCTGGTACGACTCACTAAATTGGGGTTGAGGTAGGGTTACTGAACACGGTTGAGTCTGGTATTATCCGTTTGGGTCTGTTTTATTTTAGTGTATGGTGTGTGCACTCTTGGGATGGGGGATGCTGGACCTGAAATACAGATCTGCATGTGAGTGGAGGAGTGTGTTACTCAGATACCTTCTATAATGACATTATCTATCACTCTTATAAGTTTAAGCTTCCATCCCGCAAGGTGTGATATATATATAGAGAAGCACCACCATATTTTTGATCATTACTGACCACAAAGGTGGTATAGCACTTTTTACCACCCAGTCTAAGGGGATTGACCCGGACTCCCAGGGCTGTTAACAATAAGACAGGACACCCGGGTATAACATAAGAAGGGGAGTTTCTGTACAGATACGTTTTTACCCCAATAAGTTTTAGGACCAGAAGGGTGAGCCGTCGAGGAACGAGGAAACCAACCAGGGTTTTCATTTTTAGGTGTTGAAAACTCTGTTGTCAGGCAGGGAGAGAGCTAGGGATAGAACAGGGTGACCTTCCCCTCTCCCCTTTTTTAGCAAAAAGCACCATACTGTATGATATAAAGGGTACATCTCCCTATCTTAAACTAACAAATAAAAGTTAAATTTTAATAAGTATAACCTTGATATAGCTGCTTACATATTTTTGGAGCAGCCCAATGTTAATTTTAAGTGATCTTCAGCAATGTAGTTAAAAATTATATACATTTCTTTTCATGTTTTGATTTAGAAAATAGTGTGTGCAGTGTTCCCAATGCACGGAAATAAAAACTATTATAATGATTTTGGGCTTCACTCACTGCTCTGCTATTATTTTGAACACAATTGTAGCACAGACACATTTATATGATTATCTCAGCACAACAAAAATATTTTTAAATACACCCAGTTGTGGAACTTATTATTATTCCAATATCTATTGATTAAAATGAACTTTAAAATGAACTTTGTTTGTGGGAAAACCCCAAAGGATCTTAACAATGTTGATAAACACTGATAGCAGAGTCAAGGCATCTCCAAATGTGCAGGTCTTGAGTAGTGATGAGTGAACTTTGCTCGAACATGTTCGCAAATTTCAAATTCAGCAAGAACATGGCTGATTGGGCTCGGGACTCGGGAACCTGAACACTTTATCCAAAAATTGGCAAACGCGGCTTTGTTCGGGAAAAAGTTTGAAAGTTAAAATGGCCCTAAAACTTTGGGGTCAAAATGCACACCGGAAGATCCACTGGCAGGGGACAACACCTAACCGAAGGGCAAAAGTGTCCTCAGCCATGGAATCTACTGGCTTGTATCAGCGTGTTGAATTTCTTGGAACTTTAAATTCATTTTTAACCTTCCTGGAGATTGCAAGTGTTTTGACACATGCAGGGTGTTAATTTTGGAAACAGTGCCAGATGTGGCAGCAACTGGGAAGTCCAGGAAGTTTACAATGTCCTTAAAACATCCATTTAAAAGAGCTTAATATTTTTAGGGATTTTTTAAAATTTCTTTTTTGTAATTATTAATTTTTTTTGGAAGAGCAAACCTTTATTATTACAGAGGGTCAGCAGCATGCAAGGCCATCTGTTCTACACGTATGTGATAGCAATTCATACAAAATAGCTCCTCCAGGGCTTTAGGATACTCGGAACCGGACTTTCTTAAGGCTTCATCACGGTGATCACAGGGATCGAGACCCAGCTCCATGACTCTGGCGGTGTCATTAAAAGTTTGGTGTGGATGGCTCTCTCTCTTAGGGATAGGGATCTGGTGTGGAGGGTTCATTCTGGGCAGGGATGACTGGAACTGGGGATACTTGTTAATTTATACTTGATGCCACCCGCAGGTTGCAGCTATAGATGGCCGCCACTGCTCGACAGTCTTCCTATGGGCCGATGGTTGGGAGGCAGCAATGTTCTTAAGCCCTCTACGGGTAGGGCTGACCCCTAAGATGGCGAAAGGTACCTGAGTGATTTGGTAGTGGTGTTTCTGGTGCTTTAGACGCGTTAAGTGCACAGACACAGTGGGCTGCTGTCTTTAGTTCGTTACTCACAGTCTTTGTGCAGCAGCCCACTGAGCACTGGGTTCTCGGAGGCAGAGAATCAGTAACTCACTGGTAATAGGATGGCACATAACCGGCACCCCTTCTCTGTCCTTTCTAGGTCATTTCACACAGCGCTTGCCTCGCCAGTCCTGCCTTGCGCCTCACCACACAGAGCTCTGAGCCAGTGACTATGGGCTTTTCCTAGGGGTTAACCTGGAGTGCCTCCCCTTAACCCTGTGGTTGTCACCTTTTCAGAAGATGTGTGCAGTTGTCAACCGTGTCACCATGAAAGTGTCATACAGTCTCCGGGTTGCTAGTTGAGCCTGGTTTTCTCCACTAGTCTTTTGGGTTCCTGGTGCCCCATTGAAGCCTAGTCCCTCCACTTGCCTGTGCCTGACAATGGATACGAGACACACGTTTGGATTGCTCACTTTCTGTGCCTCTGGGACCCCTCTTCCTCCTGGAGCCACTTGAGTGATGTTCTGCTCTAAGGTTTGGCCGTAGGACGAGCTCACACTTGCTCCAGTCCTCTAGACACTACTCAGGCGTATGTCCTCTAGCTTTCCTCACACTCGACCTTGGTGTTCAATGGCATTTCCTCAGCTGTTCTACCAACTCTCCACAGCTGGTCACGCTCCACCTCTGTTCAACTGTCTCTCTTCTCACTGTCATCTCCAATGTCCTAGATGTTTCTTGCTCTTTTTATACCCTCTGTCACGTGTTCCACGTCATCTACATGTGTTCTTCCTGACCTCACTCCTCCCCAGGTGCTCCCTCTAACTACTTCCTTCATCACCCAACCCCACTACAATCGTTCCTAGTGTGGTCTGGGTGTCCCGATACCGGTCTGTACCCACCCTTACCAGTGAGTGGGATACTACACCCCAACAAGGATGCACTACCTTTGTGGCTGCTGGATCCGCAGTGGTGCCACAATAGCATATGCCATTATGTGCATCACATCAATGATCTTAGAAGTCTTTTCACACTGATGAAACACCATAGTACGGATATTGCTTCTTGAAAACGTGCAATCACTATTTCATGTCATAATAATAATACTAATAATTATGATATTTAATAAATTATTTAGCGCTATTACTTCCATAGGGATTACAGACATTTGCAACACTGTCCCCATTGAGGCTCATATTTCATGCCATACCTTTACAATAAAAGACTTTTGGCAAGTAAAATTATGAACCAAGGGATCAAACTAAAGGATACATCTCAAAATACATATTAGAAAAAGAAAGCACAAGTTTCCATGTATCCTAAAAAGTACCAGAAAAATAATGATTCAAGAGATAGACTTATTGCAAGTGCTGATTTTTTTTATGCCACCAAATGAAAAATAAACTGGTATTGCAGTACATAAAAGTAAAGAACAGAGGTGTAGAATGGAGGTGGAAACAGAAAAACTCACACCACATGTATAGTAGACATGGGTAAAAAAGTGACCAAAACAAAAAATGTGTCCCTGCAAAATTGCAGTACAATATGGGACAGCACATAATGCAATAAAAGCACATGAAGTCTCAAGGTAGTTTGTAAAAATCATTACAGGGCTCAGTTACAACCACTGTTTTAGAGAGCATTGATATCATGTGTATAAATAAAACCTGCCAATAATGTACCTAAGGTGCAAAGCGGGATCAAGATATAAAGATAATATGTTCACTCACTCATATCTAAAGTGCACTAATGTGGTACAGGGGAACTGTGTTGGGGCACAGACCACGACAGATGTTTCTTCGGCTTCTTCTGGTAAACACAGCGGCTAATCAGCGTAGTCTTGGTCCTAGCAAAGTGGACCCGAATTTAAAGGAAACTACAGCGGTACTGTATCTACTGTTGACTCTGTTCATGTGAACACTGGATTGTACTGGTTGCGTCCCAGGTTTTAAAATGTCTGTAATTATGTGTGGAAACTGTAAATAAATAGCTTTGCTGTGAACAAGAGCTTGAGTCATTGCCTCTCGTCTTGACCACTTAAAGACGCGATTTCACAATGGTGATCTGGATAAACCTATTTGTTTTCAGCTTCATTAAGTCTCCTACAAAGATGTCAAGCTTCAATAATGACTGCACCTAACCTCATACCGCAACCCTGTTGTTATACCTTTTGGCCTGGGAAGTGGATTTGTGACACTGATGTCAGTTCAGCAGAGAATCCCATACAAGGGTTAATTAGGAGCCAGGCATCAGTCAACAGGAGTGTGCAAACATTCAACTCTGGTAGTGATTGCAAGGGTCTGAATCCTGTCAGTCAATGGAAGGGGCATGTCCATTAGGCAAAGCAAACACACAAACTCATGGAACTCAGTCAGTGTCTCCCACGCTACCAGGTACACTGTCTGCTACTAGAGTTCAACTTAGTACTGTGATGGTATTACACCATGTTCTGGAGATAAATCCCCTGGAGGGCATAGCTGACCTGGACTCAGAGGATGTAATTGTCACGGGTGGCACGGATGACAGGGTAGAGGCCACGCGCAGACGGTCCCAGCGTTTGGCCAATCAGCCATAAGGTTTGAGGACGGTCCGTCTTTCAGGGGCATTTACCTTCTGTGTAGATAAAGAAGAAGGTATGATAAGATCTCCCTATCATGGGGAGACGGCTGGGAAGGTCTTGTGCTCGGTCTGGTTTCTACACCAGTATTCTGGGTCTCTAGGACCCAGCAGGTTCTTCCCACCTTTATAAGGAGTTTCATTGCCCTCCCTCGGTGCAGGTGATATTTCCTTGTGGACTCATTATCCTTGCTCCAGCAGAAGCTGAGGTTGTGGAGGTTGCTGTGCTCTGCTGCAAGATAAGTGTTTTCTTTCCCCATTGTCTGTTTTTTCCTTGTGTTGGTCTTTAGTTGTTAGTGGAGGGGTCTAGTGAACCTCTCCATCTGATCCTTAGATAAGGTAGTGCAAGGATCAGAGAGGGACGAGGTTCGTGGTCGGCGACAGTTGAGGAAACTGTATAGGGACGTTAGGGCAGACAGGGTCAGCCCTAGTAAGACTAGGGGTCACCCTCTCCCTCTTGTGCCCATAGCTTTAGGGACTCCTTATTCCCCCCCCCCGTCGTGGTCCTACGCTGAGTGCCTCTCCCGCTCCCAGCGTGACATTATCACCTGCCAATACTGTAACTGAAGGACAGGGAGGAACCGATTTTTCTTCCTTTCCTTATGGATCCTGTGTCTGCTTTGGCCCAGCAGCTGCAGTCCCTGTCTTTGGAGGTTGCGGACCTTCGGTCGGCTTTACAGGGCCCGCAACCGCAAAATGGTGTCTTGGGGAATCAAGCATTGGGTCAGGCCAGACCTGAACCTAAGGTTGCCCTCCCTGACAGGTTTTCAGGAGGTAGAGATAAGTTTACTGTGTTCAAAGAGGCCTGTAAATTATATTTCAGGCTTAGGCCTTATTCCACTGGTGATGAGCAGCAGCGTGTAGGAATTATTATGTCGCTACTGCAGGGAGATCCCCAGTCCTGGGCTTTCTCTCTGCCACAGGACTCTACTTGTCTCCGCTCTGTGGATGAATTTTTTGACGCCCTGGGCCTCATATATGATGACCCTGACCGTGTCTCTTTGGCTGAATCCAGGCTACGCCATCTCCGCCAGGGGACTCGGTCGGCGGAATCATATTGTTCTGAGTTCCGCAGGTGGGCTACGGACACGAAGTGGAACGATCCGGCACTCCGGAGTCACTTTTGTCAGGGTCTTTCGGAGAGGCTGAAGGACGCTCTGGCGGTTTATGAGACCCCTCCGTCCCTGGAGGCGGCTATGTCGTTAGCTATTCGTATGGATAGACGCCTCCAGGAGCGGAGGGGTAGACCTCCTGTTACTGGGAGCCATTCTCGTGGTGATTCCTGGTTACCGGTAGGTCACGCGGAGGGTGAGTCGTTCCTCCCGAGTGCGGAGGAACCGATGCAGCTAGGAGGTGCGGCGGCCTCGAGGTTCTCCGCCGGTACCTCCCGGGGCAAGGGGAAGGGGGTCTGTTTTTTCTGTGGGAAAGGGGACCATTTTATTGGGGCCTGTCCCTACACCCCTAAACGGACTGGGGGGCCTGGACCTTCTGTGACTATGGGGGGTGTGGAGGTGGTCGAGCGGGAGGTGTGTGTATCCTCCATTTGTACTTCCCGTTTCCTCCTAAGTGCGGAGGTGGCGCTGGAGGGCACAACGGAGGATATTTCTGTGTTTGTGGATAGTGGTGCGGGGGTCAGCATGGTGGATGCTCATTTTGTAGACGCTCATGGGCTTAACTGCTGTTTATTGTCTCGCCCCATCCGTATCTATGCCATCGACTCAGCACCTCTTGCTCAAGGTAGTCTCACACATATCGTTCATGACATTAAGTTGACGGTTGGATCCCAACATCAAGAGACGATATCTTGCTATGTTCTAGACGGTCTCCCCGCTCCCATTGTCCTGGGCCTGCCATGGTTGATTAAACATAATCCCGTAGTGGATTGGCAGTCCCGGGACATTGTGGAATGGAGTGATTTTTGTTCTGAGAATTGTTTGGTTACTTCGTTTTCGGTGGTGTCTGCGGTATCTCTGCCCCCGTTCCTATCGGAGTATGAGGATGTGTTCTCAGAGAAGGGGTGCCAAGACCTGCCCCCCCATCGGGCATATGATTGCCCAATCAACCTCGTTCCCGGAGTTAAACTGCCCAAGGCTAGGATGTTTGCTATATCGGGTCCGGAAAGACAGGCGATGAAGGATTTCATTTCCGAGAGTCTGCGGACGGGTCACATCAGGCCCTCAACCTCGCCGGTTGCGGCTGGTTTCTTTTTTGTTAAGAAAAAAGATGGGGGCCTCCGTCCTTGCTTGGATTTCCGGGAGTTGAATCGGATTACTGTCCGTGATCCGTACCCCCTCCCTCTGATTCCTGATTTATTCAGTCAGGTAGTGGGTGCTAAATGGTTCTCCAAGTTGGATTTGAGGGGGGCCTACAACCTGATTAGGGTCAGAGAGGGGGATGAATGGAAGACGGCATTTAATACCCCGGACGGCCATTTTGAAAGTCTCGTAATGCCGTTCGGGCTCACTAATGCCCCTGCGGTTTTCCAACACTTTGTCAATGACATATTCCATCATTTGGTGGGTAGATTTGTGGTTGTTTACTTAGATGATATCTTGATCTATTCCCCCGATTTGGAGACGCATCAGTCCCATGTCAAGCAGGTGTTACAGGTCTTACGAGACAATAAGCTGTATGCCAAACTCGAGAAATGTGTCTTCGCCGTTCAGGAGGTACGGTTTTTGGGGTACCTCCTGTCGCCGTTGGGTTTTCGGATGGATCCGGAAAAAGTCCGGGCGGTGTTGGACTGGGAACAACCGGGAACAACCGGACAATCTACGGGCATTGCAACGTTTTTTGGGGTTTACCAACTTTTACCGTAAATTTATTCGGAACTATTCGGTGCAGGTGACGCCTCTTACGGACATGACTAGGAAGGGGACAGATTTTTCCGTGTGGTCGGAGTCTGCTCGCCGGGCTTTCTCCTCCCTAAAGCGTTGTTTTGTTTCCGCACCTATTCTCCGTCAGCCCGATCTTTCTCAGCCCTTCGTGGTGGAGGTGGATGCGTCGGAGGTGGGGGTGGGGGCTGTATTGTCGCAAGGCCCTTCGCCTGGGAGATGGGTGCCCTGCGCGTTCTTCTCCAAGAAGTTGTCGTCGGCCGAGAGGAATTATGATGTTGGTAATAGGAAGCTGTTGGCTATTAAATTGGCTTTTGAGGAATGGCGTCACTGGCTGGAGGGGGCGGTCCATCCCATCACGGTTATTACCGACCACAAGAACCTGTCTTACCTTGAGTCCGCCAAGCGTCTCAATCCCCGGCAGGCTCGGTGGTCCTTGTTTTTCACGAGATTTAACTTTACCGTCACTTACCGTCCGGGGGTTGAGAACGTGAAGGCTGATGCATTGTCGCGTAGTTTCCCGGGTGGTAGTGCTCATGAAAGTCCCGTTCCCATCTTACAGGAGGGGGTGGTTGTTTCTGCTCTTTGCCCTGATCTGGAGGGGGAGGTGTTGAAGGTCCAGGGGGGCGCCCCTGCCTCCTGTCCTTCTGGGAGACTTTTTGTGCCATCATCTTTGCGTCTCAGGGTGCTGTCAGAGCATCACGACTCCGTATTGGCAGGGCATCCCGGCAGTAGGGCCACCTTCGATCTTTTATCTCGCCGCTTTTGGTGGCCGGGGTTGAGGAAGGACGTAGCGGAATTCGTATCTGCCTGTAGTGTGTGTGCACGGGCTAAGGTTCCGCATACCCGTCCGGCTGGTTCTCTCTTGCCATTGTCTATTCCTGAGAGGCCATGGACGCATGTGTCAATGGATTTTATCACCGATCTCCCGGCGTCGGCAGGCAAGACGGTAGTGCTGGTAGTGGTTGATAGATTCAGTAAGATGGTTCGCTTTGTGGCACTGCCCGCACTTCCTAATGCTCGGACACTGGCACAGGTGTTTGTAGGTGAGATTGTGAAGCTTCATGGAGTTCCCTCTGAGGTGGTTTCTGATCGGGGTACTCAGTTTGTCTCCAAGTTTTGGAAGGCTTTTTGTGCACGTTTAGGAATTGCTTTGTCCTTCTCTTCTGCTTTTCATCCTCAGTCTAATGGGCAGACCGAACGTATGAATCAGAATTTGGAGACTTATCTGAGGTGTTTTGTCTCTGACAATCAGGAGACTTGGGCGAGTTATCTGCCCTTGGCCGAATTTGCCCTTAATAATCGTCTTCAGGAGTCCACTGGCAAGTCACCGTTCTTCGGTGCATATGGGTTCCATCCTCAGTTTGGTACTTTTAGTGGTACTAGTCCTTCCGGAGTTCCTGAGGAGGACCGATTTACCTCATCCCTCTCCTCGGTTTGGCGGGGGGTACAGAGTAGCTTGAAGCTCTTAGGCGACAGGTACAAACGTATGGCTGACAGGAAGCGTGCGCCAGGTCCGGACCTGTGTGTGAATGACTACGTGTGGTTGTCTACCAAGAGTGTGAAGTTGAAGGTACCCTCTTGGAAGTTGGGGCCCAGGTTTATTGGCCCTTATCAGATAACCGCCGTTATCAATCCCGTGGCGTTTCGTCTTGCGTTACCTCCCGCTCTTAAAATCCACAATGTATTTCATAGGTCGCTCCTCAAACCGTATGTGCCGTCGTCTAACCCGTCTCCTTTGCCCCCGGAGCCCATCTGCGTGGCGGGGAATTTGGAATTTGAGATCTCAAAGGTGGTTGATTCTCGCAGGTTACGCCGTTCTCTTCAGTATTTGGTGCACTGGAGGGGATACGGTCCTGAGGAGCGGATGTGGGTGCCGGCGTCGGAAGTCTCCGCCGCTAGGCTGGTCCGCGCTTTTCACCGTTCCCATCCGGATAAGCCTGGTCCTGAGTGTCCGGGGGCCACTCGTGGACGGGGGGGTACTGTCACGGGTGGCACGGATGACAGGGTAGAGGCCACGCGCAGACGGTCCCAGCGTTTGGCCAATCAGCCATAAGGTTTGAGGACGGTCCGTCTTTCAGGGGCATTTACCTTCTGTGTAGATAAAGAAGAAGGTATGATAAGATCTCCCTATCATGGGGAGACGGCTGGGAAGGTCTTGTGCTCGGTCTGGTTTCTACACCAGTATTCTGGGTCTCTAGGACCCAGCAGGTTCTTCCCACCTTTATAAGGAGTTTCATTGCCCTCCCTCGGTGCAGGTGATATTTCCTTGTGGACTCATTATCCTTGCTCCAGCAGAAGCTGAGGTTGTGGAGGTTGCTGTGCTCTGCTGCAAGATAAGTGTTTTCTTTCCCCATTGTCTGTTTTTTCCTTGTGTTGGTCTTTAGTTGTTAGTGGAGGGGTCTAGTGAACCTCTCCATCTGATCCTTAGATAAGGTAGTGCTAGGATCAGAGAGGGACGAGGTTCGTGGTCGGCGACAGTTGAGGAAACTGTATAGGGACGTTAGGGCAGACAGGGTCAGCCCTAGTAAGACTAGGGGTCACCCTCTCCCTCTTGTGCCCATAGCTTTAGGGACTCCTTATTCCCCCCCCCCCGTCGTGGTCCTACGCTGAGTGCCTCTCCCGCTCCCAGCGTGACAGTAATCTTCATAACCACCCCAGAGGCAGAATAATGTGGGTTGGACTTGGCAGAACCAGACCCACAGTGGCATGGAGAGGGGATGGAGACCTATTTCACCTGGAGTTCCACCGCACTACCCACTTTGGGGCTCATCTGCAATAAGGTGTGGATCCAATCCTGGCCTCCGATGCCAGGTACAGACCTGAGTAGCGAGTCATATCAGTCAGGTGACACTTTCCCTAAGGCACCCGGGACTGGGAGCACCACATGTCAGACTGTACATGATCTTGCAGCATGTCTGGCTAGATTCCACCTCTAGCTGATGTCGCAGCTTAATACTACCAGGGCCATTACGAGGAGGACTTAATAGGCACTGTTTCCCAGCCATGTGGATCAACATCACCACTTCCAGAGGCATTTAACTAGGACAATGCTATGTGGCGACCCCTACGCCCTCCAAGCAACTATCTGACAAGGCATCAACCACGCCATCATCCTGTGTCCTTTGTAGAGGAGATTCAACATGCAGATGATATCGCCTTGGACTGGTTGCATGGGCTGCAGGATAAGGGGTAGGATTTCCTAGTGGAAGATGGCACTAAGCATTGGTGCTACATCAAATGCTCCACCATATGTTGCTTCCCCAAAGACTATGTACCATCATTGTCTGGGAGGGGGTCTCTTTCATATAGTTGTGGGGCAGCAAGGGGTAGTTTGCATTGTCAGTGTTCCCCAATCTGGTTCTGTCTGTCCCAAAGAGCGTGGTTGTCTCCTAGTTCCACCATCATCCTCTCCAGTGGTGGCCATTATGGAGTGTGCTTGGGGCAGGTGGTGGCAGAGAATACCCTTAGAGGAGTATCCCAAGCGACCCTCCAAGACCATCTGGCAGAAGAGTACCAGGAAACACTGCAACAACCGTTCACTGCATGGCTGAAAATGGTGAGAGAAAATGCCAGTGGACCTTCCTAAAGGCATGTTGGTGGGTCAGTGAGATAATGACCCATCCCTTACTTGGCATTTTGGCAAGAGAACAACTTGTTGGAGTTTTATTTTTTTCAGTTCTTCCTTGACCAAGGCCTGTGTTTTTGTTAAAGGTATATTTATACTTCCAACATTTTGCTCTGTTTGCGCTTCCCGCTACTGGGCATGCATGCAGCCTTTTTGGTCTCCAACTTAAAGACCCTAATGGCTCTGCCTTTCATGGTTTTTCCTCCACTTTAACAGTCTGTGTACTGCTGCTGATCCCTGTGGAATTGTAGCTATAGTTATACTGAACGATATCGCTTAAACAACCTGCTTTTTTGATCGCTTAAGCGATATCGTTTGTGCGTCGCTGCGTGTAATCAAGTGATATTTCTTTGAAAAATCGCTTGATTGTTTGAATGCAGATTTGTGAACATGTTCACAAATCTATCGTTGATCTGCTGCTGAACACGCAGCATTGCTGCGTGTGACACTGGCAGACCAACGATGAACGAGCTCCCAGCACTGCACAGCCTATGTTGGGAGCTCGTATCCATGTTAAACATCGGGTTTGAAATCAAACGCACGTATTCTAGGTAAAAAGCTGTGGTGATCCATAGTACTGAAAGGGCAGAAAAAAATTTTCAATTAGCATAAACACATAGACAGAACACCAAAGGTCAAGTGAGACCAGTGATAAAGAAGAGAGGATGGACCACTACATAATCACAAGAATGGAGCATAGCTGATAATTTCATTTAAAACCCTAGGAACCAGGGTATCCAGGGTAGAGATCCACTTGACCTCGCACCTAGCCAGCATACCCTTCAGGTCTTCCCCCCTAATCCCTGCGTGGATTACATCTACACCTCTAACTTTAAGGCTACTGGCATCACAATTATGATGGATTTTAAAGTGTCTGGGTAGGGTTTTGAGAAACATCAAGTCCTCGGAACCTCCGGCTGCCTAAATGTCACGTTGTGCAGTCATCAGAGGCACATCTGAAATGGTTTCAGCCAGGACTGGGTCGGTCTTTAAAATAGACCTATGTCTAGAAAATGCGTTTGGTTTCATTTCCAGATATGGACCGCAACTAAGGGAGAGAATACTGGAGAGATATGTGGATCCCCCATGACCCTTTACAAAAGACATTTGTTGATGCACACTATGATGTTTACATGCGATGAGCTCCGTGGGATCACTGTATGATTTTGCCCTGGCATCTTCCCCCTTTTTGATAATCAGTTTCTGTCTCCTCTTCGGTGTGCACGTGCATGCTGGGGCCCGCTCAGGGGCGGACTGGCCCAGGTGGCTGGTGGGCAAGTGCCCCCCAGGCTGGTGGAATTGCCCTCATCTAGGGCCGCCCATACTGAAACGGCCCGGCGGCGCTGCTTTGCGGCCGCAGCTGCTTGCACAGCAGCCGGCAGGAAGCATGGTGAGTGCGGGCTGCGTGATAGCAGCCCCCCCCCTCAACTGCAAGGGCTGGAACCAGGCCCGCACTGGGCCACCCACTTATGGGGTGCAGGGGCCGCCCGCTCCTCCAGCCTCAGCATTGCTTTAATCTGTCACCGAGCGGCCACGGCATGCAGGGGGCGGGGCCACGGACGCGAAGGGGGCGGGGCCGTTTCCCCAAAGCAGTGCCCTTCTCTCAGCAGTCAGGATAACAGGGGCAGGTCCCAAGCCCTCCCACCATCTTCATCACATTCCTAATCTCTCTCTGAGATGATCATGTGACCCCGGATGCCTCCCCTCCATGTGACATCATCACAGGTCCTAGTGGTATATGTGAGTATCATATCTGTGTGTGTCTTTCTGAGTGTTGTTCTGTCTGTCTGAGTGTCTCTATCTGTGTGTTTGACAGTGTCTGTGTGTCTCTCTGTCTCTACACAACACTATACAGTATATACAGGTCCACACTACATGCTGTACTAGTGTGCCTATATACTGTGTATATATAGTGTGGAGACATGTATATACAGTATAGTGCTGTGTATGCAAGATATAACCAACAGTCTCAGATGTGCCCAGAGTCTGCAGCGTGTAACGAGCCCAGAGTCCACAGCGTGTGACGAGCCCAGAGTCCACAGCGTGTAACGAGCCCAGAATCCACAGCGTGTAACGAGCCCAGAGTCCACAGCGTGTAACGAGCCCAGAGTCCACAGCGTGTAACGAGCCCAGAGTCCACAGCGTGTAACGAGCCCAGAGTCCACAGCGTGTGACGAGCCCAGAGTCCACAGCGTGTGACGAGCCCAGAGTCCACAGCGTGTAACGAGCCCAGAGTCCACAGCATGTAACGAGCCCAGAGTCCACAGCGTGTAACGAGCCCAGAGTCCACAGCGTGTAACGAGCCCAGAGTCCGCAGCGTGTAACGAGCCCAGAGTCCGCAGCGTGTAACGAGCCCAGAGTCCGCAGCGTGTAACGAGCCCAGAGTCCGCAGCGTGTAACGAGCCCAGAGTCCGCAGCGTGTAACGAGCCCAGAGTCCGCAGCGTGTAACGAGCCCAGAGTCCGCAGCGTGTAACGAGCCCAGAGTCCGCAGCGTGTAACGAGCCCGAAGTCCACAGCGTGTAACGAGCCCAGAGTCCACAGCGTGTAACGAGCCCAGAGTCCACAGCGTGTAACGAGCCCAGAGTCCACAGCGTGTAACGAGCCCGAAGTCCACAGCGTGTAACGAGCCCGAAGTCCACAGCGTGTAACGAGCCCAGAGTCCACAGCGTGTAACGAGCCCAGAGTCCACAGCGTGTAACGAGCCCAGAGTCCGCAGCGTGTAACGAGCCCAGAGTCCGCAGCGTGTAACGTGCCCAGAGTCCGCAGCGTGTAACGTGCCCAGAGTCCTCAGCGTGTAACGAGCCCAGAGTCCACAGCGTGTAACGAGCCCAGAGTCCACAGCGTGTAACGAGCCCAGAGTCCACAGCGTGTAACGAGCCCAGAGCCCGCACTGTGTAACGTGCCCAGAGCCCGCAGCGTGTAAACGTGCCCAGAGCCCGCACTGTGTAACGTGTCCAGAGCCCGCACTGTGTAACGTGCCCAGAGCCCGCACTGTGTAATGTGTATACAGCAGGCAGCTTCTAGTGTGTACACAGCGGACAGTCTGTGTTGTGTATACGGCCCGCAGTCTGTAATGTGCAGCAACAGAAAATTTTCCTGAGAGCTCTCTCTGTGTTCTTCCCGGTGTCTCCATGAATTCTGTTCTCTCTGCGCCTAGCACTAGACTTTTTGCCTCCACCTTTCATCTTTACCCATCTTTAGGATCAGGCTGAGTCTTGGCTATCTATATACCACAGCATCCTATCTATAAAGCACAGCCTCCTGGGTATGTTGGGTATAATTCTCCTGTCTACTGAGTGTAATCCTCAGTATCTGTATTCTGTATATATACACTTCACAGTACCACTTCTCCTGTCCTGTGTACTGGGTGTAATCCTCAGTATCTGTATTATTCTGTATATATACACTGCACTGTACCACTTCTCCTGTCCTGTATACTGGGTGTAATCCTCAGTATCTGTAGTATTCTGTATATATACACTGCACAATACCACCTCTCCTGTCCTGTATACTGGGTGTAATCCTCAGTATCTGTATTATTCTGTATATATACACTGCACAGTACCACTTCTTCTGTCCTGTATACTGGGTGTAATCCTCAGTATCTGTATTATTCTGTATATACACACTGCACAGTACCACTTCTCCTGTCCTGTTGTCAGAGAGGCGGTATTGGACTTTGATTTTCAGCATTTAACTGTTGTTTAAATTAATTATCCCCAATATGGAAGTCATCACTTCTCTTCTGTACAGATGGTGACTTGCCCTTCGCTCTGAATCTGACCACTGGGACCCCACGATCCCAAGAAACGTGGCTGTAAGCGGTGGTTTTTTTTTCGCCGCCGCAAGTGGCGGATCTGCCGCACCTGGCAGAACAGCACTTGCCGTACAATATGCATGGGGCTTGCCGCATCTGGGCTGCAAGTCGGCTGATCCGGCAGATGTGGTGCCACCTGCTGGATTGGCCGCAAACATCAGTTTACCGCTGATGTGAAAGCAGCCTGCGAAAGTGATGAGGTCATGACAACGTAAAAGCAAATTTCACTGATCGAGGCTGATGGGTGTTATAGTTTGTGGGCTGGTGGGGCTTGTTATCCAGGGCTGCTTTTTGGTCCCAGTCCGGCCCTGGCTGGAACACTGCCTCCTGGGGCAAAGTAGTCCTCATACCCAGGGGCGGGCTGGACAGCTATACGGGCCGGGGCAGCATGATTGCTGGCGGCCCCTCTGCCTCTCTGTACTGGGATGCGGTCGGCGGCTACCTGTGCAGTGCCGGCATCTCAGCAGTGAGGGCTGTGTGTGGCTGCCGGCCATAGCCAATACTGACGAGGCTCCGTCCACATCGTGCTTCCCGCCAAAAGGAAACCGCAATCTACTGTTCACATTGGGCAACAAGAAAGGTGGGAGATGTGCGGCCAATGTCCCTGAGCATCAAACCCCCCATACATGGGAAGGGATTTATTACAGGAGATTTGCATTGTCAATATAATTGGGCTGTAACTATCATCTTCATCTGGATGTAGCTGTATCTGTCTTTAATAGTGGTAGTGGTGCAATTTTAGCATATTGGACAGGTTGATTTCTCTGTGCCATATCTATTTCAGCAGCAGTGCACTGTATGCAGATTGGATTAGCTGATTACACTGTCTTTTCTGTCATCCTTTTCACATGATTTGTACAGCACTTTAATATGTGTATGTCTGAATATGTATATGATTGTGTATGCATGTATAGGATTGTGTATGGGATTAGGTGTGTGTATGATTGTGTGTATAGGATTGATTGTGTGTATAATTGATTGTGTGTGGGGCTGTGTCTGTGTGGCTGCCTATTTGTCCGTATGTGGCTGGGGTTTTGTGGCTGGTGTTTTTTGTGGCTGGTGATGCGTGGCTGTGGCTGACTATGTGTCTGTGTTGCTGGGGCTGTCTGTGGCTGACTGTGTCTGTGTGGCTGAGGCTGCGTGGCTGGCTGTGTGTGGCAAAATGTGTCTGTGTGGCTGACTGTGTGGCTAGGGCTGCGTGGCTGCATGTGGCTGTCTGTGTGTCTGTGTCTTTATGTGGCTGGGGCTATGTGGCTGGCTGTGTGCCTAACTATGTCTGTGTGTGGCTGGGGCTGCGTGGCTGTGGCTGCATGGCTGGGGCTGAGGCTGCGTGGCTGGCTGTGTGTGGCTGGGGCTGTTTAGCTGTGTGTGGCTGACTGTGTGTGTGTGGCTGGGGCTGCTTGGCTGTGTGTGGCTGACTGTGTGTTTGTGGCTGGCTGTGTGGTTGGCTGTATGTCTGTGTGTGGCTGGCTATGGCTGGCTATATTGCTCGCTGTGTGTGTGGCTGGCTGTGTGTGTGTGTGTGGGTAGCTGCGCCTGTGTGTGGCTGGCTTTGGCTGTGTGTGTGGCTGTCTATGTGGCTGGCTGTATGTGTGTGGCTGTATGTGTGGCTGGCTGGCTTTGGCTGTGTGTGGCTGTATGTGTGTGGCTGATTGTGTGTGTGTAGCTGGCTGTGTCTGTGTTTGGCTGGCTGTGTCTGCTTGTGTGTGGCTGGCTATGGCTGTCTATGTTGCTGGCTGTGGCTCTGTGTGTGGCTGGCTGTGGCTATGTGTGTGGCTATGTGTGTGGCTGTATCTCTCTGTGTGGCTCTCTCTGTCTGTGTAGCTGTCTATGTGGCTGGCTGTCTATGTGGCTGACTGTTTTTGTGTGGTTGTGGCTCTGTGTGTGGCTGTGGCGGGCTGTCTGTGTGGCTGGCCACTTGGACATTCAAATGCTGTGCGAGTGTCCGACAGTTTTCTTAGATCACATCCATGTGCAATCTGTTTTGTTTCTCAGCAGCTATTACTGTAGAATCATTTACAGGAGCATTTTACAGTTGTCTCAGCTGAAGAATGATAATGTATCAGTGAAAGAAACTGATGCCTCTCGGATGGTCCGTGTGCTGTCAGTGTGCGGTCCATGATTTTGTCGAACTCATAGACTTGCATTGGTGAGTCTCGCGCATGAATCGCAGACTGTCGCAGCATGTTGTGACTTTTTTCCCATCCAGAATCTGGATGAGAAAAAAGCGTCCGACACTCGCCAATGTGTTTCAGACGTTGATTAACTGACTGCACTGTGATAAAATCACACATTGCACTCATCTGAGTTTCACGCCAGTGTGTCCGTGCCCTAATAATAAAATCCATGTAGTAATCCTACAATGTCTGCTGGACGTGGTATGGGGAGGGTGTATGGCTCAGTTAGTACACACCATACTTCATGGTATGGGGAGGGTTTATGGCTCAGTACACACTCCATACTTCTCGTTATTAACCAGTTAATGCTCTCTTGTCCACCGCACTACAGTGTCAAAAGAGGAAGACAGCGAGACAGGCAGCGACATGGCATCAGAGAGCCCCTGACCTCGAAATAGAAGATCCTCAGATCCCGGTATTGTGACGACATATGAAGAAATATTTTTTTACATTTACATTACACTATGAACTCCACAGCACTTTACATACATCATCAACACTGTCCCCATTGGGGCTCACAATGAAAACATCCTACCAGTATGTCTCATATTGTATATAGCCTTTCTTTGATATCACCTTCACAAATATTGCATTTATTGCACTTGTCAGGTTTTGGATGTTTTCTGATTGCATTTGTTTGCAGGATGTCAGAATTGACTCCCAGAGCTGCTGGTTTGACGGTTAATGTCTTACAGCATCTTAGATTTTTTTTGCTTAATGGTACTTCGAAGTTTCTCAATAGGGCTGAGATCAGGGGAGACTGGTAGCCACACCATGGTTTTCTCTACTTTTATGTCCATAGCAGCCAATTACTCAGGGCTATGCTCTGTACCAAGAGATGGTGCATTGTCATGCATGGGGATGATTTGTACGAAGAAAAAAAGTGGTCAGTCTAAAAGTATATATACTTTGCCGTGGTCCTTTTCACGCCTTCATGGACCCTATAGGGGCAAACTAGCTCTCTCCACATGATTGCGACAGACCCAAAACATGACTGACACCTCCTTCCTGGCGGTCATCTAGCAACCATCCACTACTCCAACCATAATGGGAACCTCTAGGCTCCCCTTAGCTACACCTCCCTCTGCAGGGGGGCGTGGCGCGATGGGGGGGCGCACCAAAGACGGGCCGCCGAAAATTTCCGACAGCACCCCCCCCCCCCGGTCCTCGCCCAAGGGCTGCCGCAAAAATTTTGCCACCCAGGTTTTGCTTCGCCAGTCAGCCCCTGGGCCCGCTGCTGCCGGCGGTCTGACCCGCGACCATATGGATGTGTGCACGCGCATGGTGCCATGGCAACTGCCAGACTCCATGCGTGTCATTACATCTTGCGCTTCCGGGACACGGGGAGGACTTCCGTTGCTGTGGTTCCCCAGCGTGTATGCGCCGATATGCCAGTTGTTGGAGCAGGTCCAGGTGTCTTTTATTCACAGGTAATTATAACGATATATAAAGCCATGGCCATAGGGTATAATCAGACCTTCCCTGAGGAAACAAGTACACTAAAAAGTGAAACGCGTATAGGATCTGTGATGTGTTGTGTGTCCTGTCTGTCCTGAGACCGGTTTACCCTCCCCTCAGCAGTGGACCTCATGGGTAATATTACTATGTTTGCAATTTATGCACTTCGGAGAAAAAAGCTCCCAACTTGAAATTTTTTATATTAAAATCAGCACCCAATGCACTTTGGTCCAATAGCTGTGGTAGCCTAACTACATACGTGCTCATGAACTGCCGATTTGCCTGCACTTGGTGGTAACTTAAATTTCTATATAGAGAGATGTATATACGGTAGATTCACCTGAGACTATAGTTCATTTTATAATGTTTACTTGAAGTATATTCTAAAATGGCCATAGAATGTATGGTTTTAGCTTATGAGATTTGTCTTTTCTCTATGAATTATTGTATCTGACCCCATGTGTATTTTTTACATCCAGTTCAGAGATTTTATACCGAAATCGGACTAGTTTTGTTACCGTATATGTTTGCACCAAATGTCCTGTCCTTGAGATTTGTATTTTTATGTAATTGTTTGTAAAGGTTTTATGGAAATAAATAATAAATGGATCTTTGATATTTTTGCACTATAAACTCCAGTTGTTCTCTTGGTATTTAATAAAAAGCAACATGCCTGGGGCCTCTGCGGGATTCCCTGCTGTGTGATGCCCACTGTGTTACCTAACACAACCTCTGAAAAGTCATGATGATTTCTGAGGTTCATGAGTGGGTTCACAAGCATTCTGAGTGAGACAGTAGTGCTGGAGCTCACTAAGTAGTACTGTAACAAGCTAATGTAGGTGCCAAAACTGTGAGGCTCCACTGTAAAATGGTTTGAGCTGTGCTTGGTAGCTTTTGGGCTTCTTTTAAGGTGTTTTCTAGGCCCTTGATTTTGCCTCCCATTGATTTGAATGGGGTTCACAAGTTCGACTAACTCTTTGTCAAACATTCCAAGTTCGACGAACTAAATTCAAATTTCCAAAGGTTCACTAATCTCTGGTCTTGAGGAGTTGTCATAGTATGTGCTACTAGTAATTCCTTACCTGTACCAAAAGCTGTCCAATGAAGGATCAGTGCTTTCAAAGCACATTCAAGAGAAGGAAAAAGGACTAGAATGGCTCAGCTCATGGACGAGCTATTGTAGGAAAAATTACTAAAAACTTTGCAACAGAGATAATACGAATCAGAATGCACAGTGTATCACAGTCTGCCCAAGACTAGTCAAAGTGCTCATGCAGCTACCATGATGCACTCTCCTCATGCAACACGTTTCGATAGACCAGCTATCTTCCTCAAGCAGTGGAGAGTGATTGATACAAAAACCTTATATAGGACCTTGGTCCAATAACACATTGGCTTACATTGTGACATCATGCTACCATGGGCCCATGAGACCTGGAGGATGGAGCAAAGGTAGAAAGTCAGATTGTTGTATAAATCTTTTTTTTACATTATGAAGATAAATAGGTACATGTGTATCAGGATCCACATTAGGAAAAAGAAAGTGGGCACAGTCACTGACAAACATGTGAGTATACAGATATATAGATAGAAGTAAAACCATATATATGAGAAAAAATAAAAACTCAAGTTATGGATTTTTTTTATACTTATCTTTACAGAGTAAGGTGCTTGGTACACATTTTTGCCAATACATGTTTGCCCATCAACCATGGCAAGGTGGCCTTAGATCAGATGGTTCCCTAGCCTACAATGCCACTCTTTCTTTGGACTTAGCAAAGCCTCCATTTTTTTTATTTTTCTTAAACAAAGGCAACCCGAGGTATCTTTTGTAAAGATAAGTATAAAAGAAAGATCCACAACTTGAATTTTTTTGAAAAAACTGTTGTTTCTACTTTTTCTCAAATACATGCTTTTACTTCTATCTGTATGCCTGTATACCCACATGTTTGGCAGTGACTGTGTGCTGCTGTGAATTCGTGTGTGTATATATATTATATATATATATATATAATATTTTTTTTTCAAGGAAACTGGGAATAAAGTGTGAAATATACGTACTGTATTCCTTGTTCCATTGCCAATGCTCATAGACATGTGATTATTATACCTGAACATGTATTTGCATGGTGCTGCAGCATTCCGCGTATGCCTAACACTGGCATTTCAATCACTCCTTCCAGTATGCTACGGTAAAAGCTGTCTCTCGGTGTAGTAGCAAATGGTCTAGAGAATAAATAAATAAATTATTCATTAAAAATGACATTATATTCCAGCCCAGCCTGCATATTCCTCTGTCGACTTCGCACAGTGTATCTTTCTCACTGCCTGCCGGTGTGGAGTTGATTATTCTGTTGAACAGTGAAACCTCTCTAAGCCAGCATGGTAATAGCATCCTGTTCTGTAATATCTCTTGGAGGAAACAAACTTCAAACAATGTAGCAAGAAACAAAAAACATTTCATGTTATTTTCCTTTCAGGTGCAAATGAAGTGCAGCTGGTAGCGCCTACAGTGGGGGGTTTCTTATATTGTTCGCGAACCTTAGTGCCTGTGGGTGGACACTTCAAGCATTGAGTTATTTTCATACCTCAACCTGGCTTCGCAACATCCACAGCTTCATCTTCAGGGCCATGTGGAATATGACATGCCCCAGCTCACAGTGCATCTATGCTCAGTACCATATGGAATTTTCTTGTCCCCGTACATCCATCTTTGCTGGCTCCCTACACCTACACTTCACATCAGACAGGCAGCAGCTGCTGGTGAGATTAATTAAAAGCTACAGGTGGTCATCTGACAAAAGAATGAGCAAGGTGAGGGAAGGAGGAGGAAAGTCATGAGTGAATGTCGAGTGTATCTAGTGTGAAAGATGATTACTCCTGTGATTGAAATGGCACAAGTGACTGCTGTAGGAGAGCAATTAAAAAAAGCACTTCGGCATGAAATCTGCCCAACATCTCAGGGAGGAAACCTACTTGGCACCAATTTACGGCCATGATCTGTGCACCTGTGCAGGAAGAATGGTGACAAAAGAGTCACAGCTTTCAGGGCACTGCAGGGAGTTCCATTTAACAGCAATTTGGGCTGCAGCCTTCCTTTCTATAGCTGGAAACCTGCAGACTCCTACCTTCAAATGAGTTTCCCTGACCATTAGTTGCCGGTTGGGGTTCAGTGGACTTTTTCATTTTTTGACTTAAATTAATCTCGATAGGTGATTTTAAATTTGGGGTGCTGAATGGTTTTTACCACTGTGAAATGTTCTAGAAGAGTTATTGAGCCCTGGAGAGTTAAATATGACCTTTTCTAGTTAAATTAGTCAGACTCTGTCTATTTATCAGTAGGAATCCTGTAAACATCTACGCGGTGGGGTTAGGGTGCCAATCAGTCATTTTCTAATCGATAAAAATAAAGTACACTGGTCAGAGTGACAAGTAGCAGTTCTTGACTTGGCAAATAATATTAAATTATTAAATTATGTTGGGTTGCCATGGAAACTTCCCAAGTAAAGTCTTATTGGCAAGTTTACGAAATTGACATTTCAGATGCTTTCCTTGAAATAAACTATTATCCTCAATTAAAACCGAAAATCCAGTATGGCAGCAACCTCGAATTTATTCAGAAATGAGTTCAAAATGACATCTGCTCTTTAGTTTTCAGATGTTTTTGCTCAAAATGGAGTAACCTAGAATAAAATAAAGGTGCAGTCATAGTTTACATCAATACATTGTCCACTTATATCGTATTAAAGGGGCTGTCCAGGCTGAAATTAAAAGACTGCAGACTGCCGAATCCTGACAGTGTGTGAAGCGTCCATTGTCAGAATTCCGGATGAGCAGGCACACCACTACATGTCTGTGATTTGCTTAATTGAAGTCACCAATCAGACTCACCCGACTTCTCACAATAGAAGTGAATTGAAGGAATTGCAAAAGTCAATTATGTAAATTTCATATCAGCACAGGAGGTATAGGGGAATCCTGGCTGTGTGTAGAGGGGCCATACTTAATGTCATTTCTGTTCAGACATTTCACAGTAAACCACTATAGCAGCAGAAACAATTCTTTATTGGAATATGAGCTTACAATCTATTGGCAATTCAGTCACTTTGTGATTACTGTAATCCTTAACAGCCACATTGAGTTGGTCATAGGTCTTCTACAATCCTTCAGGATCCAGCAAGTGCACCACAGTTGGCGCATTGTCACCGTCAGGTGATCACACGTTTTTCTTTCTGTACACTGACATTTCTTTCTACATCACTTACTATATCAATACTTTCTATCTGATACCATTGCTGTTTGTGTTTTTTTATTACTGGGGGCTCAGACAAATTAGGTTTTTTATTTTCGGCCCACATCCTACTCTCTATATTCACTGGTACCAAACTGATCTCCATTAACAGTTGAAACAGTTTATCCAGTTATATCACAGGCTTTATCAACATGGATGACATAATTACAGAAAGCACAGACATACTGACTGACAACTGACAGAATAATAGGAAGAGATGGAGTATATGAGAAATTACAACAACATACAAACTCTATTCACCCATGTTAATCCTCCTTACATGTGCCATTGTGGCACCCGTCAGGGGATTGCCACAAAATCCACCAGTGCAAGGAGGGATTTACACCTTGGTACACACAGCACACAACACCTTCCACCCCAGACCTGAAGGGGGAGCTCTATGGGCTGCCTTAAGCCAGTTCCCCTTTAAAACATTCAGGCCTGAGGGGAGGAGTTAGTCAGTCCCAAGAGTCAGTCTGAAGTTAGTCTGAGGAGAGAGAGGAGTGAGGATCTGGTCGCTGGGAAGGTTTCAGGCCCAGGACCAGGGACCACTGACTGCTGGGTTGAACCCTAGGGAAAGGGTCGGAGGCAAACTGAAGAAACAGGGAATCAAGAAAAGGGAACCAGCTGCTATAGCCCTGTAGTACACCCGGACACCGGAGTCCAACGCTGATACCATTTATTGCTACAGCAAAAGCCCGGAGGTCTGAGGAGAAGTTCACCCCTGAAGAGAACAAGTAAGAGACGCTAAACTGACCAAGTATAGGACCAGGGGCCATAGGAGAAACAGGGACCCCGCAGAAGGACCTCATTGTCAGTTTAGAATAAAGCCCAGAGAGGGAGAAGACGCGGTGGGTTCAGGCTCAGGCAGGACTCATCCCAAACCACAGAGCATAGACACAGAGGAGGCCTCATAACTTTCTAAGGTGGAAGTCCCAAGTGGCACCAGGGACCTAGTTATTACTCTGGAACCTACCTGTTACCCTGTCACCGCAATTCACCGCTTTGTCTGCAAGGACGCAACTACTACTCCCCTCAGCCATCCCCGCTGCCCTGAGGTAAAGCTCCTCCTGTGGGGAGCTGTACCACACTCTGCTGCACCCACCATCACCTCAGCGGCCGGCTGCAGCGCTGGTATACCCGTTACCAGGTACCATTGGTGGCATCACGTTAATAATTACCTTATCCCCCATTGTTCCCCGCCACTGCGGGTCCAGGGCATGGCACCGGGGGTCGACCAGCCATGATCCCCCCCATCGAAGCCGCCATCAGCCCCGGTAGCTGAGTACCCCATACCCTGTCGACCGCCTAACCATGACCTCAGGTATAATAGGTTGAATCCTCTGCTCTAAAAGTTATTGTGCATCATTCTACCCAGGAATTCATATTTTGAATGTTCTGGATTTATTAGTGTAACAATATTATTGGTTACTATCTCCTCCTTTGGAGTGTTATAAATACAGTATATATAATAGTCTGGATTGCTTTTCTTGGTAGTAGTAGACCCTTTTATATACGGTGCTGAACATCATGTTAGACAATCAGGTAGCCCAGACCTACGAGTTTTTCCTCAGCCCTATTCGGGCTAAGGAAAAAAATTATAGCATGCTGTGATTGCGAGTCTTGGCTCACTCACACCCATACAAGTCTATGGGTGCGAGTGAAACATCTCAATACACTTTGTACACATTGGAGTGCAGTGCGATATACGCTAAGGTCAACAATGGAGGAGATGGAGAGATGAATCCCTCTACTCTGCAGCTATGATGCGATCACAGGCTCTGATCACAGTATAATGACACTCGGATTATGCTCGTAGCAGAGCAGGAGCAGAGGATCATTAGCATATCACATTCGATTCTCATGAATCAGATGCCATACGCTATTCTGACCCCAACCTTACTAAGATCTGCCGCAACATGCCTATTCTAAGATTGTCTTGGTGCTTCTTTTACCTTTATCATAATTTTTTTCTTCTATATGGTTCAGCCAAATAGTGGATTCCAGTTTTCTATCCTTCTTGTGCATAGCTAGAGGAGGACAAGTGTCTAGATTAGAACGGCATTGTGTATATCAGTGGCGTAACTTGAAGCTCATGGGCCCCGATGCAAAAGCTCTAACAGGGCTCTCAATTATTGTAAATCTTTAATAGAAATATTCTTTTTCAATGGGCCTAAGGGACCATTGGGGCCTTTTAGGCTCCAGGGTCCTCGTGCAATTGCAGCCCCTGCACCTGTTGTAGTTACGCCCCTAGTGGGTATACTTGCATTGTTTATACACTCTTACCACTAACTCTTCTTATTTGATGAACATGTCTATAACCTCCCCATTTGTTTGGTGCAAATTTGTTTCCTGCCATATATAGGCACACCACCTAGGCCTGTAATGTTGGCAGGCACAACACCTTGTGCTCCTTCCACCACATCAAACTCAGCAGTCGTTCCATTAATAACACTGCATTGTGTCATACCAATGCAGGCGGAGCAACGCAGTGAACTCACTTGACCACAGATGATACAGTGGCACCTGATACTGAAAACTAGCTGGACAAGGACTTCGGATAAAAGAGTAGATTTATTGAATTCAATACAGACGAAACCCCCTAGGGACATCCTCGGGGCCGAAACACCGAGGCTGCACGAGGGAGCACCACAGAGCGATCCCCATACACAGGAATAGTCCTGGTACAGCCACGGGGGCTCTAGTGGACCAGCAATTTACCAGAGGGTCTGACCCGAGGGAGCCAAAGATACCAGAGGGAAGAGGGCAAACGGTCTAGGGAACCAGGGAAGGAAGGCCAGTGGAGGGATCAGGGTGGCTTGAAGGGATTCAGGGATTGGTTCGGATGGTGAGCGGGTGCCGTCAGGCTCTGTGGATTGGTGTGATGTAGAGAGGGGTCCAGCACTGAAAGCAAGAGACACGGAATGTTAGAATTCAGACAAGATAAGCAAAACACAGGCACTGGTCTGAGTTCTGAAACTGGCTATAAGACAATGAATAAAGTTGCCCAGGCACCTCCTAAGGGAAGTGAGGGCCTTAAGTATACACAGGCCTCTTAGCTATTGGCTAACGTAATTACAGAAAAGGGTGTACTGGACCTTTAAATCTTTTGACAATGGCATTGAAGGCACCCTATGCTAGATTCCCCTGCCACCCGGAAGTGAGGAGGTGGAGGAGAGTGGCAGCGGAGCTGCTGCAGCTGGAGGGGACATCATAGGAGCACGGACCGGGTAAGTATGAGAGCAGAGTATAGGAGGATGCAGGCGGCCTGACGGGGCCCGATCTCCCTGCACCCTGGAGACGAGTCCTGCTGGATAAGCCGCTATACATTGAAATATAGAGGGACTGTTTCTGGTGATGATGGTATGGTGCAAAAAGATATCCTTACTACTATCATTGAGATTGATAAAACTATCTTTTTTTAAAGTGTAACTGCCGTTTAAATTTTTTTTTATAATAATGTAGTGCAAGTGATTATAATAAACTTCCAAATATACTTCATTAGTGAAGTCTGGAAGAAAACCTTTCATAAACCTTCCACAAGATATTCCCACTAGACTGTTCCTAAACCTGATACATGCTCATTCTCAGTGAGATCTGACTACAAGCTCCACACACTGAATACAGTCATATAGCCAAATAAGGGTGGAGGAGGCAGTCCTACACAGTGTTCTCAGATGAACAAGTGTATCAGATTACCGTACCTCAGGGACAGGGAGCTCCAGTTTGACAGCACAAAGCTGCTGTGATGTTATCACCTGCATTCACATCGCTGCATGTTATCAGTGAGGAGCTTTGTGGAAGGCCATCAGCTGTTAGCAGAGAGCAGCCAATGTGAATGCAGGAGATTAAATTACAGAGGCCTATGCACTGCTGCCAGCCGGACAAGCCTCCCTTTGTCTGAGGGAAACTGACTATATACTGATCTTTACATATTTACACTGTGTAGGCCCTTCCCCCCACTCTTATATGTGCGGTTTAGAAATGTGGCGCCCCGCAACGAGTGCGTCACAGGAGGGTATTGCAGCCACAAATGCAGCCGCAATATTCTCTGACTCAGCAATGACCTGGTTAATTTAGAAATCCAACCCAGCATACATCACCTAGAATAGAGGGCCAATCCTAGGTCCTGGTGGGCGGAGTGCTAGGGTAGTGCAGAAGAACAGACATATGGTCTAGAGAAGAAGTCTAGAACCTGACGAGAGCAGACTGGAACTTGGAGAGGAGCGGGGGCTCCGCACCCCGTGCGGGCCCCTGGGCCGTCACCGGTCGGGTGTCAGCACCTGAGGCCTTAACCACCGGGATTGGGCATTTCCACACGGGTTCCCAAAAGACTCCCGTGCCCACAACTCACAGTCGGTTCACTGGTACCGAAGCTGGCAGCAGTTCACCTCTGCTACGCGAACCAGAAGAGTGGAGGATCAGCTTTACAGGAGCACCCCACCAACAGCCAATTTCCAGTCGTCTAACCAGCGGTGTACCCACTGAGGGACCCAAGGCTCCCCAAAACATCCAGAACGTACAGCATGGATAGGGCATTGAAGCAGCCTCCCCGTACCCGATCTGGTATTCCTGGGCGACATTGGCAACCACTTAGCTAGAATGGAGGAGCACTACGGATTTCTAAGGGACACCATCACTGCTGAGTCCACCCGGTCTACTACTCAACCACTGTATACCATGTATTGCCTGCTGGTTACAGTAAAGACCGTTATAGAGACTGTCTGTGTCCGTGATTCCTTATGAACTGTCCGTCATTAACTAGAAGGTAACCGCAGCTGCCGCACAACATCTTGAGCAGCTCCAGCCCCCGGGGATCACCTCTCAGCCTGTGGGGAGCGTAACATCTTGCTGCTGTCCATCCCCCGGGGGTTCCGCAGCGTCGGTAGCCCTTACCGAACTACTCATAGGTGGCGTCACGAAGAAAACAAATTAAACCCCTTTAATCTGTTCCCGCAAGACGTCTTCACTTTTGATCTGCACTACACCGGGCCCCACTACCGGCAGGCGCGGTCCACCCGTGACAAGGAAGGAGAAGAATCGCCTGTCTAAACCGGAGTCAGCCGGCCGCGGTGAGTCAGAAAATGGCGTCACGAACAGGATACGAGCAGGCCCGTTACCCAACGGGTATATTGTGCTTAAACTGGACTTTATTGTCTACAATTGGACTTTGTTCGTCCCTAAAAGAACTTTCCCGCCTTTACACCATTGGGTCAAGATGGCGCCCAAGATGGCGTTCCCGCCACAAGAAGCCGCCACGTGCAAGCCCAGGAGTGAGTCAACCCCCCCCCTCATTGTGGGAGGGCTAACGACAAAAGGCGCCAAACTCTTTGTCCGCCCTGATTGCTCGAATCAACCATGGGGGCGGACCCCAAAGACTTTTCCCACGATTGGACTATGAAAGCCCAGAGGAAATGGGAGTGTCATAGATAGACACACCGACAGAGAGAGAAGACTTCTTCACCAGCTCTACCAGAACGTCTTACCGGTTGAACGGGTGTGGTTTCCCTCCAAGAAGAGAATGGCCAGCACGAGACTCCAAGACCTGATGCGGGAGGTCGAGGCGGAGGCCAGAGCAGCCATAGGCCAACCGGGTCCGGATCCTGCCCTTACCATAGACGGCAGCCCCGACTTCTGGCTAGAGGCTCTACAAGACCTCCGGGTGCGACTACTTGAGACTGTGGAATGGACGATTCGCAGCTGGAGCGCGATCCTAGGCAGACGACTCCATCATGCGATGCAGCAGAGCCGACCGGGTACAGCTTCTCCAAGCCCAGACGACGTCACCAGCTTTTCAACAGCCTCACCGTCGCCCACTACCTGTCCAGCTTCGTCACCGGAGCCCATAGACTGTGTTATTCCAGTGAGGACCACAGCTCGACCCGTTCCAGCGGACGATACCGCAGCCGACTCCGTTCCAGAGCCGGAGCTTCCAATACGCTCCCACGAAGAAGCCGACCTCTACCTGGTTCCACCTGCGGAACCCGCGACTGGTTTCCACACTACCGAGACTGTCGCCTGTTTCTCCCCTGAACCGGAGGCCTCCTCTGCAACTACAGAGGCCTACCTGGTGACCGGGATTGAAACACCACTTCAAGCTGCTACAGAAGAAGAGGCAGGCAGCCTGGAAGTCCTGCACAACGACCCCGAGGAGAACTTTGCAGCACAGCCACCCACCGATCCAGAGGATTCCATCCCATCGTCTTCGCCAGCCGAGCAGCCCGACGTAGTCATCGAGGAGGTCGAGGAGGATGACGAGGAGACCTACAGTCCAGCTGAGGATCTCTACACCGGGTTCGCCTGGGGAGACACAAGGAACCCTTCTGCCGGGCGATCAGCTCGGGTGCACTGGTCGGGTGCCGCCGCAACCGTATCTTCTCCGGTTCCGTTGAACCGGGCTCCACTCCAGACTGCCCACCAAGCTCGAGCGGTTCAACAACCAGCACGCCGTAGTGACTTTATCCACACGCCGCATCACTCCGACGAAGAGGTACGTCGTATCCGGAGAGACGAGTGGCATACTCGACTGCAAGCCAATATGCAGGCTCGTGCCGAGGCCCGCCGCCAATCTCCATTACCTGAACAATTCCGTAAAACCGGGTGGGTAAGCACATTTAACTTGTCCACCGGGTGGGGATTCGTAAGGGAGGAGGGTGTGAGTACTGAAGTGTTTGTGGGGCGCCGTGATGTGGAATCGCACCTACCGCGAGGCCATCCAAGCCGAGACTTGTATAGAGGGGACATAGTAACCTATGAGCGCCATATATGCCGTGATGGGTGGTTCGCTATACGAGTCCGGAACACTGCCATTCATCAGTGACTTAAGTTGTTGTTTGAACTTTGCTATTAAAAGATACTTCTTCTTGTTTGCACCGTAACACCGCGACTTGGCAGCTACAGCCTGAACTTTTATTCTAAGGACAGCCGACCGCCCGCCGGGTCCGCGCAATGTGTTAACCTGTTTATCTACCTCACTTTTATGCATATATGACCTGTCATTAATAAAAGTGTATTACTTGTTATAAAATGTAAAAACCTCTGTAATGTGAGTAGTGAGACGCTTGGGGACAAGCGTATTCAACCAAGGGGGAGTGTGGCACCCCGCAACGAGTGCGTCACAGGAGGGTATTGCAGCCACAAATGCAGCCGCAATATTCTCTGACTCAGCAATGACCTGGTTAATTTAGAAATCCAACCCAGCATACATCACCTAGAATAGAGGGCCAATCCTAGGTCCTGGTGGGCGGAGTGCTAGGGTAGTGCAGAAGAACAGACACATGGTCTAGAGAAGAAGTCTAGAACCTGACAAGAGCAGACTAGAACTTGGAGAGGAGCGGGGGCTCCGCACCCCGTGCGGGCCCCTGGGCCGTCACCGGTCGGGTGTCAGCACCTGAGGCCTTAACCACCGGGATTGGGCATTTCCACACGGGTTCCCAAAAGACTCCCGTGCCCACAACTCACAGCCGGTTCACTGGTACCGAAGCTGGCAGCAGTTCACCTCTGCTACGCGAACCAGAAGAGTGGAGGATCAGCTTTACAGGAGCACCCCACCAACAGCCAATTTCCAGTCATCTAACCAGCGGTGTACCCACTGAGGGACCCAAGGCTCTGCAAAACATCCAGAACGTACAGCATGGATAGGGCATTGAAGCAGCCTCCCCGTACCCGATCTGGTATTCCTGGGCGACATTGGCAACCACTTAGCTAGAATGGAGGAGCACTACGGATTTCTAAGGGACACCATCACTGCTGAGTCCACCCGGTCTACTACTCAACCACTGTATACCATGTATTGCCTGCTGGTTACAGTAAAGACCGTTATAGAGACTGTCTGTGTCCGTGATTCCTTATGAACTGTCCGTCATTAACTAGAAGGTAACCGCAGCTGCCGCACAACATCTTGAGCAGCTCCAGCCCCCGGGGATCACCGCTCAGCCTGTGGGGAGCGTAACATCTTGCTGCTGTCCATCCCCCGGGGGTTCCGCAGCGTCGGTAGCCCTTACCGAACTACTCATAGGTGGCGTCATGAAGAAAACAAATTAAACCCCTTTAATCTGTTCCCGCAAGACGTCTTCACTTTTGATCTGCACTACACCGGGCCCCACTACCGGCAGGCGCGGTCCACCCGTGACAAGGAAGGAGAAGAATCGCCTGTCTAAACCGGAGTCAGCCGGCCGCGGTGAGTCAGAAACACTATTGGGGGACATTTTCTAGAAGTTTTTTGAAAGGATTTCTTCCAGATTTTTCTTGTGAAGAATATTTGAAAGTTTATTAAAATCACATTATTAAATACTTTATTATTAAATAAAAATTTAAATGGCGGTTACACTTTAAAATTAAATTACTTTGTTATTTCATTTTATCCAGAAGTTATGAATTTCATTCGCTCTACCACAAATAGCCATCTATGATTTAGACTTGAATATGATACAATGTTAATTAGTTTTTGCTAATAATAACTGTGGAAGATAATAGTTGAATTCTTGCTGATCTGACTCAGCAGCACTGACTTGCCAGGTGGCCTTGCTGTTTACATTTCCAGCAACGTCTTGATCTTTAAGCAGGTAGCTTTCGCTTCCAGCTTTACCATTTGCAGGGTTCCTCTCACCAAATCTATGAAACTAGCAGAAACATCTCCTCTGAGAAAACCTCATGAAGTTTGGACTTTGTAAATCAGTTACAAAATGGTTGTAACCGCTCCGCGGCCCAGCGCCTCCGCCCTGCACCCTGTCCTTCCCTCTTCTCGTGCAGTTACCCTTCCCTCTCGGTTCCGGGGTCGGGGTCCCAGGTTACAGGCCGTCCGCAGGCGATCTCGGGGCTCCAGGGTGCTTCATCGCGCACCTGCTGCTCAGACCGTCGCTCCCTGACTGCTGCCAGTTCTGCTTCCTCTCTGTGTGTTCACTAGGGGGCGGGGCCGCTCTCTCTGTTACCTTTATAGGGCCAGCTGGCCAATTAGTCTGCCCCGCCTTCCGGCCAATCCCTGTAGGGTAGCAGATATATAAAGTGTGCACTTGCTTCTGGACCTTGCCGGGGCAACTTGTCACGGTCGCGCTCGCGACCCATGAGGTAAGGGGAATGTGGACCCACTGGACCACAGGGGGGACCCGGGCCTGCCCAGACTAGGGAAGAACAGCAACCGGGTTCTGTGGCAGCTGAGCATGTGGGCTAGGTGGTAACCTGCAGGACAAGACGACACCGCACACTTCAGGTATAGCAAAAGTAACGTTTACTGAACAAGAACACACATCAAGGACACGGAACATCATGGACACGGAACATCACGGACACCAGGCGTGAACGTCAGGGTCATTTCGGACACCAGGCGGGAACCTCAGGGTCATCTCGGACACCAGGCGGGAACCTCAGGGTCATCTCGGACACCAGGCGGGAACCTCAGGGTCATCTCGGACACAAGGCAAGACATCGGGGTCATCTCGGACACAAGGCAAGACATCGGGGTCATCTCGGACACAAGGCAAGACATCGGGGTCATCTCGGACACAAGGCAAGACATCATCAGGCAGGACCTCAGGACCATCACGGACACCGGGCGGAACCTCGGGATCATCTCGGACACCAGGCACGGACACCAGGCAGAACCTCAGGTCCATCTTGGACACCGACAGTCAGGACGTCTGGACTCCATGCAACGGACACGGCTCCAGACCGGGAACAGCAAGACACAAGGAGGAACAAGACAAGGACGTTGGCACCAACACAGACAAGACGGGTCCAGGGACACAGACATCAGCTTTCCCCGAACTGGTAGCAGGCAGAACAGGAGCTGTAGACAGGCAGACCAGGAGCAGCATGTTGGACCAAACACACTGGGCTAGGTTAAGAAACCTAATGCGAGGCTCTGGCGACGCCCAACAGGGAAGAGGAACTTTAAATAGGAGCTGACCCTCAGCTATAGGCTGGGGACAGCAATTCAAGCGCACACCCTCCATCTTACTAAACTGGGGAAGGTGTGGCGGCGCGCACCCTAGGCACAGTCAGAACCCATACAGCATAGCCAGCACAGGAACCGATGCCCAGAGCACCTGGCAGCGGCTGCAAGCCTAGACACACGTGGAAAGTCATGCACCAGCTGCAGAGGACCTCACAACCCGCGGATAGCTTCCACAGCGGGAGCCAGGGTCCACACATGAGAGGTAAACAGCGGAGCACCGACACTACAACACATGTGCAGCTACGCAGCGGAGCTGGGAACTGAGCAGAATCCTATCCAGGTAACATACTACAGTCTCCCAGCTGGACAGGGGGGAAGGAGCATTGGGTGAAAGCGCAGTAACGCCGAGGGAACCAAGACACCAGACCACCGGCGTTACAGTATCCCCCTCCTCAGGCCCCCTCTTCTGAAAACCCAAAAGAAAAAAGTCCCACAAAAAGTTCAATTGGGTTAGGCGGTACGTCCCACAGGTCACAAAAAAAGCAGCAGAGTCCATCACTCGAGTGATCAGAGCCGCTGACCACACGGGGCTCGAGCAATCTAGTCCACATACCAAGTGGGATCCGGGGAATGTCCTGCAGTCCACACATGCTCAGCGGAGTCCATGGCCAGAGCCTACTGTCACGGTCGCGCTCGCGACCCATGAGGTAAGGGGAATGTGGACCCACTGGACCACAGGGGGGACCCGGGCCTGCCCAGACTAGGGAAGAACAGCAACCGGGTTCTGTGGCAGCTGAGCATGTGGGCTAGGTGGTAACCTGCAGGACAAGACGACACCGCACACTTCAGGTATAGCAAAAGTAACGTTTACTGAACAAGAACACACATCAAGGACACGGAACATCATGGACACGGAACATCACGGACACCAGGCGTGAACGTCAGGGTCATTTCGGACACCAGGCGGGAACCTCAGGGTCATCTCGGACACCAGGCGGGAACCTCAGGGTCATCTCGGACACCAGGCGGGAACCTCAGGGTCATCTCGGACACAAGGCAAGACATCGGGGTCATCTCGGACACAAGGCAAGACATCGGGGTCATCTCGGACACAAGGCAAGACATCGGGGTCATCTCGGACACAAGGCAAGACATCATCAGGCAGGACCTCAGGACCATCACGGACACCGGGCGGAACCTCGGGATCATCTCGGACACCAGGCACGGACACCAGGCAGAACCTCAGGTCCATCTTGGACACCGACAGTCAGGACGTCTGGACTCCATGCAACGGACACGGCTCCAGACCGGGAACAGCAAGACACAAGGAGGAACAAGACAAGGACGTTGGCACCAACACAGACAAGACGGGTCCAGGGACACAGACATCAGCTTTCCCGAACTGGTAGCAGGCAGAACAGGAGCTGTAGACAAGGCAGACCAGGAGCAGCATGTTGGACCAAACACACTGGGCTAGGTTAAGAAACCTAATGCGAGGCTCTGGCGACGCCCAACAGGGAAGAGGAACTTTAAATAGGAGCTGACCCTCAGCTATAGGCTGGGGACAGCAATTCAAGCGCACACCCTCCATCTTACTAAACTGGGGAAGGTGTGGCGGCGCGCACCCTAGGCACAGTCAGAACCCATACAGCATAGCCAGCACAGGAACCGATGCCCAGAGCACCTGGCAGCGGCTGCAAGCCTAGACACACGTGGAAAGTCATGCACCAGCTGCAGAGGACCTCACAACCCGCGGATAGCTTCCACAGCGGGAGCCAGGGTCCACACATGAGAGGTAAACAGCGGAGCACCGACACTACAACACATGTGCAGCTACGCAGCGGAGCTGGGAACTGAGCAGAATCCTATCCAGGTAACATACTACAGTCTCCCAGCTGGACAGGGGGGAAGGAGCATTGGGTGAAAGCGCAGTAACGCCGAGGGAACCAAGACACCAGACCACCGGCGTTACACAACTTCATTCATCCCGAGGTTGCCGGTCCTGGTCCTGTTATGTGCTGTTATTCTGCAGTGTTTAACACTCATCTGTTTTTGTTGCAGGTGTGCATTTACTCTTAGACCTGGCCGGTTCAGCTTCATTCATCCGAGGTTGCCGGTCCTGGTCCTGTTATGTGCTGTTATTCTGCAGTGTTTAACACTCATCTGTTTTTGTTGCAGTGTCGCTGTTCTGCCTCCGTGCTGCTCCGTGCTGCTCCGTGCTGCTCCATGCTACTCCGTGCGGCGCTTCTACCATTCCTTCGGACTGTCCTTGTGAGGTTTCTCAGGTCTCTCCCCGGACCAGACTCCGTGGTGATCACAAGTTTCCGTGCTGTTCCTGTGCAGTTCCTCCGCCGCTTATCCGGACCGTCTTGGTGTTGGTTCTCTAGCCTTCCTCCTGGCCGGCTTCCATAGTGTTCTACAGTTTTCTACTTTCGTAGTTTTTTTGGTTTTGTGCATTCTGTGTTGTTCCTCTGTTTTCGTTTACCGCCTGGGGTCGGTTTAACACGGGTTATTCCGCTCACAGACCTTCCGGAGCTCTGTGCTGGGAGCAAATCCCTGTACAGGGGTCAAGGCCTTCCCGGGCGTCTCCGGAGGAAGGAACTGTGAGGGGGCCCTGTGGCCTTCCCTAGGGGTAGACTCCTTGTACTAATAAAACCCTTTATGCAATACAGATTCTAGTCCGGCTCTCTCTCTCTCTCTCTACCCTGGTATCAGCATCCGCTCCGGCAGCGGTCCAGCGGGTTCACGTCTCGTCCGCCCCTGGGGCATGACAATGGTCCTTTAAAGGGATCCTGTCACCTCATAAGCTAGCAAAACATGTCCCTGCAGCATCCCATCACTAATCTCACACTTCTTTTGTCTCCTAAAAGCATCCTGTGAAAGTGCATAAAAACGTTTTAATACTCATTAGTGATTATAATTAGCAGGGGCTATATTCTTTAGTCACCAGGGCATGTTGTTTTGCAGCTCCAGGATCCACCCTCTCTCTGTCTGTGCTGCTGTGATGTGGAGCTGAAGGCAGGACAAATGATTTGCATTCTGTGAGTGATAGAGAGGGGGGAGGGTAAAGCCTGCACAAGGAGAGCAAACAGACAGAGAGAGGGTGGATCATTCAGGCTGCAAAACAGCCCGCCCTGGTGACTAAAGAATATAGCCCCTGCTAATTCTAATCACTAATGAGTAAGTATTAAAACGTTTTTATGCACTTTCACAGGATGCTTTTAGGAGACAAAAGGAGTGTGAGATTAGTGATGGGATGCTGCAGGGACATGTTTTGGTGGTTTAGGAGGCGTTTTGGAGGTGACAGGATCCCTTTAAAATAGTCTGGATTGGTTAGTACAGCACATCCTTCATGGTCAATCTTGGCCAAGTGATTCCATAGGCACTGCAGGCTCACAAGCATGGCAGGACTGCCATTAATTGCTTGCATTTTCTCTACAGTTTCTATGCTTCAATGTGTAAAACATCTTGTGCAGGTTAAGGGCTGAAGCAGTGAAGTATACACAGTGTCCAGTCATAGTAAAATGTCCTTGTGGCACCCCTGTAGGGGATGGCCACAGGATCCACCGATGCAAAAAGGGATTTATACCTTGGTACACACAGCACACAACACCTTCCATGCCAGACCTGAAGGTGGAGCTCTACTGGCTACCTTAAGGCAGATCCTTTTTTCAAGATCCAGACCTGAGGGGAGGAGTCAGTTAGTCCAGTTAGTTAGTTAGTCAGAGAGGAGAGAGGAGGAGTGAAGGAGCTGGTCGCTGGGATAAAGCCAGGCCCAGGACCAGGGAACACTGAGTCAGCTGTGCTTCACCCTAGGGAGAGGGTCGGAGGCCAGTGGGAAGCAGGGAATTAAAGAAGGGAACAGATCAAGCTTCCCTTTAGCTCACCCGGACACCGGAGTACAACTCTGCTACGCATAAACTGCAGCAGGAAAAGCCCGGAAGGACCAGGAGGAATTAAACTCCCTGAAGAAGGCAAGTAAGAGACACTCTAACCTGACCAAACACAGGACCAGGGGCCTAGGGAAGAATAGGGACCCCGCAGAAGGACCTCATTGTCAGATATAGAGCAAAGCCCTGGGAGGGGAGAAGGACCAGCAAATTCAGTTATAGGCAGAACTCACCCCAAACCACTGTACACAGTGACAGAGGAGGCCTCACAACTCTACAAGGTGAAAGTCCCAAATTGCATCGGGGACCTGGTTAATTCTCTGGACTGTACCTGTTATCCGTCATCAGTAAAAGGTACCGAAACGAAGACTACTGTGTGTGCGTGCCTGCTTACCTGCCGCTACCCACAGCTTTGAGACTCTGCTACGGCTCCCCTCATCCATTCTCGCTGCCCTGAGGTAAAGCTCCACCTGTGGGGAGCTTTACTACACTGAGCTGCACCTCCATCACCTCAGCGGCCGGCTGTAGCTCTGGTATACACTTTACCAGGTACCACAGGTGGCGTCACGTAACCAATCCCCTTTTCCCCACCATTCCCGCCATTGAGGGTCCGGGGTACAGGACCGGAGACCGACCAGCCGTGATCCCCCATCCAAATTGCCATCAGCACCGGTATCCGAGTACCTCCTACCCTGTCGTCCGCCTCAACCTTAACATTAGACAACAATTCCAGTGGTGATAATAACAACCCTGAGACTATGTTCCTCAAAAGATTATGAATACAGGTCAGCCTGACAGGACTCTGAACCTTGGAATAAATTAACTTATTTTCAGTTCAGTCTGTTAGCAGAACATTTAGCTATTAATCTTTGGTAGATATTCTAGTACTGAATCCACATAAATTATCATGTTTGGGGTTAAAAACTATAGAATTGATGTTTGCTTCCATTCTTGTAGTGAAGTCTGATCCTGTTCGTGACACTAAAATATAGAAAGACCAAACTAAATGTAAAAACTGTTCAGATATCTCATAGTCAAACATTATAGCAGCACAAACAATTCTTTATTGGTATACAAGCTTTTAATCTGTTGGTGACCCAGTAACATTGTATATAATCCTTTACAGCCACATTCGGTTGATTACAGGATTTATACAATCTTTTAACCTCCACTTGTCACATCCTCACCATCACTTGCCACACGTGATTCCTATAGTGTAACATTTCTTTCAACAACATCTACAATTGTCATCTTTTTTATCTACCAGCACATCCTACTCATTCTGTCTACAGGCACCAACTGACCTCCTCTTATAGTTGGGATACTTCATTAAATCAGATCACAGGCTTCACCAATATGGAGGTCACACATATAAAATCTGCAGACACAGAAACAGGACATCCTGACTAACAAATGACTGTATGATAGTAGCCCACACATATTAAAACTGCAGACACAGGACATACTCACTGACAACTGACAGGAACATAGAAAAGATGGAGAATAAGAGAAGCAAGCAACACATCCACATATTTGGAGATATAAAACAGATTACCTCCCACAGACAGTTGTTTTAAAAATTATGGTTTTTCAGACCCTCAAAGACCTCTTAAAATTATTACCCCATGTAATTTCTCTTTTTATTTTTACCATATGCCTAAAAACGAATGGGCAGGTAGTTGCAAATAGAGGCAAACTACCTGCTTGTTGTATCTAGGGCTGGCACAATGCTGTCACTTACCTCTGCTTCTGGCTATTCAGGTGTTCCACATTAAAGAGCAGATCTTCTTCTGGGTCTGTGAGGCATGACTGCTGGCATTGTGTGAAATGACAGTCTGCCTCCCACAGTTAGGTAGCAGGGAGCTGACTGTCAATAAACATGTCGTCCACAGTCACACCCTGTCAACAGAACAAAAGCGGAAAAGAAGCCACCACTCTGTCAACGTCATGGGAATCACTGGCAGGCGTGGTCTATGAATGCTCTGATCTGGCAGAAAATGATGCTGAGCACAGCAGGCAGGTAGTTAAAGACTACCTGCCAATTAGATCTTAGGTTCATTGTAAAAACAAATATTATTGGATATCCCTTGAAATCACACTTGCTGTAATCCAGAAAGCTGAGATTTTGGGTGTTGTTTGGATAGGTCAGAGATCTCAAACTCCAGGCCTCAAGGGCCGCAAACAGTGCAGATTTTTAGAATTTTCTTTAGTATTGCACAGGTTGAAATTGAAGCACCTGCACTGGTGATGATTCCAACCACCTGTACAATACTAAGGAAATCCTGAAAATTTTATCCACTGTTGGTGGCCCTTGAGGTCTAAAGTTTGAGATCCTTGGAATACATCTTCTCACTAAAAATGGGATCAACTGTAAGTTTCTTTTCTTTTAAAACATGTTGATACCTACATAACAAAATCCAAAGAGCTTTCAAAGAAAAAAAAGAAAATCTCAAAGTGTTGTCATGTTATAGACAGGGTCAGTTACTGATACGACTAGGGATGCGTCAGTATAATCATTACTATTTGGGACTCGCCGAATAGTAACAATATTTGGACTACTCGCTACTCCGTGAGTTTTTTGCGATTATTCGTTAGGAGTAGCAAGTAGTCCATTCAGTTTCACAGTGTATCCATATACACTGCGAGAGTGGAATAAAAGTGAATAAAAAGTTATTAAAAACAAAAAGATATCATACTCACCCATCCGACAGCTGCACCGGGGACCCAAAAAGAACACATCCTATTTACGGCTAGGACCTGTCTGTCTGATAGCTAATCCGATGGCTGATAGCGATCTGGCCAATCAGATGGCCTGACGTCACAAACCACATGATCACTACTAGCCACCTGATTGGCCAGATTGCCAGGTCATTGATGCACGTTCAAGACTTGGCAATCTGGCCAATCAGGTGGCTGGTAGCGATCATGTGGTTTGTGACATCAGGCCATCTGATTGGCTATCAGACTGACAGGTCCTAGCCGTACATGGGATGTCTTCTTTTTGGGTCCCCGTTCCAGCCGTCGGATGGGTGAGTATATTTTTTTATTTTTAACAACATTTATTCACTTTTATTCCACTTTCGCAGTGTATATATATACACACTGCGAAATACTCGGTTCTACATTCACTTTCATTGGACTCCCTATACTCGCAACGAGTACCGAGTTTCGGGACCTACTCATTATGAGTATAGCAAATCCGAATATTGCAGTACTCGCTCATCCCTAGATATCACCCGAGCAGATAACTTTCCACATCTCATCTCTCCTGACACCTGTACTGGATATGGGTGCAGTATGGTAATTAACTACAGTCACAGCTAAATTTGACCTTTTGAGCAATGTTATTAGAATAAACTTTAAAAACAAAGTTATCTAGATATATAAAGCATAACCATGCATGAATATAAGATATTTTAATAAGGCTTAATATTAAGTAGTGTCAATAATAAAATACCACACTGATTGCAGAATACGTGGACTTATAACTCAGATGTTTTTAAAATTCTTAATACATCTGTTTCTAAAGTATGTACAGTTTACAGCAAGAATCCTGCAATACTAAAAGATAAAACGTACACAGAGCACAATGTGACCTTACAGTATACATCCCCTTTAGTCATGTTATTGGTTATTACATGTTTCAAGATCAATAGTAATTATATTTGTTATAGTCTAGGCAATACATTGTAGCAACAGGAATACACTGATACTCTTAACACTGAAAAACAAAGAACGAGAATTGCCCATGGTATGTTGACAATTATTGTTTTTATACTTGTAATTCCTTTCAAAAACAAGAAAATTACAAAAGACCCCGCTAACAAGATGCCGGCCCAGGATCCAATAAGGGCACTCGCTGTTTGTTTGTTTTTTCGTTTTTTTCTTCTTCTCTTTCTGTCTGCTTCTTTGAAGAGCTATCCCCCAGTGCCCACACTAAGCAATACTGGAAGTCAGCAATATATCTATAGAAAGATACAACCACTTTATACTGCTGTTATTGAGAAGAAAAATACTGTTTGTTCTATGCTCTTTCCTACATGCCGAGCCACGATGCCGGCTGTAACACAAAACGAGGTCTTTTTGAACTCGTTGCAGTGTTTACCACAATAATATATTACATAAATTTCTGATCAAAGACGGCTTTGAGAAGTAATGTAAATCTTCTGTATAATAATTGTACAGTATATGTTAACAAGTTATATTTAAAGTGATTTTCCCGATCCTTGAAGAGGCTTCAGATTTTTTTTTTTCATCTTTGCATTGAGTAATGTGCAGTGAATGAAATTAGTGCACAATGCGCAAAGCCTGTTACTTATACATATTTACCAACATACCTTACTAGAAAACTCATTTACTGTGTCTCTAGACATTTTCAGTATCTAAGATCTTTGTTAAATCTTCAAATGTGAACGCCAAATCTAAAGTCATCAATATATAGAGGTATAGATTATCACATGCCCTGCCAAGCAACAATCACAGTCAGGATCTTTTCATGAAGGTTTATTTGCCTACGTGTTTCGTACATTTCTTGCTACTTCCTGAGGGCACATGGATGATATATACATATATAGCAGCTTCAGCGGCAACTACAGGAGCAGCACCAGCAACACACTCAGCAGAAGCTGCTCCTATACAAACAGCATAAGAAAACTAATGAGCTGAATCTGCAGCAGATTGTGGCTCTGCGAGACACACCACCAGTGCTTACCTCGGAATGTCGGGAGAGGGAGGACGATGTGGAAGCTTTCCTCCCCATCTATGAGCGCACAGCGGAGCGGGAAAACTTACCAGCCGACCAGTGGGCTGAAGTGGTGGCTCTGTTCCTGATGGGCCACCCGCAGAAGGCCTACTTTGACCTCAGTCGGAAGGATACCTAGGACAATGGGAAGCTGAAAGTTGAAATCCTGCATGGACCTTTGTGGAGACCCGACCCACCAGGTCTCAGGCATATGACTTACTGCAGCTAGTTAAAAGGTGGCTCCAGTCTGAGATCCTGACTCAGGCCCAGATGGTGGAGAGGGTGGTGGTCGACCGGCTGGTGAGAACTCTGCCAGCCGCTATATAGCATTAGGTGGGGCAAGGAGACCTGGGTAACTTGGAAACGGTAGTTAGCCTGATTGAGCGGTATACAGCCACCCAGGAGTTTGTACGGGACTCTGCATCAATGCATCTGGCACATTGGCCCCAGGAGCCCGGGAAAGGTACGTGTCCTTCTGCTGGGGACAGTAAGAACCAAGTTTCCACTGAGGGGGTCCCCGGAGTGAGGGCGGCAGGAGGCCAGTTTCCCCTACATTGGTCTCAAGGACTAGCAGTGCCACCGTTTTTAGATGCAGGCGATGCCAAGGGCCAGGACAGGTGGCTGCCAATTGCCCCCTGACTGCTGACCCCATGAACTGTGGGTTTACATGCCGGTTGTCTATGTACAATTTCCCCGTTTACACCGTGGAAACTGTTGGTCCAACAATTGAACCCCATCTGTGCCAGGTGCGCATCAATGGACAGTAAGCAGAGGCTCTCTTAGACTTAGACAGTCCAGTGACCCTCGTCCATGGGTCATTGATCTCTGGGTTGGAACCCACTGGGGGGAAGGTCAGGGTCATATGTATTCATGGCAAACTCCACCAGTATTCGACAGCGGAGGCAGCCTTTTGCAATCCATGTGGAGAGGTAAAGCATCTCGTCGGAGTGGTAAAGATTCTTCCCTATGGGACTGTGCTGGGCAGAGATTTCCCACTGTTATGGTCCTTATGGACCAAACGCTCCCAAAATACAAATGTGTCCGGGTGCACATCCCAAAGATCCCAAGTCAGGGATACCTGCCATAGGGGTCGCCAACCTAGGGACAGAGAGTAACCCCAATAGGTGTCTCGTAGAAGTATTACCAGGAGAGGTCGAGGAGACCCCATCAATCCCAGAGCTGGAAGTGTCCTGGGGAGCATTTGGGACTGCTCAGCTACAGGATCCCACCCTGACCCGGGCATGAGAAAGGGTAATAGAGGTTAATGGGGTAGCTCAGCAACTGGGGGCAGAGGCTGTGTCCAATGCATGGCGGTAAACCAAGACAAAGACATAGGTGGGGGGATTGTCTTAATCTCTAAAGCAGAGTTTGAAGCAACTAAGTGATAGTGTAACATACAAACCATTTCCAACTGACCCCACACTGAAATTCCAGACTAAACTAAGATCCCTTTTGAGGCAATTTGTGGAACGAAAAGTAATAACTAAAAATGAAGGAGAAAAGTTGTTTCCTAGTTTTCCATTAAAACCACACTGGTACCAGATACCCAAAGTTCATAAAAATGAAAAGCATCCTCCTGGGAGACCCATTGTGTCTGGTGTTGGTTCACTTACTGAGCCATTATCCAGATACATAGACTGGTTTCTCCACCCCTTTCTTGAAAGTATTCCTTCATACACACGAGACACACAACAGTTTATTGAAAATCTTTACAAAATAACATGGCAAGAAAGTTATTCTCTCACATCTATTGATGTTGAGGGTTTATACACCAGGATACCACAACAAAAAGCAGTTGATATAATCAAAAATATTTCAATAGATAACGAAACTGACCCAGATGTTGTAGAATTTGTTAGTATGGCCTTAAATTTCATTTTGACGCATAATACCTTCACTTTCATGGACAAGTGGTACATCCAGCAGGTGGGAACAGCGATGGGTACCCCTGTGGCATGTACCCTAGATAATTTATATCTAGCTATTCTAGAAAAAGAATTAATATATGCTGATTCCAACCCGTACATCAAGTACGTCAAGTACTACGTGAGATACGTGGACGACGTATTTTTTGTGTGGGATGGTGACAAGACATCCTTTGACTGCTTTGTCGATTACTTAAATAGAAAGAACATGTTTAATATGTTTTTTACCTCAGTATATGGAGGCTTATCCTTGGATTTTTTGGACGTCCATTTGGAAATCAGAGATGGTAATTTGGTTAGGTCCGTCTTCAGGAAGAAGACGGCAACAAATGCTTCGCTACATTATCATAGCGCGCATCCATTACACACAAAGACAGGGCTTCCTTATAGCCAGTTTTTACGTGTTAGGAGAATCAAAAACACTACTGAAGATTATTTAAAACAACTAAATGAGTTAAAAGCCGCTTTCTTGCAAAGAGGTTACCCTGACAGAGTATTGACTAAGGCATTACAAAGAGTGGATGACACAGTACGTAAATGCTCGAGCAATCAAGGCGGTAATTTCCATAATTCTGGAAAGAAACGATTGTTCTTTAATTTTAAATTTGGCCCGATGTTTGAGCTTATTACGTCATGTATCAGAAAACACTGGCATGTAATTCAAACAGAGAACGCTATTCTTGAAAAATCAGTTCCAGTGGTCACTTATAGACGCAGCAAGAATATAGGAGATTATATTGTAAAAAAACGGTTGAGAGACACTCCTAAATAAACGTCTTGTTGGCTTCTAAGTGAACCTGTGAAAGGTAATCATAAATGCGGTAATTGCCCTTGGTGCAGATATTTCACCCCAGGAAAAGCAATCTCTTTGAATGGGACTACTATTACTGTAAAATCACACATTAATTGTAGATCAAAAGGAGTGGTGTTTGCAATCTGCTGCCCCTGTGCCCATTACTACATAGGAAAGACAGTGCGCCCTCTTTTTAATAGGTTTAGAGAACACTACAATTCTATAATTTCAGGGAAAGGCTGCCCCCGCCTAATAACACATATCAGAGACTGCCATCATAGTAATCCAGATGTGTTAACTTTCATGGGAATAGAAAAACCTGTACCTCTTCTTAGAGGAGGTGATAAAAATAGGCATTTACTGCAGTTGGAATCAAAATGGATAATATCTGCAGAAGCATTGGGTCCGAATGGATTAAATGATAAAATAGATATGGCGATTTTTCTTTAGTTCCTTTGCAGCCTAATATATTCCCAGTATTTTTTATGCCAAAAAGATTCAATACTGTTTGTAGGTCATGGTTTTAGGGCTTCTTTACAAACTAAGGATCTAAATGTTGATATTATTGGGTACTGACTAGAATCATCTTTTCTGTCCCTCAATAACCGTTTCTGGATATCAGCTTAACTTCTCATTTGGTCAGATATGGTCTAGAGGGATAAAGTTAGGATTGCGATTGTCTAAATTCGTAGATTCATGGGGCATTATTTTTACAATGTACAGTGCCTACAAGTAGTATTCAATCCCCTGCAGATTTAGGTGGTTTGATAAGATGCAAATAAGTTAGAGCCTTCAAACTGCAAACGAGAGTAGGATTTATCAACAGAAGCATAAATCTTACAAACCAAAAAGTTATGTTGCTCAGTTGAACTTTAAAAAATTTTAAAACATAAAAGTGTGGGTCAATTTTTATTCAACCCCCTAGGTTTAATATTTTGTGGAATAACCCTTGTTTGCAATTACAGCTAATAATCGTCTTTTATAAGACCTGATCAGGCCGGCACATGTCTCTGGAGTTATCTTGGCCCACTCCTCCATGCAGATCTTCTCCAAGTTATCTAGGTTCTTTGGGTGTCTCATGTGGACTTTAATCTTGAGCTCCTTCCACAAGTTTTCAATTGGGTTAAGGTCAGGAGACTGACTAGGCCACTCCATCACCTTGATTTTTTCCCTCTTGAACCAGGCCTTGGTTTTCTTGGCTGTGTGCTTTGGGTCGTTGTCTTGTTGGAAGATGAAATTACGACCCATCTTAAGATCCTTGATGGAGGAGCGGAGGTTCTTGGCCAAAATCTCCAGGTAGGCCGTGCTATCCATCTTCCCATGGATGCGGACCAGATGGCCAGGCCCCTTGGCTGAGAAACAGCCCCACAGCATGATGCTGCCACCACCATGCTTGACTGTAGGGATTGTATTCTTGGGGTCGTATGCAGTGCCATCCAGTCTCCAAACGTCACGTGTGTGGTTGGCACCAAAGATCTCGATCTTGGTCTCATCAGACCATAGAACCTTGAACCAGTCTGTCTCAGAGTCCTTCAAGTGATCATGAGCAAACTGTAGACGAGCCTTGACATGACGCTTTGAAAGTAAAGGTACCTTACTGGCTCGTCTGGAACGGAGACCATTGCGGTGGAGTACGTTACTTATGGTATTGACTGAAACCAATGTCCCCACTGCCATGAGATCTTCCCGGAGCTCCTTCCTTGTTGTCCTTGGGTTAGCCTTGACTCTTCGGACAAGCCTGGCCTCGGCACGGGAGGAAACTTTCAAAGGCTGTCCAGGCCGTGGAAGGCTAACAGTAGTTCCGTAAGCCTTCCACTTCCGGATGATGCTCCCAACAGTGGAGACAGGTAGGCCCAACTCCTTGGAAAGGGTTTTGTATCCCTTGCCAGCCTTGTGACCCTCCATGATCTTGTCTCTGATGGCCTTGGAATGCTCCTTTGTCTTTCCCATGTTGACCATGTATGAGTGCTGTTCACAAGTTTGGGGAGGGTCTTAAATAGTCAGAAAAGGCTAGCAAAAGAGATAATTAATCCACACATGTGAAGCTCATTGTTCTTTGTGCCTGAACTACTTCTTAATACTTTAGGGGGACCAAACAGAATGCTGGTGGTTTGAGGGGTTGAATAATAAATGACCCTCTGAATTAACTTTTAACGCTTTAAGAAAAAAAAAAAAAATTTTAAAAATCTTTTTGGCTGCAGTGCATTTTCCACTTCCAGGCTGATCTACAGTCCAAATGTCACAATGCCAAGTTAATTCCGCATGTGTCAACCAGCTAAATCTGCAGGGGGTTGAATACTACTTGTAGGCACTGAATGTCGCGATGTTGAAAATGATCACGGCATATGGCTCTGGTTAGGTGAGTACTATTTTGCCTTACAATCTAATATATAAAGCTGAATGTGTGTGTGTATGTGTGTGTGTGTGTATGTATGTCCGGGATTGACACCTACACAGTCGCAACTACAGCCACAAAATTTTGCACAGTCACACGTCTGGACCCCGAGAGCGTCATAGGCTATGTTGTGAGGCAAAATTTTAACCCTGCGCATTCCAATTCACCAAACAATTTTGCCCCTATCTACATAATGGGGAAAAAGTGACAGTTACCAGTTGACAGTTGTGAATGAGAGGGGCTTAATGATAGCGCCAAAGACTAACAGCACATAACAGCATATAGTCACTAAGGTGGGGCCCCAACATGAGATATTCACCACGCACGGGGACATGTATACACACCACACGCCCACAAAGAGTAACATCAAGTGTATAGTCGCTAAGGAGCAGCCCCAATATTGGATACTCACCACGCACCCGAAAAAACACACACACACCACAAAGAGACACACACAACGCAGAGACACACACACACACACCCCCACGGGGACACACACACACCCTATAGCGACACATGCACTCACCCCAGAGGGACACACACACACAACACAGACACACACACCACACAGACCCCCCCACAGGGACACACCCACATACACACCCTGTAGGGACACATGTACTCACTCCACAGGGACACACACACCACAAAGAGACACACACACACCACACAGACCCCCCCCCCACAGGGACACACACACATACACACCCTATAGGGACACATGCACTTACCACACAGGGACACACACACACCACAAAGAGAGACACACAACACAGAGACACACACACCCCACACAAACACCTCCCCCCACAGGGACACACACACATAAACACCCTATAGGGACACATGCGCTCACCCCACATCAAGTGTATAGTCGCTAAGGTGCAGCCCCAATATTGGATACTCACCACGCACCCGAAAAAACACACACACACCACAAAAAGACACACACAAACACAGATACACACACACACACACACACACCACAAAGAGACACACACAACGCAGAGACACACACACCCCCACGGGGACACACACACACCCTATAGAGACACATGCACTCACCCCAGAGGGACACACACACACAACACAGACACACACACCACACAGACCCCCCCACAGACACACACACACATACACACCCTATAGGGACACATGTACTCACCCCACAGGGACACACACACACCACAAAGAGACACACACACACACCACACAGACCCCCCCCCACAGGGACACACACACATACACACCCTATAGGGACACATGCACTTACCCCACAGGGACACACACACACACACACACACCACAAAGAGAGACACACAACACAGAGACACACACACCTCACACAGACACCTCCCCCACAGGGACACACACACATACACACCCTATAGGGACACATGCACTCACCCCACAGGGACACACACACACACACCACAAAGAGACACACACAACACAGATACACAGACACACACACCACACAGACTCCCCCCATAGGGACACACACACATACACACCCTATAGGGACACATGCACTCACCCCACAGGGACACACACACACACCACAAAGAGACACACACAACAGAAACACACACCACACAACCCCCCCACAGGGACATACACACCCTATAGGGACACATGCACTCACCCCACAGGGACACACACATACACACACCCCAGGGACACACACACCACACAGACAGACACAGATGTGCACAAATCACCTCACACAACTCGCCTCATACGTCTGCTATCTTTAATTTCCAAATATAAACATCTGATTAAAAACAGCCAATGTGCAACTCATGTGCCATATAGGGAATTAAAGCAGATGTCAGTCACATGAGCTGTCTATTATTTGTATGTGTGAGGTAACATATACTGCCCGGCCGGGGGGGGGGGGTGTTAACTGTTGGCTGGAGATTTATTATGCTGCCTATAGCAACCAATCACAGCTCAGCTTCTATTTTCTTACAGGTCATTAATATGACATATTCAAATTCTATTTTGTTATAGCTAACATCAGTTATTTATTAACCCGGGCGTAGCCGGGTAGTACAGCTAGTATATCCATAAAGAGCTAAAATACCATTTTTTTGCCCGTTACCCGCTTTCTAATATCCTTCTTTATACCAATTAAGAAGTTTGTCCATTGGATGATGAGATAGTATTTGCTGTGATTGCCTGAATCGGTATTCAATTGTTATAGTCTGTTACTTTCTTTGTGAATCGCAGCATTCACCGCTGCAACTAGTCATGCCTTTTTCATTATGAACATCGGCAACAGCCATTGTAAGATAAACATCTCGTAGTGTTTGCTAGTTTTTTAATTTTTTAATTTTTATGTAATCAATTACTTTTTGTCTTCACTGTTATTCTTAAATTTTGTCTTAGTTGTAAATTTGAGAAGTTTTTACCATTAGTGGTTTTTAATTAAGTTCACCTGGGAACGCTGTAGTTACCACCCATAAAGAGGTGGTGTCAGTGATCCTTGTAGAGCCCGTAGAAGCGGAATTTTCCGCGAAACGGTTGCCGTCGCCACCAGCCTCTCCCTCCCCATGAGCACTACCCTTGTAACATGGCAGCACGATAAATAAAGCCGGAATTACTAAAGAAGCACGAGTGCCGCTCTTCTCTTTTTGGATATGTGTACAACCTCATGCTGTGCAGCTGAGCAACGTGCCCTTACACTCATCTCTTGGGATCAGGAGGAAAATAAGGTCATTGCCCGGTTTTCATGTTTTCTGGACAATCAACCAAGACTTACTCTATAGGGTTGAAAAGATCCGGGACGAGGTCATGTAACAACTAGTAGTGCCACAGTCACATCGTCGGGCGGTCCTAGAGATGGTCCACATACACTTGCTGGGGGGGCATCCAGGGGTTAAAAAGACACAAGAGCACATTTTGAAGTAGTTCTTTTAGCCTGGTATTTACACGGAGGTCCAGAGGTACTTTGAATCCTGCCCAAATTGTCAGCTGACCACACCAATCACAAGCTTCCATAGCCAATTGGTACCTCTGGTTATAGACATGCCGGTTATAGAGGTGCCTTTTGAACAGATGGCGATGGATTTGGTGAGGCCAATTGTAAAGTTCATGCGTGGCCACCAACACATACTTGTGGTTGTCGATTATGCCACCTGATACCCAGAGGCTATTCCGCTATACCACACTTCGGTTAACCTCATTGCATGGCAGCTGTTTGCCATGTTGTGTCGCCTTGAGCTGCCTAAGGAGATCCTTACAGCTCAGGGGACTCCTTTTATGTCCGAGGTGACGAAGGAACTGTGTAAGCTGCTGAAAATAAAACAGTTGTGCACATCGGTGTAGCATCCACAGTCCGACGGGTTGGTTGAGCAGTTTAATAAAACCCTTATATCCATGCTTAAAAAGGTGGTTTCCAAGGATGGGAGGGATTGGAACATGTTACTGCCCTATTTGAGGTTTGCCATCCGTGAGTTTTCACCCGTTGAGATATTATATGGTAGGCATCCGAGGGGGTTTCTGGACGTAGCCAAAGAGATGTGGGAACAGGAACTGACTCGCATAAAAGTGTTATTAAGCACGTGGCAACAATGGAGGATCAGATCACAGTGGTCATGCCTATAGTAAAAGAGCATCTAATGGGTGCCCGGGCTGCGCAAAGTCACACATATATTAAAATGGCCACCGTCAGGTCCTTTAAAGAAGGGGACAGGGTTTTGGTATTAGGGCCCACGTCAGAGAGTAAACTCTTGGCCAAATGACAAGGGCCATATGAAGTCCAGGAAAAGGTGGGGGAGGTAAATTATAGAATACTAGATGGCGGCCCGATTCTAAAGAATCGGGTAGTCTAGAATCCATATATAGTTTATTTACTAATAGTTACAGGAGTGCGGTGAAATGAATTGTGTGTATACAGGCGGCTCTGTGGGTAGCACAGTATACGGTGGCTCAGTGGTTAGCAGTGAGTGCGGTGGCTCAGTGGTTAGCAGTGAGTGCGGTGGCTCAGTGGTTAGCAGTGAGTGCGGTGGCTCAGTGGTTAGCAGTGAGCGCGGTGGCTCAGTGGTTAGCAGTGAGCGCGGTGGCTCAGTGGTTAGCAGTGAGTGCGGTGGCTCAGTGGTTAGCAGTGAGTGCGGTGGCTCAGTGGTTAGCAGTGAGTGCGGTGGCTCAGTGGTTAGCAGTGAGTGCGGTGGCTCAGTGGTTAACAGTGAGTGCGGTGAGATTGGTCAGCGCAGCGGCGTGGGCAGAGTGGTCAGCGCAGCGGCGTGGGCAGAGGACAGAGGCGGCTGGGCAGAGGACAGGGGGCAGAGGCGGCTGGGCAGAGGACAGGGGGCAGAGGCGGCTGGGCAGAGGACAGGGGGCAGAGGACAGGGGGCAGAGGACAGGGGGCAGAGGACGCAGAGGACAGGGGGCAGAGGACGCAGAGGACAGGGGGCAGAGGACGCAGAGGACAGGGGGCAGAGGACGCAGAGGACAGGGGGCAGAGGACGCAGAGGACAGGGGGCAGAGGACACAGAGGACAGGGGGCAGAGGACGCAGAGGACAGGGGGCAGAGGACAGGGGGCAGAGGACAGGGGGCAGAGGACGCAGAGGACAGGGGGCAGAGGACGCAGAGGACAGAGGACGCAGAGGACAGGGGGCAGAGGACGCAGAGGACAGGGGGCAGAGGACGCAGAGGACAGGGGGCAGAGGACGCAGAGGACAGGGGGCAGAGGACGCAGAGGACAGGGGGCAGAGGACGCAGAGGACAGGGGGCAGAGGACAGGGGGCAGAGGACGCAGAGGACAGGGGGCAGAGGACACAGAGGGGGCAGAGGAGGCAGAGGACACAGAGGGGGCAGAGGACAGGGGGCAGAGGACGCAGAGGACAGGGGGCAGAGGAGGCAGAGGACGCAGAGGAGGCAGAGGACACAGAGGGGGCAGAAGACAGGGGGCAGAGGACACAGAGGGGGCAGAGGACACAGAGGGGGCAGAGGACACAGAGGGGGCAGAGGACACAGAGGGGGCAGAGGACGCAGAGGACAGGGGGCAGAGGACAGGGGGCAGAGGACACAGAGGGGGCAGAGGACGCAGAGGACAGGGGGCAGAGGACAGGGGGCAGAGGACGCAGAGGACAGGGGGCAGAGGATGCAGAGGACAGGGGGCAGAGGACACAGAGGGGGCAGAGGACAGGGGCAGAGGACACAGAGGGGGCAGAGGACAGGGAGCAGAGGACAGGGGGCAGAGGACAGGGGGCAGAGGACAGGGGGCAGAGGACACAGAGGGGGCAGAGGACGCAGAGGACAGGGGGCAGAGGACACAGAGGGGGCAGAGGACAGGGGGCAGAGGACACAGAGGGGGCAGAGGACAGGGGGCAGAGGGGGCAGAGGACGCAGAGGACAGGGGGCAGAGGACAGGGGGCAGAGGACGCAGAGGACGCAGAGGACAGGGGGCAGAGGACAGGGGGCAGAGGACACAGAGGACGCAGAGGGGGCAGAGGACAGGGGGCAGAGGACAGGGGGTAGAGGACAGGGGGCAGAGGACAGGGGGCAGAGGACAGGAGGCAGAGGACAGGGGGCAGAGGACAGGGGGCAGAGGACACAGAGGGGGCAGAGGACAGGGGGCAGAGGACGCAGAAGACGCAGAGGACAGGGGGAAGAGGACACAGAGGGGGCAGAGGACGCAGAGGACAGGGGGCAGAGGACAGGGGGCAGAGGACACAGAGGGGGCAGAGGACGCAGAGGACAGGGGGCAGAGGACAGGGGGCAGAGGACACAGAGGGGGCAGAGGACGCAGAGGACAGGGGGCAGAGGACAGGGGGCAGAGGACAGGGGGCAGAGGACAGGGGGCAGAGGACACAGAGGGGGCAGAGGACAGGGGGCAGAGGACACAGAGGGGGCAGAGGACAGGGGGCAGAGGACACAGAGGGGGCAGAGGACAGGGGGCAGAGGGGCCGGAGGACGAGAGAGGACAGGGGCAGAGGACAGGGGGCAGAGGACTGGGGGCAGAGGACACAGAGGGGGCAGAGGACACAGAGGGGGCAGAGGACGCAGAGGACAGGGGGCAGAGGACACAGAGGGGGCAGAGGACGCAGAGGACAGGGGGCAGAGGACGCAGAAGACGCAGAGGACAGGGGGAAGAGGACACAGAGGGGGCAGAGGACGCAGAGGACAGGGGCAGAGGACACAGAGGGGGCAGAGGACGCAGAGGACAGGGGGCAGAGGACAGGGGGCAGAGGACACAGAGGGGGCAGAGGACGCAGAGGACAGGGGGCAGAGGACAGGGGGCAGAGGACAGGGGGCAGAGGACACAGAGGGGGCAGAGGACGCAGAGGACAGGGGGCAGAGGACAGGGGGCAGAGGACACAGAGGGGGCAGAGGACAGGGGGCAGAGGACACAGAGGGGGCAGAGGACAGGGGGCAGAGGACACAGAGGGGGCAGAGGACAGGGGGCAGAGGACACAGAGGGGGCAGAGGACAGGGGGCAGAAGACAGGGGGCAGAGGACAGGGGGCAGAGGACACAGAGGGGGCAGAGGACGCAGAGGACAGGGGGCAGAGGACACAGAGGGGGCAGAGGACGCAGAGGACAGGGGGCAGAGGACAGGGGGCAGAGGACACAGAGGGGGCAGAGGACGCAGAGGACAGGGGGCAGAGGACAGGGGGCAGAGGACACAGAGAGGGGCAGAAGATGCAGAGGACATGGGGCAGAGGACAGGGGGCAGAGGACACAGAGGGGGCAGAGGACGCAGAGGACAGGGGGCAGAGGACACAGAGGGGGCAGAGGACGTAGAGGACAGGGGGCAGAGGACAGGGGGCAGAGGACACAGAGGGGGCAGAAGATGCAGAGGACATGGGGCAGAGGACAGGGGGCAGAGGACACAGAGGGGGCAGAGGACGCAGAGGACAGGGGGCAGAGGACACAGAGGGGGCAGAGGACGCAGAGGACAGGGGGCAGAGGACAGGGGGCAGAGGACACAGAGGGGGCAGAGGACGCAGAGGACAGGGGGCAGAGGACAGGGGGCAGAGGACACAGAGGGGGCAGAAGATGCAGAGGACATGGGGCAGAGGACAGGGGGCAGAGGACACAGAGGGGGCAGAGGACGCAGAGGACAGGGGGCAGAGGACAGGAGGCAGAGGACACAGAGGGGGCAGAGGACGCAGAGGACAGGGGGCAGAGGACACAGAGGACAGGGGGCAGAGGACACAGAGGACAGGGGGCAGAGGACACAGAGGGGGCAGAGGACAGGGGGCAGAGGACACAGAGGGGGCAGGGGGCAAAGGACGCAGAGGACAGGGGGCAGAGGACAGGGATCAGAGGACACAGAGGGGGCAGAGGACGCAGAGGACCTGTTAATCCCTTGCAGCCCGGCTCTCACCTCTGCGTCCCCTCCCGGTGCTGCTGCCCCTCATGTCCCCGGTGCTGAGCGCGGTGTCCCCCAGTGTCAGCAGTGCGGAGCTGTGGAGAAGGCGGGCGTGGAGACTGCGCTGTGCAGCATGATCCCGGGTGTCAGCCTCCAGTGTCAGCCGCCTCCTGTCAGTCCAGCTACCCCCCGGCTGCCATGTGCTGCCGCTGCCACCTCCTCACTGCCCGGGCACCCGGGGAATGTGTGTGCGGAGAGCGGGGAGGAGCCGCCCGCACACACTGGAGGCTCGGCTGTAACCCCTGCACTGCCGGGCGCCTCCTCCTGACAGTGTACTGATGTGTGGAGCAGGGGCTGAGGACATGATAAATGAGGGGCGGCCTCTGGGCAGACAGCAATGGCAGAGGGTGGAGGGGAGAGGCTGTAGGGCACACGGAACTTCCGAGGTCGGAACGTTCCTGTGCCGCTGCCTGTAGCAGGGGGGCCCTGCACTGGATGACGTCACCAGCCCCTGGGCGAAGTCCGTCACGGAAGTGGCCTTCGCCTTTTCAGGAAGTGGCCTTCGGGTTTTATATAATAGATACCAGCCCAGGAAGAGAAAACTCGAACAGTTATATAATTTCAAATTGCTTAAAGCCTTAAGGACGGGGAATGTATGATTACGGAGACAACTCCGGTCATGTCGTCTGTGGACCCTCCGACGTCGGACGAAGAGGAGGCCAAAGGAGAGGTAAAAAAAAGTGACGCTCTCACTAAAAAATAGTGTCGGGAGGCTCGGAAATTAGTGCAGCAGAACACAGACTGCCCGGCTATACTTCTGTCCTGCAACATGACATTGTCACTGACCCTTGGGTGAGGGTGCGAATGAAACGGTACCATGTACCAGAAGCTTGAAGGCAAGCCATTGTGGCAGAAGTACAGCACATGCTCAAACTAGGAGTAATCGAGGAATCAAGGAGTGAATGGGCTAGCCCCATTGTGCTGATTCCAAAGCCAGACGGGTCGCTACAATTCTGTAACGACTTCCAAAATTGAATGAGATGTCAAAATTTGACTTTTATCCAATGCCCTAGGTGGACGAGCTAATTAAGAGACTGGTGCAGGCCCAGTTCTTCACGATGCTTGATCTAACCAAGGTTTACTGGTAGGTGCCTCTGACAGAATCGGCCAAGGAAAAGACTGCTTTTATAAGACTGTAGGGCATCTATCTCTATGCTGTCTTGCCTTTTCGGTCACATGGGGCCCTGGCTACATTCCAGAGGCTGATGGACATAGTTTTGGAGCCCCATGAAAACTACGTGTCCACTTATTTAGATGATATTATCAACTTTAGTACTGATTGGCAGACCCACTTGTCCCATGTACAAGCAGTAGCGGATTTGCTTGAGCAGCGAGTTTGACAGCAAACCCCAAAAAAGGTGCAATAGGTCTAGAGGGGGTATGGCATTGGCTGCAGGGTTATCAAACCCACATAAACAAGATCAAGGCCATTCAAAACTGGCCCAGGCCTGTGTCTACTAAACAGATAAGAGCGTTCTTCTGCATCGTCCGGTACTACCGATGACTTATACCTAATTTTGCTGGGAGAATAGCACCCCTGACCAATCTGTTGAAGGGTAAGAAGATGGTAATGGTATGGTAGAATACTCAAGCTGAGGAAGCATTTCAGTCCATGAAGTTGGCGTTGTGTGGACAGCCTGTCCTCATCAGCCCCAACATCAAGAAAACCTTCATTGTGCAAACAGATGTCTCCCACAGCAGCAGGTTTGCTCACGGACTGTGTGGATCACACAGCTGTTACCCGGAGGACATCTTTTACATTTGAGTTGTGAGTGTTTGCAAATAAAGTCGTTTAAGTTAAACTTTCTATAGGTCACTGCCTCCTTACCGCACAATGTGCTTATCGCAGGACTACTATATATATATATATATATATATATAATATATATATATTAAATATATATATACAGTGCCTACAAGTAGTCTTCAACCCCTGCTGATTTAGGTGGTTTGATAAGATGCAAATAAGTTAGAGCCTTCAAACTGCAAACGAGAGTAGGATTTATTAACAGAAGCATAAATCTTACAAACCAAAAATTTACGGTATGTTGCTCGGTTGAATTTTAATAAATTTTAAACATAAAAGTGTGGGTCAATTATTATTCAACCCCCTAGGTTTAATATTTTGTGGAATAACCCTTGTTTGCAATTACAGCTAATAATCGTCTTTTATAAGACCTGATCAGGCCGGCACAGGTCTCTGGAGTTATCTTGGCCCACTCCTCCATGCAGATCTTCTCCAAGTTATCTAGGTTCTTTGGGTGTCTCATGTGGACTTTAATCTTGAGCTCCTTCCACAAGTTTTCAATTGGGTTAAGGTCAGGAGACTGACTAGGCCACTCCAACACCTTGATTTTTTCCCTCTTGAACCAGGCCTTGGTTTTCTTGGCTGTGTGCTTTGGGTCATTGTCTTGTTGGAAGATGAAATTACGACCCATCTTAAGATCCTTGATGGAGGAGCGGAGGTTCTTGGCCAAAATCTCCAGGTAGGCTGTGCTATCCATCTTCCCATGGATGCGGACCAGATTTCCAGGCCCCTTGGCTGAGAAACATCCCCACAGCATGATGCTGCCACCACCATGCTTGACTGTAGGGATGGTATTCTTGGGGTCGTATGCAGTGCCATTCAGCCTCCAAACGTCACGTGTGTGGTTGGCACCAAAGATCTCGATCTTGGTCTCATCAGACCATAGAACCTCGAACCAGTCTGTCTCAGAGTCCTCCAAGTGATCATGAGCAATCTGTAGACAAGCCTTGACATGATGCTTTGAAAGTAAAGGTACCTTACGGGCTCGTCTGGAACGGAGACCATTGCGGTGGAGTACGTTACTTATGGTATTGACTGAAACCAATGTCCCCACTGTCATGAGATCTTCCCGGAGCTCCTTCCTTGTTGTTCTTGGGTTAGCCTTGACTCTTCGGACAAGCCTGGCCTCGGCACGGGAGGAAACTTTCAAAGGCTGTCCAGGCCGTGGAAGGCTAACAGTAGTTCCATAAGCCTTCCACTTCCGGATGATGCTCCCAACTGTGGGCTAACTCCTTGGAAAGGGTTTTGTACCCCTTGCCAGCCTTGTGACCCTCCACGATCTTGTCTCTGATGGCCTTGGAATGCTCCTTTGTCTTTCCCATGTTGACCATGTATGAGTGCTGTTCACAAGTTTGGGGAGGGTCTTAAATAGTCAGAAAAGGCTGGCAAAAGAGATAATTAATCCACACATGTGAAGCTCATTGTTCTTTGTGCCTAAACTACTTCTTAATACTTTAGGGGGACCAAACAGAATGCTGGTGGTTTGAGGGGTTGAATAATAAATGACCCTCTGAATTAACTTTTAACGCTTTAAAAAAAAAAAAAATAATAATTATTTTTGGCTGCAGTGCATTTCCCACTTCCAGGCTGATCTACAGTCCAAATGTCACAATGCCAAGTTAATTCCGCATGTGTCAACAGCTAAATCTGCAGGGGGTTGAAGACTACTTGTAGGCACTGTATATATATATATATACATATATATGTATATATTGTGTATATATCTAGTATAATGTATATACATATACTGTATGTACAGTAGTACAGTGACAGGCTATATTGTAAGTGGGCTGGTATGTGTCACAGAGTCAGTTCTCTGAGATGTAAACTTGAAATGTTTACTTCGGGACTTGTTTTTCCACTTGTTTTGATAATGAATTGAGGGATGGTTTTACAGGTTAGTCAGAGTGCTGGGTGGGTCTGTCTAACCAAATATCTACCATCCATGGGTGTGTCTCTCATATGTTTAATAGAGTCTAGGTTTTTGACATGTGGAGAGAAGATGCGGCCAGTATATAGACTGCAGAACTGAAAGAAGTAGCATTTGAGAGAGGTCAAATGTGTGTCCTGACAGCGGGAGCTGTGTGTTGAAGGCAGCAGACCTCCAGAGTGTTTGTGTGGAGGCTGCCAGGCATTCTGAAGAGGAGACAGACTTGAAATCTGTGTCTGAATACTTACTTAGTTCAGTGGTAGTCAGTGTGTAAAGTCTTAAATATATTCACTGGGATACATCTGTGGACCTGAACCTGTGCGGAGTTGCATATCAATGAGCAATTTAAACTGACTCTGGAAGCATATTTTTTTCCTGTAAAGCCAAAGGAAGGCTCATATTTAATCATCTGGAGTGCAGTTTATGGAGCATTGAATAAACCATGTGAACTTTTATAAACAAGTTTTCCATTAACTACCTTGAAGACCAAGCAGAGTGAGCAACCCCCATTATATAGTGAGTTAATAACACATGGTGCCAAACTTCGAGCAACAGTTCAGAAAGCATGTGTGGAGCTTATAATGGTAGTTTGCTGCTATTCGGCGGGTCCTCAAAGATTTAAGTGGTTTGCTGTGGATCAGTGGGTACATGAGGATCCCAATTGCTTGCTGTGGATGGGCAGGTCCACTAATTTCTTGATGCAAAGCAGCCATGAGTGGATCAGTGCATTTGGATGAGATGCCGTTACAGTCCCCGATGCTGGTTGGTGTGCAAGAGCAGCAGCAGTGGCAGGAGACCAGTGGTTGGAGGTGCCAGAAGGTCCAGCAACAGCAGGAGTTGTAAATTATCTGGAGTGCGGTTTATGGAGTATTCAATTAACCGTGAGTGTGTATGTATATACATACTTTATATACATACACTAGTGCATCTCAATGAATTAGAATATCATCAAAAAGTTACTTTAGATCAGTAATTCAATACAAAAAGTGAAATGCATATATTATATAGAGTCATTATACACGGAGGGATCTATTTCGAGTGTTTATTTCTGTTAATGTTGACGATTATGGCCCAAAGCCAATGAAAACCCAAAGGTTATTATCTAAGAAAATTAAAGTAAGGAGAGTGAAGTAAAAAACCGTGCTGCCGTATTCCATGTAATATTGATTTATTAATCAACATGTTTCAGGGCTCACAGAAACGCCATGAAACATGGCAATATTACATCTGATTTTATATATGTACCGTATATACTCGTGTATAAGCCGAGTTTTTCAGCCCAAAAATTGGACTGAAAAGTCTCCCCCTCAGCTTATACACGGGTCAATACGGTAGGCTGCGTGGTGGGGGCTGTGTCCGGGGCTGGGGAGGTTGGAGGAGGCGGGGGGAGGCTGCTGTATGAGCGGCCCCGTCACGTGGGGCCGCTCATTATATATGCACTGCTTCCCCCTGTCAATCAGCGGCAGGGGGAAGCAGTGCATATATGCCCCCAAATGCTGGCACTCGCCCCCCTTGTAATGGCCCCCCCGCTGCTTATCTTACCATCCCGGTCTTCTGCACAGTGCCGGTCCTCAGTGCTCCATTCTTCATGCACCCGTCCGGCTACATCCGGGATCCCCGACCGTCACAGGCATATGACGTCATCACGCGACGGCCGGGGATCCCGGATGCAGCGAGGACGGAGCATGGAGAACGGAGCACCGAGGACCGGCGCTGTGCAGAAGACCGGGATGGTAAGATAAGCAGCAGGGGGGGCCCTTACAAGGAGGGGGGTGAGTGCCAGCATTTGGGGGCTGCTGTATACCCCCTGGGGGCTGCTGTGTACCCCTGGGGGCTGCTGTGTACCCCTGGGGGCTGCTGTATACCCCTGGGGGCTGCTGTATTACCCCTGGGGGCTGCTGTATAACCCCCTGGGGGCTCCTGTATACCCCTGGGGGCTGCTGTATACCCCCTGGGGGCTGCTGTGTACCCCTGGGGGCTGCTGTATACCCCTGGGGGCTGCTGTATTACCCCTGTGGGCTGCTGTATAACCCCCTGGGGGCTCCTGTATACCCCCTGGGGGCTGCTGTATACCCCCTGGGGGCTGCTGTATACCCCCCCTGGGGGCTGCTGTGTACCACCCTGGGGGCTGCTGTATACCCCCTGGGGGCTGCTGTATAACCCCTGGGGGCTGCTGAATAACCCCCTGGGGGCTGCTGTATAACCCCTGGGGGCTGCTGTATACCCCCTGTGGGCTGCTGTATACCCCTCGGGGCTGCTGTATAACACCTGGGGGCTGCTGTATTACCCCTGGGGCTGCTGTATAACCCCTAGGGGCTGCTGCATACCCCTGGGGGCTGCTGTATTACCCCTGGGGGCTGCTGTATTACCCCTGGGGGCTGCTGTATACCCCCGGAGGCTGCTGTATATACTGCTGGGGCCTGTATACCACTGGGGCTGTTGTATATACTGGTGGGGTCTGTATATACCACTGGGGCTGCTGTATATACTGGTGGGGTCTGTATATACCACTGGGGCTGCTGTATATACTGGTGGGGGTCTGTATATACCACTGGGGAGGCTGCGGTATACCACTGGGGTTGCTGTATATATTGCTGGGGCCTGTATATGCCACTGGGGAGGCTGCTGTATACTACCACTGGGGGGCCTGTATACCACACTGCTGGGGGCTGTATACCTGTGCTGGGGTCCACCCTCGGCTTATACACGAGTCAATAGGTTTTCCCAGGTTTTGGGGGCAAAAGTAGGGGGGTCGGCTTTATACATGGGTCGGCTTATACACGAGTATATACGGTATATGGATATACATTGACTTTATACAGGGTATATATTATAATACACACATATATACATTATGTATATATATATATATATATATATATATATATATATATATATATATATATACAATTCAATGAAAGTTCCACTGCAGCACTCCTTTGAAAAAGATTTTCCTTTATTCCTGGCTTTGGTTAAAGATCAGACAGGAGATGGCCACGTATAGGGCACACACGCCCTTTGTCAAGGCTTGACAAAGGGCGTGTGTGCCCGATACGTGGCCATCTCCTGTCTGATCTTTAACCAAAGCCAGGAATAAAGGAAAATCGTTTTTCAAAGGAGTGCTGCAGTGGAACTTTCATTGAATTGTATGTATTAAGGCTGTGAAGTAAGCCGAGCTGCAGCTGCACCCAAAAGGCTTGCTGCTTAAAAGGATTATTGTATTCATATATATATATATATATATATATTTATATATATATATATATATTACACACTATGCTGGCCATGAGTCAGTATGCCCTAACAGACTTTGTCGGTGAGCCTTGGTTTCCTTTCAGATTCGACATTTTATATGGATTACCATGCAAGACAAACGTGGGACATTGATTGCAAACAAGCATGCAAGATTTGTTTTTTTACACACATTAAAGTAATAATTTTTCCTATCCAATTCATTCAAGACCATATTGCAAAAATGAGTATACCCTAATGAAAGTCTTAGGAGCAAGGTTCAAGTTTACACTACAGAATTCTAATTAACAATAATTCAACCACAGGTAAGTTTAATTATTAATGAAAAAAGATGTCTAGAAGACAGTTGACTGTAAAGGGGAATTACTTAACAAAGGAAACCCCTTCCCAATTTATGCTGTCAGCAGTGGCAGCACAAGGAAGAGATATGCCACAAAATATAAGAAAGAAAATTGTGTTTTTACACAAAAACCGGTGAGGGCTACAAGAAGATCAGCAAAACTTTACTTATTAGTCAGAGTACAGTAGCAAAAGTCATTAAATATTTAACAAAATTCTTCAAGCATCTCACAGAGACTTTCAAGCTGACCACGGAAGTTAAAAAACAGAAGCGCATTCTTATTAGCAGGGTCGAAGAAAATCGACATGCCGGTTCATGACAGTTAACTAAAGAACACAGACAAGGAATTGCCCCCTTAGAAGCAGGGCAAAATGCATATTGGGATGTAGGGGAGTAGCATGTGTAGAGTGAGTGCATCGAGTTATGTTTAGAATATAAGGTAATCCTTTGTTTATATATTAGTTACACTATGGGCTTTCACCTACATACAGGCACTTATGAGGCACAGTATTTACTGTGGGATTAGAAATTTATTCCTTATTCCTTATTGTTGTTTCATTGAACTCTGCTATGTACATGACCTCCTTCACAGCCTTATATCAGCCCTCAGCTGCTGTTTAGCTTTGGCTGGTTAACAAAATAGAGGAGATCACACTTCATCACTGACTGCAACCAATCACAGACACAAGCACAGAGGGTGGGTGAGGGAAGCAGTGAATATTTAACTTGTTTAAACAGCAGGAGTCCTGCATAGCAGTCTGATTGCACCCAATCACAGATGCTGACACAGAGGGTGGGAAGGGGAAGCAGTCAATGCATTTTATTTAAACATTGGGTGCATAAGCAGTCTGACGGCCATCTTATCTTTGGGAAAGTATAATTTTCCTGCTATAATACCCATTTGCTTTCTTTGGCAGACCCCTACCCCTTACTGCTAAAATTTTTAAGCACTTAATTTCAGGTCCCCTTTGACTTACATGGGGAATTGGTCCAGGTTTGAGTCCGGATAAAGTATAGGTTCCCAGACTGAAATTTAGACAAATGTCCGGCTAATCCGGAATATCCATGAGTCAGATCATCCCTATTTATCATTCCTCTCAGCAGAGGTATATTGTCTAGTGTTTTGTAGAAAAGTATAAATGAACTGCAGTAATAGGACAACCTGTCCAGTTCTAGTTAATGTCCTAAGAGCTTTACCTGTATTCATGTAATAGATAATTATGTGTTTAGCTATGTTAAGTGTATCGTTGCAGCTCAGCTATTAATCTGCTAAATTAATTACTGTATAAAACCATTCTCAATAAATTATTATTAGTACATTAAATTATTAGTACATATTTATACTAATTATTGGAGCATGCCATAGTTGTGCAGTGGAGAATTTATGATTAGTTTGCTTGTTGTTATTTGATAGTAACGTTCAACTCAGTGTCTGACTATTTGTGTGTAGGTTAACAATTCTTAATTGTGCCAGACATACTATTCCTTTGTTCTGCAAGTCAAGGGACATGAGTCATAGTTTCATGTGAGACTGTCTGGTGCCGCCTTTTGTGTGTTAATTTGTTGAATGCCTGCTGAATGCGGATTTCATCAGACCCCTGCAGTGTACTAGACTGCATCATTCAGAGGACAATCATACAGTAGGATTCAATTAATGACCAATAAGGGAACACCCACCTCCCACCAATCCTGTTGGACATAATGCCCTGAAATGGTAGCTGAGGGTTTAAAAAAGGGGCCCGCTCCTGGCATCAGTGTGATTTTATAGGACCTCATCCTAGGGACCATGATTTTAGCTGGTGGATTTCAGAATCTCTACTGCCTAACAATGAGCCCACAAATTAGTTGGAAGAACATAGGTTGGGAAAATTCAGTTACCTGGTCACATATCTCGCTGTGCTCGGTCAGTTTCCTAAGCTTGCCACTACCTTATCTTGGTGGGTGTCCACCAAAAGCAGGGTTGCTGCTGACTAGGGTAGTTAGTCCTAGGTACCTCTAAGTTGGGAAGTTTTTGATCCCTGGTGAGCCAGTGGAAAAGTGAGACTTTGTCACATGCATTATCTTGTGTCCTTGCTGGAACTATACTATTCGCTGTTCACTGTTGATGTCCCAATAATGTCTTATCAGAGTGTTTTACTCTCACCCTGTTTTGTCTGTGTGGTGTTCTGCCCATGGTAAGGGAGAGTTGGCATACAGTGGAATGATCACTGCTTCCCGGCAGTCTTTCTAAAGACAGCCAGGGCAGCGGACAAGAGCATCCATTGACTCTCATGTCTCCACAACTGATGGCCGCAGTGGAATGTGCCCCAGCCCAAGGTGGTCTTAAGAAATACAACCAGGCCAGCATACAATAGCACCCACTAACCCTTGTGTCTCCACAATATTTACATATCAACATTGTCATACTTAGCTGTGTCATGGTTCAACAAGTGCGTCATGGCTAAGGTTGCTAACAAGACTTTTCATTTTTCTCTGGACAACTTATCAAAAAGACAATATTTTCTTTGGACACATTAGAAATAGTGATGAGCAAGTACTAAAATGCTCGGGTGCTCGAGATACTCGTGTACTCGGCCCGAGTACCGAGCCCAATGTTATCCTATGGGAGACCCGAGTATTTTTATGAAATGACTGCCGGCAGCATGTAGAAACCCTAAAAATGTCACAAAAGTCTCAGAAGAGTGCTCAAATGACATGGCAACACCATGGGGGAAGACCCCTGGAAGCATTTCTCACTCAAAAGTCACAGCTGTGAACAATCTTGTCCGAGTTTCACGCCAATTTTACGGAGTCACCAGAAAACCTTCCAAAATGACACCAAAATGAATATTCAGGGTTGAAATGTTAAGGGCACATACCCAATAGTGAGATACAGCTGGTGTATGTTACTTTTTGTGATTACATGAAAGATTTTACGTGAAAACATTGTGCGGCACTCCGATGTCCCTGAGAAGAGACGTACATGAAGGCCTCTTGACATAATGTGCCCATTTGAGGAACTGGGTCTATTGTAGTATTTTCCTTTGCCAGAACAGTCCAAAATTTGGAGGTTCACCAATGCCCCTGGATAGAGACGTGCATGAGGGCCTGTAAACCTGAAGTGCCCATTGTAAGGAAGTGGGTGTATTGTAGTATAGCCCTTTGACAGGGCAGCCAAAAATTGGGAGGTTCAACAATGACCCATGCATACAGACATGCAGGAGGGCCTGTAAACCTCAAGTGGGTGTATTGTAGTATAGCCCTTTGGCAGGGCAGCCAAAAATTGGGAGGCTCCACATTGTCCCTGGATAGAGACGTGCATGAGGGCCTCAAAACATTTTTCCCATTGAAAAGAAGCGGGTATCCTGTCGTTGTAATGCCCATTCAAAAACAATGGGTGTAAAAATTTACCACTGGGGGTATACCTGAAACAACAGCCTAACTATTGTAACGGTCATCATGGTGGCACATGAGGAGAAGGAGGAGCAGTCCAGCGATTAGCCAAGGAAGAGGAAGACGACGTGGTGGATGATCCAGAGCTGACCCAACCTGGCAGGAGGATATGCAGAGCGAGGACAGCAGTGCACAGGGGGAGGGAGGCGTAGCATCCCAACAGGCAGTACGAAGCAGGGTCGGGTCCGCAGGCAGAAGGCAGGCAACCGTTCCCCGCAACAACAACACGACACAAGGTGCCTGTGCAAATGTTAGGTCTTCCCGAGTCTGGCAGTTTTTTAAGTTGGCTCCAGATGACTCTAAAAAGGCCATTTGCAACACCTGCCATGCCAGCAGCAGCAGGGGTACGAAAACTATCAGCCTGACCACCACCAGCATGATCAGGCACATGTCAGCCAAGCACCCAACTTGGTGGGAAGTACAACAGAGTCGAGGAGCGGTGCTTGCTGATGTCACTGCTACGTCTTCGCGTGTTGTGCGTGCAAGCCAATCCCCTGTACATGCTGACCGCGAATAAGCCTCCGGCCCTGCACCTGAAGTTGCCCACGCACAAATAACCCCACCATCAAGCACGTCCTTGTCCCAGCGCAGCATTCAATTATCCATTTAGCAAACCTTTGAACGCAGGCGCAAATACGCTGCCAACGCCCCACATGCTACAGTCCTGAATTATCACATTTCGCGACTCATAGCGCTAGAAATGTTGCCTTTCCGGCTGGTGGAGACGGAAGCATTCCGCGACCTGATGGCGGCTGCTGTCCCACGTTACTCGGTCCCCAGGCGCCACTATTTCTCCAGATGTTCCGTCCCCGCATTGCATAACCATGTGTCCAACAGCATCACACGTGCCCTGAATAACGCTGTTTCAGCCAAAGTCCACCTAACCACAGACACGTGGACAAGTGCTTGTGGGCAAGGCCGCTACATCTCCTTGACAAAACACTGGGTTAATATTGTGGAGGCTGGGACACAGTCTGAGCGAGGGACGGAACACGTCATTCCCACAGCAAGGATAGCAGGCCCTACCTCTGTCAGGGTTTCACCGACACTCTACAGCTCCGGAATGTCATGCTCTTCAGCCTCCTCCTCATCCTCATCCACTGTACCCTCCACACCAGTCCCAAGCTGGAAGCACTGCAGCACTGCAACAGGCTGTGCTGAAGCTAGTCTGCATAGGTGACAAACCCCATAATGTAGAAGAGGTGTGGACAGCTCTGAAACAGCAGGCACATCACTGGCTCACACCTCTGAACCTAAAGCCAGGAAAGGTCGTGTGTGACAATGTCCAGAACCTGGTGGCAGCTTTGAGGCGAGGCCAGCTGACGCATGTTCCATGCGTGGGCCATGTGCTCAACCTGGTGGTTCAGAGGTTTCCAAAGTCATACCCAGAGCTGTCTGAACAGCTGGTAAAAGTTCGCCATCTGTCTGCACATTTTCGCAAGTCACCTGCTGCTTCAGCCTGCCTTGCCGGCTTTCAGCGCCGTTTGCGTCTTCCGGCCCACAGACTGGTGTGTGATGTCCCCACGCGTTGGAATTCAACTCTACACATGTTGGTCAGGATATGTGAGCAGAAGAGGGCAGTTGTGGACTACCTGCATCAACTAAGCCGTCGGGAAATGGGTCAAACTCCACACATAACACCTGAGAAGTGGAGATGGATGTCCGACCTATGTACCGTCCTCCAAAACTTTGAGGACTCCACCAAGATGGTGAGCGGCGATGACGCCATTATTAGCGTCACCATACCACTACTCTGCCTTCTAAAATGGTCTCTGCTGAAAAACAAAGAGGATGCATTGCAGGCCGAGCGCGATGACTTGGAGCAAGAAACAGTAGTGGGTGTGGGTGAAAACACACAGCCCAGTCTCATATCATCACAACGTGCAGTGGAGGACTATGACAAGGAGGAGGAGGATGAAGACAAGGAGCAACTCTCTGGCCAAATTGAGGATATGACATGCACACCAGTCATACCCTCGATTCTGTGTGGCTGGCCAGAGGACAGTGGAGATGAGGAGGAGGAGGAGGAGGAGGACAGCATGTTCAGTCATCGTGTTGGTCTGGATATTGAAGTGATGGCTGTTAAGAGTCTGGCGCACATGGCTGACTTTATGGTAAGCTGCCTGGCTCGTGACCCTCGCGTTCACAACATCTTGGCCGACAATCAGTACTGGTTGGCAACACTGTTAGACCCACGCTACAAGGAGAACTTTATGTCTCTCATTCCTGAGATGGAGAAGTCAGCCAAAATGCAGCATTTCCAGAAGGCCATAGTCACGGAAGTAGGCAAATCATTCCCCTCACAAAACGCTAGCGGCATAGGTCAGGAATAGGTGGACAACCAAGGCGTACGGCCGAGAGGGGCACAAGTCCAATCCGCCAGAGGTAGGGGAACAGTCTTTACGATGTGGGACAGTTTTCTCAGCCCCTCACGTACCACAGCCCCTGAGGTGCGGGGTAGTGCCACAAGAAATGCTAAGTTTGGCCAGATGCTGAAGGAGTACCTTGCAGATCAAACAACTGTACTGCTAGATTCCTCTGTGCCTTACAATTGTGTCTCCAAGCTGGACACGTGGCATGAATTGGCTCTCTACGCCTTGGAAGTCCTGGCCTGCCCTGCCGCTAGCGTTTTGTCAGAGCGTGTTTTCAGAGCCGCAGGTGGAATCATTACTGATAAACGCACCCGCCTGTCAACTGAAAATGCTGACAGGCTGACTCTGATCAAGATGAACAAGCGTTGGATTGGGCCAGACTTCACCACACCACCAACAAATGACAACTGAATTTAAATTTTGTTATGGGAATTTGCCATGTACCTCCACTCACCCATGGGTACACACTTCTGGACCTCCGAGTGTCCAAGTGTGGGATCAGTAATGTCCGTGGACGTGTACTCGCCCTGGTGGTAGGAAAGAGGATCAGGTTGGGAAATATGCGGTGCAGTATCACGGCTACTGACACTTGACCGTGTGGAAGACAGGGTGTTTGTGGAGGTGCCCATCTGACTTGAAGCATTATCCGCTATCCAAGTAACAACCTGTTGACACTGTTGTTGGTTCAAGAGCAGTGTACTTTAGAGGGCCCCAAGAATTTGGGACAGGACGTGTGAGCGAGTAGATGTGCCCCTTTCTTGTTACTAAATTAGTGCTTGCACACGACCTCGGCCTCTGCCTGCACCACCATCACGTTCACTTCCTTCTTCCTTGCCAACGCCCTTGCGCATTTTGCTTGTATACAGCGACACCAGTCTTGTGACTGTAATGGTCACAGAAGAGTAGGATTTTAGTCCCTAACCTGTATCAATGTAGTAAGTACACCAGTCTGGTGACTGTAATGGTCACAGAAGAGTAGGATTTTAGTCCCTAACCTGTATCAATGTAGTAAGTACACCAGTCTGGTGACTGTAATGGTCACAGAAGAGTAGGATTTTAGTCCCTAACCTGTATCAATGTAGTAAGTACACCAGTCTGGTGACTGTAATGGTCACAGAAGAGTAGGATTTTAGTCCCTAACCTGTATCAAGGTAGTAAGTACACCAGTCTGGTGAATGTAATGGTCACAGGAGAGTAGGATTTTTGTCCCTAACCTGTATTAAGGTAGTAAGTACACCAGTCTGGTGACTGTAATGGTCACAGAAGAGTAGGATTTTAGTCCCTAACCTGTATCAAGGTAGTAAGTACACCAGTCTGGTGAATGTAATGGTCACAGGAGAGTAGGATTTTTGTCCCTAACCTGTATTAAGGTAGTAAGTACACCAGTCTGGTGACTGTAATGGTCACAGAAGAGTAGGATTTTAGTCCCTAACCTGTATCAAGGTAGTAAGTACACCAGTCTTGTGAATGTAATGGTCACAGGAGAGTAGGATTTTAGTCCCTAACCTGTATTAAGGTAGTAAGTACACCAGTCTGGTGACAGCTCAGATCACAGGAGATTAGGATTTTAGTCCCTAACTTGTATTAAGGTAGTAAGTACACCAGTCTGGTGACAGTTCAGATCACAGGAGATTAGGATTTTAGTCCCTAACCTGTATTAAGGTAGTAAGTACACCAGTCTGGTGACTGTAATGGCCACAGGAGAGTAGGATTTTTGTCCCTAACCTGTATTAAGGTAGTAAGTACACCAGTCTGGTGACTGTAATGGCCACAGGAGAGTAGGATTTTTGTCCCTAACCTGTATTAAGGTAGTAAGTACAACAGTCTGGTGACTGTTATGGTCACAGTATGAAGTAAAAAGGTATGATAAAATGAGCGCTAGGGACAGAAACAGGCACTGGGCTCTTATTGAATATTACCTTTCAAATTTATTGTGAACAGTAGAAGTTACAGGTCTCCTCGCCACAACATGTTTCGACACTAAAGGTGTCTTTTTAGTGTCGAAACATGTTGTGGCGAGGAGACCTGTAACTTCTATTGTTCACAATAAATTTGAAAGGTAATATTCAATAAGAGCCCAGTGCCTGTTTCTGTCCCTAGCACTCATTTTATCATACCTTTTTACTTCATATCATGCTCAAATCCTCCCTTTGGGGAGTGTGGTTTGAGAGCAGCTCTGGGACAGGATTTGGTCAACACAGAGGAGCTGCCCTTCCCTGGGCTCGTGATCTCTGGGAGAGACGTTATAGTTCCATTAGGAAAGGCTTCTCTACACGTAGCAACGGATTTATGCCTGCGGTTAAAACTCACCTCAAATCATCAACCTAGTTGTGCAGGGGGCGCAACTAGAAAAGGTGAGTGACATATCAATATAACCCCTTGCTTCGGCTAATTTGCACAGTGTGGCGCAACAATTTCTTGGTTTTTCTGTTATGGTCACAGAAAAGCTTGGATTCCGATCTGTATCACCCTGCCTATATCCTCCTAGATTAGTCCTGAGAAGGACTGTTGTGGTCAGCAGCAGCAGTTTGCAGCCCTGCTCCGGATCTATCTATGAGGGCCGCAAATCTGTCCCTAATCAGCAGCAGACACTCTCCCTACACTCACTGTCTGGATGCCTGTGTGCAGAGCACAGCGCGGCCGAGTCTTATAAAGGCTCGGTCACGCTGTGCAGGCCGGCCAATCACTGCAATGCCACAACTAACAGGGCTGTGGCATTGCAGTGGTCTGCCAGCCAATCCCTGCATGTGGGCTGGCTCTCAAAAGAGCGCCAACATGCAGGGATGAGGACCACGAGCACAGCACGAGTATCGCGAGATTACTCGGTGCTCGGCGAGTAGCCCGAGTACAGTGATACTCGTGCGAGTACCGAGCAGCGCAGAGCATACTCGCTCATCACTAATTAGAAAACCATAATAAATTATCGTGATTATAAGTGGCACACGTCTACAGCCCATATAATTCTAATATGAAGACTCATTCACAGTAAACTGTGAAATGATGATAATTTCAGTCAAGATCAGTTTCTTCAGCTTAAAAAATATCACGGTCACCTTTTTCTAAAGACAGAGCAGAAAAATATGCTATTTCCAGACTGTCCTGGAATTTCTGGACAGTTGGTAACCCAGATCATAGCTCAAAGCAGATATAGAATATATGATAACTATATCTAAATATATTATTGGATGATTGATACATGTACAGCAGAGTAACCATAAAAAATAAGCCAGAACATAAGTTGGTATACATGCAATAGGAACACGTTCACTTAGTGGCCATTTCACAGACAAAACCCAAAATAAAAACACAAAATGAGCATATACCTTATAATAAGTAAATAAGTAAATAATAGTAGTGGATAAGATAGGGTACTTGGTTACCTGTTTGATCAAAAAAATTTAATAACCTTACATTATTTAAATGTACTACTATTATTTCCTTTATTATAGAGTGTATGCTCATTTTGTGGTATTCTTGGGTTTTATATGTACAGCAGAGTGTAACTCTCAAAAATATTTTGTGGTTGTAACTTTACAGTCAACTTGATGTTACATATGGAATATATAGTATATACAGTTTTGGCCAAAAGTATTGACACCCCTGCAATTCTGTCAGATAATACTCAGTTTCTTCCTGAAAATGATTGCAATCACAAATTCTTTGGTATTATTATCTTCATTAAATTTGTCTTCAATGAAAAAACAGAACGAATTGTTCTAAAGCCAAATTGGATATAATTCCACACTAAACATAAAAAAGGGGGTGGACAAAAGTATTGGTCTGTTAGAAAAACCATGTGATGCTTCTCTAATTTGTGTAATTAACAGCACCTGTAACTTACCTGTGGCACCTAACAGGTGTTGGCAATAACTAAATCACACTTGCAGCCAATTGACATGGATTAAAGTTGACTCAACCTCTGTCCTGTGTCCTTGTGTGTACCACATTGAGCATGGAGCAAAGAAAGAAGACGAAAGAACTGTCTGAGGATTGAGAAACCAAATTGTGAGAAAGCATGAGCAATCTCAAGGCTACAAGTCCATCTTCAAAGACCTGAATGTTCCTGTGTCTACCGTGCGCATTGTTATCAAGAAGTTTAAAGCCCAAGGCACTGTGGCTAACCTCCCTAGATGTGGATGGAAAAGAAAAATTGACGAGAGATTTCAACCCAAGATTGTGCGGATGGTGGCTAAAGAACCTCGACTAACATCCAAACAAGTTCAAGCTGCCCTGCAGTACGAGAGTACAACAGTGTCAACCCGTACTATCCGTCGGCGTCTGAATGAAAAGGGACTGTATGGTAGGAGACCCAGGAAGACCCCACTTCTTACCCCGAGACATGAAAAAGCCAGGCTGGAGTTTGCCAAAACTTACCTGAGAAAGCCTACAATGTTTTGGAAAAATGTTCTCTGGTCAGATGAGACAAAAGAGGAGCTTTTTGGGCAAAGGCATCAACATAGAGTTTACAGGAGAAAAAAAGAGGCATTGAAAGAAAATAACACGGTCCCTACAGTCAAACATGACGGAGGTTCCCTGATGTTTTGGGGTTGCGTTGCTGCCGCTGGCACTGGACTGCTTGACCGTGTGCATGGCATTATGAAGTCTGAAGACTACCAACAAATTTTGCAGCATAATGTAGGGCCCAGTGTGAGAAAGCTGGGTCTCCCTCAGAGGTCATGGGTATTCCAGCAGGACAATGACCCAAAACACACTTCAAAAAGCACTAGAAAATGGTTTGAGAGAAAGCACTGGAAACTTCTAAGGTGGCCAGCAATGAGTCCAGACCTGAATCCCATAGAACACCTGTGGAGAGATCTAAAAATGGCAGTTTAGAGAAGGCACCCTTCAAATATCAGTGACCTGGAGCAGTTTGCCAAAGAAGAATGGTCTAAAATTCCAGCAGAGCATTGTAAGAAACTCATTGATGGTTACCGGAAGCGGTTGATCGCAGTTATTTTGGCTAAAGGTTGTTCAATCAAGTATTAGGCTGAGGGTGCCAATACTTTTGTCTGGCCCATTTTTGGAGTTTTGTGTGAAATGATCAATGTTTTGCTTTTTGCTTCATTCTCTTTCGTGTTTTTCATTGAAGACAAATTAAGGCTAGGGTCACATCTCCGTTTTTTTTTTAAAATCCTGATCCGGTTTTGAGCTTTTTGAAAGCTCAAAGGATCAGGAAACGCTCCTCATAGGAGCCTATGCTAAACACCGGATTGCTTCACAAGCAATCCGGTGTCCGTCTCCAGCACTGCAGCCTGCGTGAAAAATCATGCAGGCTGCAGTTTTTGGAGCGGTTCTAGCCTCCACACTGCAGTAACCGGATTGCTCAGGATGTGTAATCCTGAGCAATGCGGCTACTGCATAGTTTGCTCATCCCTGCTGCAGCACGGATGAGCAAACTGTTCTCTGTATTGTAAAAAGATAAATTCAATAAATAAAAGCTTGCTTGAGGTCTCTAGGGGGAGCTTAGTCCCCCTAGAGACTGTACGCCCACTCAGGTGGGCTTCGACGGACTCCTCAGAGCTCCGTGCATGACCCCCAAACTTACCCTCCCCGTATCTATATAGAGGGGTCCCTGCACCCCTCTTTTCTAACTCTCCCTATTTGTGCCAAAAACTAAGTATTAAAGTACAGCATTTTGATAATAGTTACGTGTTTTCCAGCCACTTTCATTATCAATCCATAGGCGTGGCTGTGTGCTGCTGCCTCCGCCCGGTAAATCATTATGCCCGCCCCCTCTGGCATGGCTCCAGTGTTGAGAGGGCGGCCGCGTCATGAAATGGGCGGGGCTATCGGTATGACACGAAGTTAGCCCCGCCCCTTTCATGACGCGGCCGCCCTCTCAACACTGGAGCCATGTCAGAGGGGGCAGGCATAATGATTTACCGGGCGGAGGCAGCAGCACACAGCCACGCCTATGGATTGATAATGAAAGTGGCTGGAAAACACGTAACTATTATCAAAATGCTGTACTTTAATACTTAGTTTTTGGCACAAATAGGGAGAGTTAGAAAAGAGGGGTGCAGGGACCCCTCTACATAGATACGGGGGGGGGGTGAGTCTGGGGGTCATGCACGGAGCTCTGAGGAGCCCGTCGCATGGAGACATTGTAGGAGAAGCCCACCTGAGTAGGTGTACGGTCTCTAGGGGGACTAAGCCCCCCCTAGAGACCTCAAGCAAGCTTTTATTTATTAAATTTATCTTTTTACAATACAGAGAACAGTTTGCTCATCCGTGCTGCAGCAGGGATGAGCAAACTATGCAGTAGCCGCATTGCTCAGGATTACACATCCTGAGCAATCCGGTTACTGCAGTGCGGTATTCAGCACACATTTTTCCACAAAAATGTGTGTGAAGGCAATTGCGTTCACCACATCCGGATCTGGATGCGGTGAACGCAATTCTAGTTTTAAGTGTGACCCTAGCCTAAATAAAGATAATAATACCAAAGAATTTGTGATTGCAATCATTTTCAGGAAGAAACTGAGTATTATCTGACAGAATTGCAGGGGTGTCAATACTGTTGGCCACAACTGTATATGGTGAGATAGCGACCAGCTTTATTTTAAATGGACGATTTGTATTACACAGGTGGAGGTCTACTGCAATTAAAAATCCAAGGTGTTTTGCTGGAACTTGTTGTTCCACAAATCTGTTATAGTATTAAGGGCTGAATTTTACAGGTTTGCCAGAAAGAGCTGGGCAGGTCTGGCTAACTGTATACCTCCCATAGGTGTATCTCTTGCAATGAAGTGAGACTGCTGTTGTCACATGACCTTTGATGTCAGACAGGTCCTGGAAGGTCAGACTTCCTGTCTGTAGAACATGGTGAAGATACCATGTGTAGGTACGGAGCCTACTAGAGCACCTTAGAGTCCAGGAAGTAGCCGAGACTTCTGAGGATCTAACTAATGACAGGTGCCAATACGGAGCAAGTCTAAGGACCTGGTTGGAATCCCAGTGGGTGCCTTCCTGGATATTAAGACTGGTTGGAGCCTGTCTGAAGCCTGCCAAGCTGCTGAGCAGCTAACCCCAGAGAAATGGGGATTCATAAGATTACTGACCCAGCTCAGTGAATGAATTGTCCAGACTTATTTGGGGTTGAATTAGACTACAGGTCACAAATGTTTCCCTAATACATGTGGGCATACCCGCTGAAGATTAGGACTGTGTGTTGATTCTGTGATGTAAATGCCAAAAGGTTGGTGTATGGTTACTTTGCATAAAGCGGTTTATGGCTGTGAAAATAAACTGAAATGAACTTATTTATATAGAAACTGTGACTGTGTTTCTTAATTGTATGGCCAAGTGAGTGTACCCCAATATGGTTAGTGAGTGCAGCCTCATGTATGGTGTAGAATGCAAGCAGTGCAGTCTGGTTGCTAGGGGCACCAGTACAGGAGCACCCACACATAAAGCATGATACACACACACAATGCATAATACACACATGTGCGCAGTGCATGATATAGACAATACATAACACACAATCTATGACACACGTGCAATGCATGATATACATACAATGCATGACTGACTAACATACACACATGCTATGTTAGTTCTTTAAGGGTACCGTCACACACAGAGATACATTGCATGCAACTTACTGGTTGCAGTGAAATCATGGACACATTGTTCTATTTTGTTGCCGTGTACAAATGTAACAAAGTGTCCATGATTTCACTGCAACCAGTGAGTTGCATGCAATATATCTCTGTGTGTGACGGTACCCTAAGACTCTCCCATGGTATAGGACTGTGGTGACACTACGGTCATATCACTGTGACATCATCAAGACTCCTTCAGCACCCACAACATCAGAAACTACACTGATAATGCAAAAACTGTTATCAATATCGTTTCTACTGTAAAAGCTGCGGGGTCCTAACAGGCTGCGGGCCCCTGGGAAATTGCTCAGTTTGCCACCTCACCCCCTTAAATTGGCCTCTATATTTAGATTGAATAGAACATTTTGCACATTAACCCTTTATCTACCAATATCCTTTTTTGGGGACGACTAATCTTTTGCTTCTAGCAACTAAGATTTTATAATTAGGTCCAATTTTTTGTGTTGTGTTTGTAAAATGAATGTTTTCAAAACAGGAAATCATGTCATTGTCATTTCTAATTGAATATTCTTCCACCCAGAGAGCTTTCAAACACCTATTTTCGAGGCTGAAAATTGCTAATTTGGCAAGTAGTGGGTTAAATATCAGACAAAAAGACATTGATTAAAATAATAAACTCGTGCTTTATAAATACGGTTATTCTCTACGGATTGTAGAGGTAAAATAAGTTGGCAACCTTGTGCAGATGACGCATTGTGCTTTTAACAAATTTTGTTTTCTCAGATAGAGAAAATGCTTGTAGTTTTTCTATTATATTTTCCAGGAGTATCTCTGGTAACATGTACTTGCCAAATGAATCAGATTTTTCACCACTCCATTTCCTCTCAGAATCTTTATAGGATTTCTTTGCAAATCCCATTTGATCTAAGATCTTAATTCCAGGAAAGCTTACTCAATAAACTCACAAGAGCGCCAAATTTAGCATAAAACCTTAAAAACATCAGCATGACTTGCACAATACTAGTCGAAGGTTTCACCTAATGGTTTCAGAAATCCCTGAAACTGTGATACTCTAAAAATATTAATAATTTTATTTATATAGCGTCAACATAATTCTCAGCACTTTACAATTCAGAGGGAACATATATGGACAATATAAGACATTACAGACAGTGAAGGGCGAACCCATCGATGTTTGGAGTTGGCAGACTCAACTAGTCTTTTTTGAAAGTCCAAGTTTGGGGCCAGACGGGACTTGAACGTGATTCTGAACCCCAATTTTGGACTTTACAGTTATGGGATTGGGCAGTGGGGCTGTAAAAGAAAGCATATGATTTATATACATCATCATTATACTTACCGGGTCACACCGTCCCACGTCCCGCCGCGTCAACATCCGGGCCGCTCATTATCTTCCGGGATATTCACTGCAGAGGGCGGAACAGCCAATCACAGACACTGTAAGACAGAATGGGCATCTATGATTAGCTGCAATCAACCCATACATTCTAGTATGGTATAATATATGGGCTGGTTTCAGCTTACCGTATATACTCGCGTATAAGCCGAGTTTTTCAGCCCAAAAGTTGGGCTGAAAAGTCCCCCTCTCGGCTTATACGCGAGTCACTGTATACTGTATACACTGTATACAGTGTATACAGTATACAGGCCCGCCCCCATCAGTATACAGGCCCCCCCTTGCAGCACAATCCTGTAAAGGAAGAGATTAGTATACTTATCACTGTCCCGCTGCCGCTGTCCCGCCACCGTCATCGCGCTCCTCCGTCTTCATCCGTCTTCTTCCGGCTTCCTCCAGTCGGCGCAGGCAATGACGTCATTGTCTGCGCGACCGAGGAGGAAACCGGAAGAAGACGGAGGAGCGCAATGGCGGCGGCGGGACAGCGGCAGCGGGACAGTGATAAGTATACTAATCTCTTCCTTTACAGGATTGTGCAAAAAGCGGGGGGGGGGCCTGTATACTGATGGAGGGGCTGTATACTACCTCTGGGACTGCTGTATACTACCACTGGGGCTGTATATACCACTGGGGCTGCATGTATATACCTCTGGGGCTGCTGTATACTGATGGGGGGGCTGTATACTACCTTTGGGGCTGCTGTATACTACCACTGGGGCTGTATATACCACTGGGGCTGCTGTATACTACCACTGGGGCTGTATATACCTCTGGGGCTGCTGTATATTACCACTGGGGCTGTATATACCACTGGGGCTGCTGTATACTACCACTGGGGCTGTATATACCTCTGGGGCTGCTGTATACTACCACTGGGGCTGCTGTATACTACCACTGGGGCTGTATATACCACTGGAGCTGCTGTATACTACCACTGGGGCTGTATATACCACTGGGGCTGCTGTATACTACCACTGGGGCTGTATATACCACTGGGGTTGCTGTATACTACCACTGGGGCTGTATATACCTCTTGGGCTGCTGTATACTACCACTGGGGCTGTATATACCTCTGGGGCTGCTGTATACTACCACTGGGGCTGTATATACCACTGGGGCTGCTGCTGTATACTACCACTGGGGCTGCTGTATATACCTCTGGGGCTGCTGTATACTAACTACTGGGGCTGCTGCTGTATATACCACTGGGGCTGCTGCTGTATACTACCACTGGGGCTGCTGTATATACCTCTGGGGCTGCTGTATACTAACTACTGGGGCTGCTGCTGTATATACCACTGAGGCTGCTGCTGTATATACCACTGGGGCTGCTGCTGTATACTACCACTGGGGCTGCTTTATATACCTCTGGGGCTGCTGTATACCTGTGCTGGGGTCCACCCTCGGCTTTTACACGAGTCAATAGGTTTTCCCAGGTTTTGGGGGCAAAAGTAGGGGGGTCGGCTTATACACGGGTCGGCTTATACACGAGTATAAAAGGTATATCTTACCAATTGGTATATTGGGACAGGTTCCAGATCAGGCAGAAGAATTGGCATCTGTGTCAATATTTCTAGGATTTTCTGACTGGAAGCAGAGAAAGTCCTTGACTCCAATACCTTCCTTGGGGACAGGAGATGAAGTGAAATGTGATGCCCACCAGGGCTGGGAGGTACTCGCTAGCTGGGCTTGCTGACTTTCTTGGGAAGGTCACAGTCGCTGTGACCTGCCTCCATGGCCCTGGCTGTGCAGTTAATGGGTATTTACAGCGGATGTACAAAAACTCCACCTGTGATGTTCCGCTATGAATGGATGACACTGCAGATTAGGACCTCTGGGGCAGATCGTAGTGCAGCTGGGATGGTATCGCTCCCCACAGGTGGAGCGGGGCCCTAGGACTTATTGGAATAGTCTATTAAGGTGGTGGTAATCTTTGGGTTGCAGAACAGAGGGCATAGGAAATAACCGGAGGACACAGGGGTTGCAGTTTCCTTTACCTTTACTTGGCAGGTGATGGTTCCTGGCACTGGTTACAGGTGGTAGAAGAGGTCAGGTCAGCAGAGAAGAATTCCGGAGTCCACCTTGCCAGGTGGATTTGGAGGCCTTCCTGCTGCACTTTCCCTTTAGGCCCCAGCTGCTTGTAGCTACACTGCAACCCTCTTCCTGCATGTTGATTGTTTCCACGTATGGCAGGCAGCACGAGCCTATCATGGGTACCATTGAATTGGTGGCAGCTCTGGGCTCTCAGTATACTGCTGTGCCGATGGGTGTTAGGTGTGGCCAGGAGACTTGCAGCCCTGCCCTCCAGAGTCGGCTGCTGGAGCGTACAGCACTCGCACAACCAGGGACTCTGGTGTCCTTTCTTTAGCGCTCTGCTCCGGGGTGAGCTCTCCCACAGCTCCACTCCCCAGAGCACTCTACGTCTCTCCTCTTACCTCACTGTTTTCTCTCTGTTCTGCCTAACCCTCCTCCAGGCCGGAATATATAGTGGCAGTTCCTCTGAAACCAGGTTTAAAGCTCCCCCTTCAGGCCTGGAGTCAGGAAAAGTGTTGGATGCTGGGTGTTACCTAGCTTGGGGATTTCCTCTTGCTTCAAGGCAAGACATCACCCCATGTGAGGGAGGCAATGCCACTGTTTCAACCAAACCACTGGGATGCCACAGAAACAACAAATCACTGATTGTACACCTTTGTGTCCCAAACCTGTAGATAGAAAATAAAAACCAAACAGCACAACACAACTGTGTCAACATTTTCAATGTAAATCTATGCCAGGCACAGATTACCACTTTCATTTAAGGATTTCAACCGTCTTGCTGTTTTATAAGGTTGATGACCTTGTTCTTCATGGTAAAGGCCATGGGCACTTTAGAAGTGGAGGTAGCTCAACATTTTAGCACTTACGAACTTCATCTCTTCATTTTGTCAACAACGCAGCAATGGAATGAGCTATGCATACAAGCACTTGTACCATCACAGAGATGAGAAAAAGGTAAACAAGGAACTGCTGAAACACCACTGTAACGTTGTAAAGCAGCAGTACTAACCACTGAGCCACCTAGGTGCACATCATTGGATTTGATTTAACTACAGCACTGTAATGCAACACTGCAAGACACTGAACCCATGTGCAGGTCAGCAACAGTCCATTCTGATTGGCTTCAATAAGTGCAAGGGATATCTCTGCGGAGTAAGGAACTCTGCAAACATGTACTTTGCCACAGAAGTATGAAAATATTTCAGAAAATTTCAAAGTCCCAAAGAAACTTTGGCCACAGTCATTGGAAGTGATTTCTACACAAGGAAGATGAGGTGCTCCCAGTGTATCTCTCAGAATCTCCTGCTAATCAGACATGCATGTGTAGTGCACCATTGTGCCGGGACTAGACAAGTGCTGAAGCCCTGATCCTGACAGCAATTTGCCAGGCCCCAAACTGAGCATGAACTGAGATCCCATTTAGAGCCACATGCAGCGGAGATCAGATTTTATATAATGCGGAGACAAATCTAATGGCCCCGATACACGGTACGAGATAGTGAACGACATCATTGAAACATCACAGGTTTGGAGTCGTTGAAATATCGTTAGGACGTCGTTGCGTGTGACACCAGGATAAATCGTTGGATCGTGGATCGCAGATTTGAGAACATGTTTTCAAATCAGACGATCCACGATCAGCCAACCTGCTGCATCGTACTGTGCAGGGGCGTATCTAGGGGAGTGCAGCCGGATCCCTTACCCCGGGCGCAACTCAGAGGGGGGCAGCCCCCCCCCCCCAGCTCCGCACCTACTCTGGGGGGGGGGGGGCGCCAAATTGGATCTTTGCCCTGGGCGCCATGAAACCTAGTTACACCACTGGTTCTGTTTGACACCACGATAACGATGTCGTTCACGACTTCGCCCATTCACATCAGTGAACAAGTATCGTTTGCTGGGTTGTGCGAATGATACATGCTCGCTACATCGTTCACGATATCTATATGTGTGACAGCTCATCAATGATCTCAAAACGATATCCTAACAAACTCGTACCCATGAGATCGTTAGTGATATCGTTTCAACAATGAAGCGTGTAGCAGTGCCTTTATGACGGAGACAAAAATGCTTCCAGATTCAAATATCTGAGTGCATATAATGACAGAGTTACCTCTCTGATACAGACTGCTTTGACAACTGCTGCTGGTAGAGTACTAGGAAGCTCCAACATATGAAGGGCCTCTGTGCCACTACTCCAAATAGAATAAGTTTGCAAGCTGAAACATCTGCAAGCTGACATTTTTTTTTCTCCAGCAACGCCTTGTGAAAACAGCACATTGCTCCTAATTCAGAATCTTCCAGGTAGCACATCTCAGCTGATTAAACAGCCTGATTACAGGTGCTGCAGAGAGACTCAGAAGCTAAATGCTGCACACAGAAGGTAAGGAGTCAACACTCCGCCCCCACCCATTCCAATCCTCGGTGCTACACCTGACCTGGACAACCCCCAGCAGTGGCTGATTCAGTTTAGAATGGCCAAACTACTGCAGATCTGCCACTCTCTAGACCTTACTTGGCGATAGGTAGGTTTTGAAAATACTGGCAGCTGCCCAATACCATCAAAACAATGGCACACACTTGGCACCAACAGGAACCATGGAACCAGGGGCGTATCTAGGGGGGTGCAGCCGGACCTTTTGCCCCGGGCGCAACTAAGCAGGGGGCGCCGGCGGCACCCCTCCACCCCGCTCCTCAACCATGGCTGCAATAGGGGCGGCGGGGCTGAAACCGGCGGGCCGCTGCCAAGGTAAACATCGGGTTACTATGGGGCTCCGTTGACTAGCTATGTGCTGCTTGCTGCTAGTCAACGGAGCCCCATAGTCAGTGTCGGTCTGGCCTGCCGGGGTACCAGCTAAACCACTGTGGGCTTGCCCCCTGCACCTGTCCCCACTGTTATTTAGAAAGTGTGTACTGTCCGCAGCCGACGGTGGTGCGCCACCCTCAGTGAACATAGAATGCAGCCGCAGCACTCTCCAAGGTACTGGAGGCTCCCCTGTGGACCCCAGTATCTCTGCTCAGACTGGATCACAAGACGCTGTGTTCTCACATCAAGCTGCGCTCCTCCTCGTTCATCACAGGAAGAGAAGCGGTAGCAGATGCATCTTCATGACCGTATGGTAATTCCTTATCATGCAGAGGTCGGGGAGTGAGCAGGGTCAGGTCAGGCTGCAGTGAGCCATGCACAGAATGATGGGTGTCGTGTCCTCTCTCCAGCCCCGGGAGTGTGTGCATAGGATGGTGGATGGGAGACTCAGCACAATCACCCCCCCACTCTGCTCTCACTGCTCCCCGACTCTACAGCAGCGCCCCATCCTCCAGCACAGACCTGCTGTAGAGTCTCAGGGTGTAAATGCAGCAAGGAGAGGTCTGTGATCAGGAGAGCAGGACCAAGAGGACAAAGTAAAGAAATGGTGTCCTCTCCCCTGCTCTGCTTTCTGTGAAGGTCTGCAGTCGGCACCAGCAGGACGGGGAGGCGAAGCTCCAGGCAGGGGTGTATCTAGGGGGGTGCAGCCGGATCCTTTGCCCCAGGCACAACTCAGAAGGGGGGCACCGGCACCAATTCCCACCCCCCCCCCCGGTCCTCAACCAAGGCTGCAGGGGTGGCGGGGCTGACCTACTCTGGTGGGGTGGGGGCGCCGAAATAGATTTTTGCCCCGGGCGCCATGAAACCTAGTTACACCGCTGCATGGAACCATGGCGCTGCACACATGGCATCAGCCCGAGCCAAAAACACAGCTTACAGCAAGCCTCCAGTGAAGGTGCAAAGCAGCCAGGAAACACAACCACAGCTGGCAAGGGGGGTGGGAGGAGGGAAAAGAAAGTCCTGCATTAGCAAGTGGCAAAGTGAAAACTGATAATCTTAGGGAGGCTCCCCCTTTATGCCGGGGTAAGCATGGGTAAGGGAACCCGCAAAACTTATTAAAAAGTTCAGCTTTGTCCTGCTGCCGCACAGGGGCATGAAAACCTCATATTGTGCTGCTGTGGACAAAGGGGAAAATAAGATTACCTTAGCACAGGAAAAACACATCCAATTGTGGAACTTAATATTATTAAAATATCAATTGATTAAGATGAACTTTAAAATTAACTTTGTTCGTGGAAAAAATTTATGGGTTAACATAAATGAAAACTGCCATTTGCATATATATTTATCCCTTTTGCCTTGACCCCCTAAAAATTTCTGCTGCAAGCAATTACCTGCATACGTCACATGCTTAGTGCAAAGAAGTTTTCCTATGTGCAATCTAAGTTTTACATGGTCTGTTAGTATATACACACACTTTTTATTAAAAGCCACAGAGGTTGCAACACCATTAAAGGGAATCTGTCAGCTCGTTTTTACCCCCAATCCTACCACTACCTGTTCCTGCACATTGCTAGCACATACCTAACCATCCCTCTCTGAGCTAAAACTGCAATTTAATGTTTGAGAAAAATTATTTATGAGCTTACATTTTCTATTGGCAATTAGGTATCCAGGCTACGGCGTAGACTGACATGGGCGGTCTCCAGGTTTCCATTTCCCCCCCACCCTTGCTGCTCTCATCACGCCCTGCTGGGTGTCATCATTCCTTCTCCTGTGCGCCCGCTATGTTGAAAATCCCGCCTCCTCCTCTTAGTATGAAGTCCAGGTGGATCGTCATTTCTAGTCCGGTGCATTGTGGGGGCTTATCAGGTGTATGGCCCAGCTTCAATATACGCACTGCGCATACGCCGGAGCTGGCCATTACAGCCAATATACTTCCACAATACACTGGACCGGAAATGAGTTTCTGGCTGTGTATCATACTAAGAGAAGGAGGTGGGATTTTCAAAAGAGGGGGCATGCAGGAGAAGGAATGATGATGCCCAGCGGGGAGTGATAAAAGCAGCGAACGGGGTAGAATGGAGACTGTCTATATCAGTCTACGCCATAGCCTGAATGCCTCTTTATCATTACCATAGGAAAATGTAAGTTAATAAATTGTTTTTCTCAAGCATTATATAGCAGTTTTAGCTCAGAGAGGAATGGTTAGGGAAGTGCTAGCAAGGTGTAGGGACAGGTAGTGATAGGAATAACCCATACTATTCCTAAGCAGTATCATGGCTGGATATTCTCATCTTGTTTGTATTTGCATATAATTGTTTGTACAGATGAAAAAGGCACATTCATGTATCTGGAAATTGGACCCAAGGATGAACCAGATATGTTCAAGTCCACAATTTTCTTCCTAATATCTTGGCTGATTTCTTTAGACTTTTCCATGATACTACACAAAGAATCAGTGTGTTTCAGGTGTGCATTAAAATACATCTACATGTGTGTCTCTAATTAACTCAGATCATTCAAATAAAGCTATCAGAAGCTTCCAAACACATGCCATCACCATATGGACTGTCCCAAAATGTTTAAAGGCTTAAAGGCATAGTAATCTCAGTGTATGTAAACGTGTGTCTGTTCAGAAAGTAATAAAAATACCTTAAAATATTTTCTCTCTCTCTCTCTCATTGTTCTGATATTTGTGAAATAATAATTTAATAATAATCTACCAAGAGCTTGTTCATTTGGCGGCTTGTTTAGATTAAGTAGTGTGCATCTTCAATATAACATCTGTACTATTTTCCAGGAAATTCCCTGTCACCTGTCATTTGCATGCCATCTACAGTCCTTATGCATATTTGTTAGTTCTATAGGGTATTGATTTATTATCAACCCATTCAGAGGTCTATTATGGGGTCCCAGCTTTACCTCTTGTTTGTCATGGTGGTGCTGTCCACCTTTTTAAATTTTTTAAATGTTCTGTCTGTTACCTACATGTTTTTGATTAATAAAGATTTTGATAGCTCTTAAAGAGTTCCCTTGATTATTTCCCTGATCCTGGTCATCTATACATGCTTTCTGGACCTTTTTTTCCTTTATGTATATGCTTCACTCTAGCATGTGACTGGTGGATCACGTGATTGTGCTACCCAATAAATTTATATACATGACAGAAGATCAGCTCTCCTCCCTTCTGTCATGATCACACCTCACTACCAGTGCCCTTGACTCGCATCCATCCCACCTCATTCCCAATCTCACAACAGTCTTCATCCCAACCCTAACCCATCTATTCAAATTATCACTAATGTCGAGCCCCAGGCTTTGGGGTATTTGGGTATCAGGCTCCAAGGGGTTAATGCTCCTGTGTCACAGGGAGTGGTGGCCACGCCTTATCCCGTGTCATGGGTGACTTCTTTGAAAAGGGGGTTATATTTACAGGGGATTTTATATACAGTTGTCGTGACGCCACCTGTAGTTTCTGTTGAGGAGTCACCAGCGCTGCCACAGTCTGCCGGAGGTAGATGATAATACGGCTAGTTGGCAAAGTCCTCTACAGGTAGGGCTGGACCTCCGGGGCAGTGTAGTGTGAAGGGGCAGCTTGTAGTGATGCTGTAGATGGGATGGGGAGTGTTGGAGCAGTCTATGAGGGGCATCGGGAACAGAGAGGAATGACACACGCACACTGCAGAAGTCTCTTTTACCTTTTTACTGGTGGTACGCAGGTAAAGATGTCCAGGGCACTGACAAGTGACCAGGTTGCACAGTGGGTCCCCACAGCAAGTGGATATAAGGCCTCCTCTGTTCCTCTTTGGTAATTGAAGCCCAGCCTGCATGCATCCAGACTGGCCTCCTCTCTCTTCCTGTCTCTGAAATCTGTCCTCTCCTCCTGTGCGGTCCACGGATTACCCTCTCTGATCACTGCGGTGGAAAACTGCGGTGTCTGGCTCCCTCTCTCTGACCCACAGGGGACGAGGTGGCTGAAGCCTCCACGGTGTGAGGGGGTTTTCTGTAGTCCTGGAGTATCCTACAGGTGCGGATCCCCAATGTCCGGTACGTCTTTGGGGCGAACTAGTTCCTCACTCCCTTTGGGTTGTCTGCTCCTTGCCTTTTGTCCCCACTTAGGCTTGCGGGACGTCAGAAGGGCCACTCCAGGTCACTGGCTCGGGCCTAACCGCGGCACCAACCACCAGGACATCTTCGCAGCTCTCCTAGCGTCTG